>JAJSRV010000028.1:756813-1095597 GCA_021527715.1 Neoseiulus cucumeris
TTCGGGAGCTGCCGTTGATCTCAAGCTTTTTTGTTTCGTCTCGAGAGCTCCTCGAGACGTCGGACTATATTCCTTTCGGGCGGCTGTCCATGATACAGCGGACAAAGCACGGACACACCTGATTCCTCTACTCGCGACTAACCTAGGTGAATCATGAGACGCCAGCGAGGTTCTACCTCAACCATTGTATGTTGATAACAGCTAGTCACGCTATATTGATTTTACATTTGCCACGGACTACGTACGTTATGCTTGTCTGCAGGAAAGGAACAGGCTCAGCATTGGAATAAACACGACTGCCGACAAGCTTGTAATTCTTGAAACACAGATTTGCACCGATTTCAAGGTCGTGATCCAAATCTTGGCCCTCATATCAGAAAGAATGAGATTCGCTCGAGATCTGCTGCACCGAGGTATATTGTGATCATTAGTTCTATCTTGTTAAATCCAGAGTTTAGATGTGAGCTGATGCGTTAATGCGTTGAGGCAGCAAGCTGCGAAATTGATTTAATGAACACGTGTAGCGAATAACTGTACCTCCCTACTATCAAAAGGCCAAACAGGGTCTGGCGCGGGCAAACCTAAAAGTCAAAGTATCGGTCCGACGAGCCATAGCGTTATTCAATAAAGATCAGGCACGGACATGTAAGAGCTGGGTATGGCCTTTATGCAACGTTGGTTTTAAGCTCAACCTTTTCTGGATGAATTCTAGGGACTGCGGCGGGCTGAGTAGGTAGATCATGAGTCCCTCGACCCCAATCCGACTTTCATCGAGCAAATTCCGAATGGGAAGCATCCGTGCACGGTCGTCCGTCATAATAAACATTTTGAGAATTGGAAATGGTCTGATTTTCGCTCAGATCCCACTTTCCTTCATCTGCAGATGGAATCCAACTGAGTATTTTGCGAAAGTCAAATTGGAGTTCGGAAATACTGTATTCAGTTTTCATTCCTTCATTCTTCAGATCTTGATTCGAATCCCGTTCTTTGATACCAAAGGACCGACTCCTTTTGAGATGGCTTCCATGGTTCCTTCTCTGTGAGGCGAATATCTGGTACCAGGAGTAGAAGTTCTGGAACCAGACCCTGAGCCTTCTGGTGCTAGAGACCAGAAGACCCCAGTTACCAAACCTCCGAAACAAGGCCTTGGGCGCCTCTAGTAGGGAGCCGGAGCGAGAAACGCAAATCTTGTGGATGAAATGTCTCCCTGCGTCTCGAGTAGCTTGAAATGTTTTCTTCCACAGTTTCGGGAATTCGCGGTGGAAAACGTCTGAAGGAGGAGAAGTGTTTCGCATGCGAAGCGGCCATGCCACAAGTTGGCGGCGTGCATGGCGTTTGCGTGTAGAGTCAACAGGTACCGTTAATGAGGGTCCTTATGATAATAAGCACCATGGGTTTGTCATCCTGGGATGAATCGACCCACACGAATGTTGTGAACGGGACCTTAACGTTTGACATCCGAAGGCCACTCTTCTCTGGCCTAAACGTCAGCCGCAATTCTCAACCCGAAGAACAGGCCAGCCTGACAGAACACGTGGCACGGCGTAGACTCCCTCGATGTTCTTGAACGATTCCCGAATATGTGACCCGTTTTTGTAAGGATAGAAGAATCTTCAACGACCTTTTTACGCAGTTTAAGCACAACAAGGAAAACTCATTCGTGAATGTCCGAGCGCTTTGCACTTCACGCCGTTTCCCCGAACATTTTCGGGGAATGGCGCCCGGGTGATTCTGTAGCTCTCTCATCGCACTTTCCCTCAAGTCGAGCTTCACCTCATTCAGCCCAGAGAGATCTATTTACATTCCTCTCGCCAGCTTAATGCAAGTTGCCTGCCTGAGGATTCCGTCTATTTCTTCGTACTATAACCTCTTTACTGGTTTCGGGTTTCCAGGCTCCGCCTCTGAATTCCTCCAACAGAGCCCAATTTTGGTTGTCGTACGGCTCTGCCTCTATGCGTCATGCCAGAGGTGCAATGCTCTCCCACTAAATCTCCATCGCTTCGATCATTCTCCACCTCTTAAAGACTTGGACTAATTCTAAGCGGAGGTGAAGCAGAATCGAATATATCACCAAGCGGTTTCATCGAACAACACCTGTTCGTTCGAGTCTTTTTCTCTCAGTCATTTCTATTCCTTCGAGGTTGAACCGCAATCGAAGAGGCAATGAATTCCGATGGTTGGCTTGAATCATCCGAGACATGGCTCTAGTTCGAATTGAATAATGTTCTCGCCGTTCGAAAACAGGAGTTCTGTTCGTCGTTACGAATCCGAGCGACGCTGTTGCGTCCCTCGTGATGGTTTTCATAAATGAAAACTACTAAAGAATAAAAGGAAATACACCGTCAGGCGTTTCGCTGTGGTATTTAGTGAGTCGATTGGAGTCGGTCACGCGACCAATCACGCAAACTTCTCTAGTGGTTCGTACCGACCGAGGCAGGGACGACCAACGAAGCACGAGGAGGAACTCTTGCCACCCCTCCGCTTAGCTTGCCCACCCTCTCGCAACCCTCAATCCTCGAAGCCTTCCCAATCCCGCCCCTGCCGCCGCCTTCACCAACGCCCAGCTTTATTCCCTTTTATTCAACTCCTCCATGATTAATTGTGGAACGAACCCTCGTGCAGAAGAGCCGACGAGAAACGCTCTCTCTGATCTCATCCAGTCAGTCGTCACCACATACACAAACACCCCCTACAAGCATCGCTTTGTCTCAGAAGCGGTGGCGGTGTCGGCGGAACAGTAAAACAGGCTCAGGCAGGGAAGCATTCCTAATCGTTGTTGGCTAACATCCAACACTTGGTTTGTACGTCTGTCTGTCTGTCTGTCTGTCCACAGCTTGCGAAACGGTGTTTGCTTTGCGCGTAAATGGAACATTAATCACTGATGTGACCAGCAACGAACGAAAGCACGAACGGCTCTCCTCTCGTCAGCCGTTCTTCGGTTCGTCTCTTCGTTGTCGTGTCATAAATCTGCAAGAGCTCCGCAGACGGACCCGCAGCTCCACTAGAGCCTGCCTGCCTGCCTGTCTATCTATCTGTCCGTCGTCGAGCCTTTTCGTTCTATCGGTGGTAGGTACATAGGTTAGTCAATGCCTCCATCTGTGTTTCGGATGAACGAGCCGCGAAGGAGACAAAGAATACAGGTTCGGTATACGAAGTACCGAAACGCCTCCCCACTTCTCGCTCAGCGGCTCAATTGCCCGTCCTCCCTACTATTAACTCGGGTCACGTTTGAGGAAAGATTAACATGACGAAAGCACCGAATAAACTCGCTTTTGACAGCTTGGTCAAACGAAGCATGCTTGTATCCTGTATTTGTAGTCTCTACAGGAGACAAACTTGATTTCTGTTCTTCATCCCGGAGTTGAATGGCGACGAGAAAGTTCCTAAACGTGTGGAAGCGGTCGCAGTTCATCAAGATTGAAATTGCCGAAATGATAGAATTTAGTGGATGAATCCAGCATTTAGGTCAAACTCATCACGATTCTGGGAGGACTTTGCGGGATAGATTGAGATCGAAAAAAAATTGACCTACTTCCTTTTGCTTGAGCAAAGAATGGAATTCAAACAGTTTCCAGGAGCGAGACCACCCTTGTCAACGATGGTGGATTGAATAATTAGTTCGCTATTCTGGGACGACAAGGCTCAATGAAACTCATGCTGCACCGAAATAGATGACATTCAAAAAACTCCACAGCAAGGAAGCTTCTCAGAATTTTCCATTTCGTTATGACACAGGACTGTATCATAGCTTTCGGCAATGGGGACCTATGCTCGAAAATCAATGGCATTTGAGCTCGCCTCGGAAGCGACTGTCGAGCAGCTAATACGTTCCGATTCAGTTGGTATTTCTCGTCCATAGTGAACGACGAATTCACACCTTCACTAATTGTAAGGGTGATTCCAGTGGAATGCTTCATCGAGGAACGTGAAACCGACTTTTCACGAAAAAGTCAGCAAAAAGGATGAAACCCATGGGCCGCGATCAGACGCAACGTTCTCACGGTTTAAGTAGCGAGACTTAAGCTGTCATGCTTCGGAGGATACGCGGGAAAGGATCTCAATCTCGAACCTAAGAACCCGTAATTCCGGTCTTTCATGGACTCTCCATTACGCTGAATGAGCGGCATGGAATAGGATAGGAAGTCTCATTGTGACAACAATCGAAAACAATGTTGTCTAATTCTCAATTTTGATTGAGGAAACTATGAACGACTCAGCTAAGGAACGAACTATCCTTTTTTGTCGATCGAAACACCGCCGGATGCAATCATCTGCAAGCCGAGCTACGGGGGACGTTTCGGAGCGACACGTAGAAGGCTGAAAAACGCAGTTGCGCAAGCGCGTCGCACCAACCGTCAACGTCCGAGTACAGTTCAGCAGCCGATTGAACGCGCTCCTAGCGGCGTATCATTTAGCTGGAGAATGGTGAAACCGTTTTAATGAACAGGACCTCACAAGCGACATTTCGGGAAAAAGGTTCGGAAGGAATCGATGACTGTCATCCAGTTCGATTCTAATTTGCTCAGATTGGGAGAAAAGATGATTCATGATAGATCAATGTAGGACGACAAAAGGACTCATACTCCGAGAAACCCAGAATGGCTGTGAAGGAGAAAACAGACCGGGCAAATCCGCTTCTATCGGGCGCCATTGGGTCTGGCTCTTGCGATCCCAAGCCGTGCTCAACTTGTTCCCCACTCCTTTTTTGTGACTCCTTGTGGTTCCTCGTGGGTTGGCTCTCCTTTTTCGCTTGTCATGCACCAGATGAACGAAGAAGTTCGCCTGTCTCTTCGGCTTGTTTACCTAAAAGCCACTTTGTCTCCCCCCGACTCAACTCCAAGTCACAGCGTCGAAAAAGAGACAATTGGAAAGGACGAGTTGTGAGATTAAAGTGAGGTTGCCAGTTCAGAGACGAGGATTTCGCGAAATGCGTCAGACATGGACGAGCGATTTAGGAAAGCAACAAAGCCGAGATAATAGAGAGGAACGGATACAAATCCGAAGTGACAAACAAAAAAGGTCAAACTCTGTTCCTTTTGCGACCGAACGCCATCATGAAGAAACTTGACGTGATTTGTTGAGCGCCATGGTCCTCGGTTTCCAGTAGTTTTCTTTTCAAGGAATGGTAACAGTGAACTTCCACAGGTTGGGGCTTTACGAAATCCTCGTGAAAATGACTGCTTAGAGCCAGAAGTAAGAGAGCGGCTTGGTGAATTTTTGATCATAGTGCGGCAAGTTTTCCAGCGAGCGAAGTGCAGAAGTTCGCTTGTTGAAGCTCGAGCCCGAAAGCCGCGGTTTCGGTCCAAAACTCCGAATTTCAACATTATCGTCGGATTCCGCAGCTGCGAAACGCAACAAAAAACGGACTCGAGCCAGAGCGGAAGAAGCGACCACGTCCACGCTGAACGAGTGAGACACCGACAGGCCAGTTTATGAGTGAACAAAACCCCCGGTTGCAGCTTGCTGCCGAGATTCTTAACGTACTTTATTCTTGTTAAGCCCGGTCGCTGGTCGCTTAGCTGTCGGGCTCGCCTAGTTGGCTTCGTTGGCGACTGACCGGGGTCCCTGCAAGCAGCCAGACCAGCAAATGTCTGAAGGAACAAGAAGACGACGAGCAACCATGAAAACGACACTCGCAGTTCCTGACAGTTGAGCCGTCTCTTCCTGCTCCTGTTCGACTCCTTCCTCGTGGGTCGTGCATGAGAGTGCCTCCGTTCGTTGAGAGTGTTAGGCAGATCGTGTGCGTGTGTTGCGTTTGTATGCGTAGCTGTGTCTACGCAGGCGTAGGCGGAAACGACTGGGCGAAAAACGACAGCAGCATTTCTCATCGCCGCCGCCGCCACCGCCGCAGCGAAAACAGCATTCTATTCAGTCAGCGCGAGAACTGAGCAAAAAGACGCTCGCTCACTCACTCGGACGACAGACGGACGGATCGACAGATCAATCTCGGTGGTAGGCAGGCGCGTGTTCTGAATCCAGTGGTGGGGTGGTGACACGCCCGCCGCCGAGGCTGCCAAGCTGTCCCACCGAGCGAGCGAAGGCCGGATAGTGGCAATACATCTACGTTAGAGCTTTTCTTTCTTCTCGTTGGTTGACGACGACCGAGTAAGAAAGCCACCCAAAGCATCGCCAGTCAGTGAGCCAGGTAGTCTCCTTCGGTCGCCCCTGGGGCAGCAGCACCTCGGTTTTGGGGGCAGAGAACCATTGAGGAGATGGTCGGTCAGCTTTTCCTTGGCCACCCTCGCCCCCTAGTCATTCCCTCGCGAGGATGGGGAGGCGAGAGGGGCTGGCGAAGTCAAAGGAGGGTAATGTGTTTGTTTTGTCACAGGTGCGGACCAGCGGTTCCCACCTCGACGCTTTGGAGCGACCGTTCTTCTTAGCTGGCAAGCGTCTCGTTCGAGGGTGCTGCCTCAGGCCTCCGATGGCGGTCGTAGTAATAGTACTAACAGTGGCGGTGGCAGTGGTGCCACTCGGTAGTAAGAGGGTGGGTGAACAAGAACGACCATCCGACCAAGCGAGCATCGGCTAAGAACGGCTAGCAGTCTCGAGGAAAAGCAGAGCACCTTAGTGACTCTTTCTCTCGAGAGGGCATTAGCATTCAGGACCCACGGATTTGGGTCCCACCAACTGACCATGCAGAACGACGCCGACGACAACGACGACGACTGCAAGAAGCCAATTTCCCTACCCGACCCAACTCTTCCCTGACCAATTCGAGCGAGCGAGCTAGCTAGCTAGCGCTCTGCTTAAGTGGTCTTCCTTTTTCAATGCACGACGTACGTCAAAAGAAGGGCGAGCTCACCGATGATCAACAGTGACGAGGAGACATTCCACCAGGTGGATCGAAGCGAGAGCTTTACAGATGGAGAAGTGAACTGGGTTCGAATGATCGCGTCATCGATGAAAAACAACCCGAAACCGAAGCTAACGGACCTCTTGAACTTGGCGGAAGAGGAATCCCGGACTCAATGACTGATTCAACTCCTGGAAGGACCCACATGCGATTTTGACGACCGTGGAAGGAAATGCAAGGAATCATAGATTTATTGCAAGAAAGGAGTCGTGATTCGCACAAAAGGGTTCCCGGATTCGGGGTTCAGAGCTACATATGTAGCTGTTACGCGAGAATTCTACGTTGATTCCGTTGTACTGGCGCCGACAGAGCGATTCGATGCGCACGGCAAGCGTAGGGTGCACGGGGCTGTGTGAGGAGAACGGTGTGTTTCATGCGGATGATAATGTCCTAATCATTTCGAACAGCCGACTCTATATTGGGCTACTTTACGAGCCCCGCTTTTACGGCTACGTCATTATCACAAGCTCTCCGGGAAGGCCGATGCGTGGAGTCCTCCGTTTCCTTCCTTCGTGCCGTCGGGGCTGAGCCGAAGCGTAATGGCAGCCACTTGACTTTCTCTTATTTTAGCTGCGCAGCCAATCAGCGCGATGAGAACATTTCGAGCACCTGATTTTCTTGAAATCGTATCACCGCGACGTCTGTTGATTTCGGCTCGAAGCTTGGACGACGATGAGGTTCCTCATCATCTAAACAACAATCGAGTTCTATCCAATCGAAACCATCTGAACTCGCTGAATCGGCGCGAGAAGAAGAGCGGCATTCAATGCGAGCGAGATCGACGGCAGGCAGAGCTTTTGAGCGGAAAGTGTGAAGAAATTTCCGTCAGGCCGCTTTCGAAGTACTAGATGAGTCCGAAGAGAATCGAGAACTATTCCTCCATTCATTCATTCGATCGACCGGAGTGTGGTTGTGAATAGCTTTCAATTAGAACTTGGTGCTTTTAATCAGCGCAAGCCGGCAAGAATCTGCCTTTACTCCAAACTGACTGCAGCCTTTGACAGCGGCCACGTTCGGGGATCTCTACTTCCAACGGAAACAACCAGTCCGAACTCGCAAGGGGTCTGAAAGGAGACAAACCATCGAGAGGACCGTTAAGGGGATCGGTTGCATAAACAGAGGGACGACGACGAGGGATTCCAAAGATCTAGATTTCATCATTTGTGCCTCCTGTGGTTGGGAAGAGCTCCTTGTTCGTCCTTTCCCTTGCCCATTCCGGCCTCGGAGATTTAAGTTTTCCACAAGGTTGGATGATCTATGCCAACAATCCTTTGGTTGACACTCGAACCCGGCGTTCGCACCCCGGTTCGCTGGATTCCGAGTGAAGTCTCGATAGTAGGTGAGCGTCACACGGTGGTTGCTAGGAGCAGCGCTTCAATTTTCGAGAAGGAATATTTCATGATCTACGATTAAATCCGTTATGAACTAAATCCAATCAGGGGACGTCGCGATACCGAGGGTAAGACGACCTTGGATTTCCGGCGAAATGAGCGATCGTGCGCGGTGGACAGAGGGACCGCTCTTCATAAATCTATAAAGCGATTAACTTGCGACGTTTTCATAATTATTCGAAGCTCAACCGGCAATTATCTTGCGGTTTTTGTCGAGACCTCTGCCCCCAAATATCCGAGGGAAGGAGCCATCCACTGGCGCCATTCGGCTTTACGCAACACGTTGCCTACACCGCAACGAAGTCTACATGAGGCTTTGGAGCTTACTTTGCGAGTAGTTCCGAGCGTTGCCGTTTGAATGTCACAGCGGGGATCTCTGCAAGCGAGGGAGTTCCTTCGCAAAGGTCCAACCGAACGAAAGAACATCCAACTCGTGGGAGTGCGGCGTTATTTTTTTTTCGTCATATTATATGGGAACGTTCTATTCGGACTGACAGCCTACATATATGTACACTTGACTCGGTGCACAACGGTTTTACAGCAAGCAAGCAAGCCTCGTTACGGGATGAACTGCGCCGCGCGGTTCGGGGTCGAAACGTGAAACTCATATGTCATCGAGCGGCGTCATTCGACAAAACTTGTTGGAATCCGTACCAACTACACGGAGTCATTGGGGTCATGTCTTGTTGATATGATGCCCCGCTCGGACCTCATCCCTCGTTTGTCCTCTTCAGAGCGGCGGATCCCCGTTTTACTCCAACGTACGAACTACAAACTGTGCTTTGAACAATTTGCTCCATGTACCTACGCTCCGGGCCCAGTTTTTTCAACGTACAAATAGCCTACCCGGTCCTAAGGATGGATTTTGCAGTGCGATACAATCTAATCTAATTCCATAATATTTCAAAGATTCATCGACACTTCCACGCTCGGTTTTGTATAATTTTAGTGCGTGGCTTTCGATTTCAGGCGAGTTCCCGAAATCGCGACTTGCTACCGAAGCTGTCGTTGTGGGACACTAAATCAGGCGAACGACATCGAGCCGGGTATCTTAGAAAACATCTCCCAGGAGAACAGTGCACAGGAAGGAACATCCAGCGAGCAAAGATATGTACATAACGGTATCAACATGGCCGTCTCGACCATGACCTCGAGGCGGCAAGCCTTGCGCGGGTCGATATAAAGAGAGAATGGTCAAAAGAAGAATATGTTGAAGTTGAAGAATTTAAAGAGCACAAAATGTTGAGTTTCATCAATGCATAGTTCGACTTCATGAAGCCGGTGTGTGGGAGAGAGAGAGAGTGAGCATCTGGGATTCGTTGCGTATCTTCAGTGACGTGGCGATGCCGTCGATTTTGTTCTCGAATTCGAAGAAAATCGATGGTCATCATTCTGAATTTTACTTCTATGCCTGCGGAGGTGGCTGTGATGATCCGAATCCCATTGCGGCGGCGACAACAATATCGGAAAATTCAAGATCAACGAACTGAACACGATCTCTTTCCGACAGGAACCTGAGTGGCGCGGATTCAAACACAACAATGCCACGCATTATTGGAGACCGCGTTATCCGAACAAGTGTCACCGGTTCGAGGAGGACACGATCCTCGGAAGAAGGACACGATCTTCGAACAAGCTGTTCGTGGGCTCGTGGCTGAAGCGTGTGAAAAGAAAGTGATGAATTTTGTATCGAGATGAGCTGCACGTTGCGCACGGGCGTGCTCCGCGCACGGCAACACGAGAGCGACGCTATCCATTTCCAGCGGCAGTGGACCACCGAGCGACGTAGAAGGCCAGGGATCCATTGAGGGCGGACGGGCTCGAGCGCGATTCGTCGGGCTAGCGGGCGGACGGGCGGTCGGTCCACGGACGAAGCTTTATTATCGCAACCATTACTCTCCGTGGCATTGCTCGATCCTTCTTTTCTGTCCTTTTGGAAGCCGCCGCCGCGGCTGCTGCTGCTACTGCTCGCCGTCGGCGCCGCGACCGCAGCTCGTCTCGTTGACAAGCTGCTGAATACGGGAATGCTGAAAACGAGCAACCGAGAAGCGTGGAACCCGACCTTGTGAGCTGCCCGGGGTGTTTGGTGTAATCTTCGAAGGACGCAATCGAATCACGGCGCGATGGTGAAGGAAATGAGGAGATCACGCCAGTCCAGGAATGGGGCCTTATGAACGTATGTATGTATAAATGTCGACAGCGTCCGTTCAATACGTTTGTTCGGGACCACTGCGTACGATTTTTGTAAATTGTTGCGAGCAATTAGGAACGATCATTAAACCGCCTCATTGAATCGGACATCCAACAGCACCGAATTTCCTGCAATTAATTCTTCCTCGGTTACAGCCGCTTCGAACGGATCTGTTAGATAGATCACAATCGAAGAGCGCCCGACGGAAACGAGGTTGATATCCTTCGAATGCAGAAACGATAACTTCTTTCGAATAGAAAAAAGGCTGGTAAATTTCAACCACTTTTCGAATTATTTTCGATTGGTCGGAAGTCGCAAATGCTCCTCGGGTATCAAAGCTTTGAAGATGTTTGGTAGCGCGATCGCTCGAATACATAAACGCTCAAGGCTCAACTTTCCGATTCCATCAAATCACATTCTATACCCCTTTTCATTTCACGTTTTTTTGCGAAGTATTGCTCTGTCGCTACCCTCCGTTTTCAGATTCATCAAAGTGTCTTATCCGCGAGATTTATTGAAGCTGCTTTCTGGAATGTATCGATTCCTAGCGAAGCTTTCCGAATTTGTATGCGAGCGTCTACGCATGAATACTTGTATCATTTCAGAAAGGAATATTTCCAGCATAAAATATCCTACACCGGCACTCAGGGGGATTGACTTCTCGAAGCTAGACACGAGTCCCTAGTAAGAGCGCTCACACAACTTCTTCAATGATACTATGCGGGTTTTATCTCACGAAAGCCGAATACTCAAATCGGGACACCAAGACAAGACTTTTATTGCATGAAAATGAACTTTCCTGACAAGCGCGTCATATGAAGGTACCCGGATTGGTTTTCGGTCAAAGATTCACAGAGCATTCTGGGTTCATGTTCCTCAGGGTCAATTTGAGAATAGATCCTCGGAAAGGTCCTGGATATCCCAATTATTATGATCACCTTCAGGAAGTTAGTATGAAATGTGACGGGGTAATAAGAGATCTTCTGTGTTTCAACTTTTTCCACAGAACTCTGATGACCGGAAATGCGCCCTAAGTATTCTCGTAGTCTCCTATTCTGCATAAGCAACGAGGCGACTCCAAGTTCAATATAAGTATTTCCACCTGGAGAACTAGAGTTCGAACGTCTGGAAGAACTGGCCCGTTGAAAGAACGACACGGATGTCTTCCACCGATCAAGTGCTTTTCAGAAGGAACTGTCGCTTACGCTATTGAGCTGGTCTGCCACCGGTGAGTTCCACCGCATATAATCCTAAGTGACAGGTTTTTATCACACTGCCGTCAACACAGTTCCGGATCATAGTTTCTTGTTGAGCCATTATCGGCTTGCGACCAATCATCCGATCGATTCATCCGGCGCAGGATCAAATTTCGATCTTCCACTCTCGTGAAAGTGGAACGCAATTACAATACGAATGGCAAAACCTTCTAAAGGTGGATCTGTCACCGGCGATGAATTCATACACTGCAGATCGTTTTCCGTTGTTACAAATCCCTCAAATCAAGGATAATATTTGAGTTGCTCGAAGCTTGTCATCCACTCATTGCGATACAAACCCTCGAACGCATGCCACCTGTGCTAAAATGTTCTTTTTGTGAGGTCGATCTCAAGTTCCCGCAAAGAAGTTCTCGAAACTATCTTACGGCGAGGTGGAACAGTCTTTTGAGAAATAGCGCAAACGAGGAAGTGAAGAAGCGGAGCGTTACAGCACCATCAAGAGCTTTCCAACTTCTAAACAGGTGTCGTGCAGAACCTGAGTGGTCTCGGTGCAAGAAAGCGGAAGGAGAAAGGCTGAGAGAGATGAAATGGGAAGATAGAAACGAACCGTCGAAAAACAGTGTTGGAAAATCCGCTCGAATGCAAAACAATTTAGGCCAGCTGCAAACAATTGCTGCGAAACAAACACGCGACGCATACCGCCTGCGACTGAGTACTTGTTGGCGTCGTCGCTAGGATCTAGAGCTCATTTTGCTCGAATCCGTCGTTTGTTTCGAGAATTTCGGATCGGAAACGTTCTCGTGTGACACAGTATCAACGCAATTACAAGAAAACGAGACAGGAACACAAAGCTCTGAGTTGACTTTTTCTACTGCCAGGTCAAAAATCGCTCCAGACTCCTCAGCGAGATCTTCGTTCGCTTGAGAGGAGTCGCACATCGATGTTTCTCGCGAACGAGAAAACTCCGCAGTATGTCATTCAGATGCCGTTTCTCAACAGCAAACACACGGGGTCGAGAGGGCTTCCGTTGTCATCGGCGCCGACAGGGCCGTTCTCGTCACCGAGCCGACGCATTCGTTATCAGCACAAGTGTGAGAAATACCGCCGGAGTTACGAAAGGTCAAGTGGCAGACAGCCGAGGAACGACGATGTATGTTTCTTCATAGATGGAACAAGAAGCGGAATTCACTCCAAGAGCTGCGGAGATGGCGGTGGTCGTTGTCTTCAGAACAGAGAAGGCTGGAACAGCGCTAGTCAGGAGTTACCCAGGCGGAACAGGGGGGAAAATAATTCATTTGTTTTCCAAGTTTCACCAGTCAAACGGTCTCAAGGTCATTGTGCCACCACTATGGAAGGAACCCCCGTACGGCGCGCGTCTGGAATTCTGGGCGAGCGCTCGGGGACTCGACGGAAGGCCCTTTGGGCCCCCGCCAGAAGCCATACGAGCTCGTACCCACAGCGTCCTGCAGCCCCCAGCTAAGTCTTCTGCTCTGGTGTGAGTGAGACAATCTTGTGCGGGTGACATTCTCAGAAAGTTTGGGTCGTGGCGTCTCCGCTTCGCTTCCGTGCATGTTTCGGGCCAAGGAAAACATAACGTAAACGCCAAGAAGGTTTTCCGTCTGCTTTACGAGCCAAACACAATAATGTTGATTGAGCTCCTTCGCCATAAAAAGACATCTCGACGACAACAGCGAACGACTGCCGTCGCGTCGCAATATTTCGTGAAATTTTTACAGCGTATCTCGTGTTACTTGTTTCGGTCCTTCCAATTCTCTTCGGCTCTTGCGTTGTAAATGCCTTGATATCGGACCAAGAGATTCGCTATGAAATCCGGCCGGGTCTCAACGAAACATCTCCCGAGCGTGGACCTCCGAATGTTTGACCTCACTTCCTAGATATATCCTCCCTCTATTGTGTCGGAGCTCCAAGCTGCAAGCCGGATGAAGAAGGCATGGTTTTCTGAGGAAGTCCACATCCTCCGCCAGAATGTTCAAAGAATGGAGCAATGCCGCAGCTAGTCTCTCAAGATCCAACCTGATTTGAAGAAGGAAGCTTCGAGATAACCAGTCCCATGTTCGATGCGGTGTTGAAACTTTCGACAAAAAGAGTTGAGCGCAAAACTGTTCCGAATCCCGGCAAGAAGAGGAAATAAATATCTACGGAACTGCGAAGTTCGTTTGCTTTGCGGGACAAAGTTTCGGCTGCCAGCCTAACGTGCGCTGTCCTTTGCACGTTGTTGTGTGGCTCGTCGTGGGACAATGCAAACGCGAAATTCATGCAGCCGGCTCATAGAAGCTAGCTTCCAGGAGAACAGAATCAGGAGTTGCACTATGGCCGACCGGAAACAGAGACGGAAGTGGAAACAGTGCTTCCTCGGTTGCTCGCTATGAGCCCTTTCAACGGTTGGCTTGCTCGCCGCTTCTTTCTTCTTATGGCCGCCGCTTAGGCAGCAGGCGGCACGCTTATGCGGACAACATCACTGGACGCACTTTTGCACGCTCGCTTGCGCCCATCTTTTCTTCTTTGCTTCCCTCATTTCTGTTTCTTTCTGTTGTTTCTGGTGGTACTCATTCATATGATCGTCTACTCGTTGAATCTTCGCACCACGAAAGTGTAGTGCCCACTCTCTAGTTCCACAATACCGGCCCGCTTCTGGGGAATCGTTTCCGTTCGACTCGTTATCAATCTCTAGTTATCGTTTAGTTATTCGTTATCAATCTAGGTGTGTTCCACATACATTCACTGAGAGAACGGAAATGGGAACGTGATCGTGGCCTTGAACGGCCATGCTCTTCCCGCGCTCTTTGAATTCATGCGGGTAGAGGGCTTTCATCATGTGGTAAGCGATGGGCGCAATCGGGAAGACTGTCCAGACTCTTGATTGCATTTTCCTCGAAGGAAATCCTGTGCTATTAGCTTCTTGTCTTCCAGAATCGACTTCCACGATCGGCGCTGAGGTGCTCGCTCTGCCGACAAATCTCTCAAAAGACTGATGGATTCGCAGTGTTTCGGTGACTCATTAGCGGCTCCACAATCAGAATATCTGACCAACTGACCGTTCGAGAGTCCGACCGGCTGGCTAGATCAGCTGATTCAAAAGCCGCCGAGCTCGCGTCCTTGTCCACGAAAATGGATTGAGCCTTCCGGAGCTGTGTCTTCCGGACGTGCAAAAAAGTTTTTTCCCTTTCTATGCAAACATGGCGGACTCCCAGCAGCGTTGAGCCGTTGTGTGCTCAGCGCCCAAGGCAGCGGCGCACTGTCGGACTTTAATTTGAGGTTCGGTTCCCGTCCCAGCCCATCAAGCTCTTGCAAAGAGAGCCGATCTATGTTGTGCGTCTCGAGACAGGCAGCCAGCCAGCCGGCCGGCCGACCGGCCGACGAGCCAGCCAGCGAGCTTCCCAAGAGATTCATTGGAAATTTCCGAACGGCCGGCAGGCATGCAAACGACCTTTTCCGTGAAGTGTCTGTCTCGGAAACGTGTTTTAACAAGTTGAATTTGTTCCCTCCAGCACGGTGCGCACTCCATCATCTGTGTCCTGCGAACAGATTTGCCCAGCCCTCATCCCCATCGTCGTTGACGTCCTCGGCAGCCTTGAACTTCATCTCAGGGGAGATTAGAACTCTAACGTCAAACAGGAATGTTTTCCTGGATTTTATCCTCGAAAATAATTTGCCTTCGACGATCAAGTTGATACTTGGTTCGCTCTGCAAAAGCCTCAGAGCCCGGCCACAGGACACGGTATCGTAGCCCTGCGTTTCGATGATGGAGCTCGTCGCTCGTCGTCAAATTCAATTGTTATCGCCAGCGTCAATTAGGTCAGCGAATTATACCGGAGGACCCGGTCAGAATTAAGTCAAATACCAAAGACGTTCCAAGTTTTGGACCGAGTATGTTTTGAGTCTCGCAAGTGTCTGCGGAAGTCGTCCGATTGCGAATGTTTTCCGAGGAGACGGAGAATCCTCGGAAGAGAAAGTCGGAGGGAAAGGCGGGAAGAGAAGGGAACAAAGTTTAAAAGGGCTCTTTTCTCTTATTCTCAACTTCTCTTCTTCCCGGGGGTTAAATAGCGAGAAATAGCTTGGGGAAGGTCTTCTCTTGTGCCGTGGGCGTCCGCAGAGGCAGAGACGCGGTTAATAAACCGAGCTGTCGGGATTCGTTCAATTCCACTTCTTCCCTGCAGGAGCCGAACTTCTTTTCCATTCGTCGGAATTGAGTTGTCGTGAAAATGACGCTGGAATCTTGACGAACTTTGGCGATCTGGAAGGTCTGTTCGAGAAAGACCATTTCAAGTGAGTCGAATTCCTTCCCTATCAATTCTACGAAGATATATGCCAGAGGATTCTCGCATTTTCTGAGATCATCATTACGAAGTGGTCGCCGATTGCTCGATGGGAAATCGAACGCCGGAGGTTCGGTGGGAGGAATGCCTGAGTTGGTGACGCATTCCACGAAGTAGGATCCCGCGAGATGATGACTATGAGCTGAAGTTTTAGGGGTTTGGGCTCGACACTCGCGTATTACGGAACACGTCAAGATAAATGTTTGCGTTCCTAATGCTTCGGAGAGAGAATGACAGCGAGCGTAGACCGAGAGCATGCGGAGAATAGCGAACAGCCGCGGATGACATCGAAACAAGAAAATCATTATGGGATTTATAACAGATGTCCCTCCGCAGCCAGCTCCTACCGTGAACGAACGAATGAAGGCAAAGAGCATCGAAGCGAGATCAGGAACCGAGCCTGAGCATCGATGACTCTCACCCTGCGCGACCGGCTCGCTCGCGAGGTTTTGCCCGCCTGCCTGCCTGTCTGCTTGCCAGCCAGCCAGACAGACACACAGACGGGGAAACGGAGAGAATGGGGAACGTAAAGAGGCCATTGAGCCTGTGCATTACACAACACTGAAGTACAGCTAAGCCTCATTTGTTTCTACGCTCGTTATAGGAAACACAGCGACACGGAGCAGAAAAAAAAAGAAAGAACAACCAACGAACAGCTACCGAGAGCTACCTCGGATTTGAGGTGAAGTCCTGCGCGCTCTTAGTGGGCATCCGACCGTGATACGAGAAAATACAACGAATCGATCCGATTCTTGCTCCTATCTTAGCATAAATATCCACGCAGGCAACTGATGTGTCGGAGCGTTCTCAAGAGCGAAGAATCGATCTGGAAAGTTTGCAGTGGAAGCAGCATGATCATTCACTCGGTTTTCGAACCTCGATCGATTCTCTCCGAATATCTGAGCGAAACCCGGTGACTTTGACATTTCTCTGTCCGTAGGTTGTTGACTAAGTGCCTAATGAGATATCGGCACAGCTTCATTGTGATTTCTGTGATGTCGGCTCCTGTAATGTGATGCTGGCCCCACTGGTTGAAGATCACCAATGAGTCATGAAGTCAACCTTTACCGCGACGAATTGCCACGAACGCAATGTCAAGCCTTTGCCGTCAGATGTGGTCGTCGTTTATCAAGCGGTTGCCGCGTGGCTTTATTCTCCGCGAGCCGCACATCTGAATTCGTCACGAACTGACACCAAACGCTACGATATACGATAAACCTAATCTGGGTCGGGGTTTATCCGATCCGTTCCAGTAATTGCAAAAAACTCCCCACCCGTTTGTCGTTGCCCAGCTCTCCTGGCTGCCTCTGTAGTCCTTAAGGCTGCTTGCTGGTTCGTTACTGCTGCTGCTGGTGGTGGTGGTGTGTGTTCTTCCTCGAGGGGTTGCTCAGGAGAATAGAGGGCTGCAGCAGTAGCGGCCGCAGCCGCCGCCGTCGCTCAGGAGAATGGAGGGCTATGGAGAGACAGAGAAAGAGTATACGACGACGGAGACGACGAGGAGGAGGGATCCTTGATACCCTCGCCTAGGCCCGGCGAGGTTTGCCGTCAGAGCCAAACTGAATTCGGAGCAGTGAGGTTAGTTGGCGATTTCGCTCGAAAAAAAGTCAATGTTTTGATGGACTTCTTTTGTGTTCAAGTACGGCAAAGTCCAACGAAGTGACAACGTGACAACGCCATTGAAGACAGCCTTGGATTATAATTGTCGAAATACCGAAACGATTCGGCTAGCGTGAAACACGTGACAACGTCCCCCTTTTCGTGATTGTGTTTTTGATGGTGGCGTGCGGAGGCGCGCGCGCGCGCGAAATGTGACGCCAGATTGTGGATTGCGGAACACTTGTTCGTGAGTGGTTGGTTTCTTGTTGATTTTGTGCGACTCAACTGTGCCCAAGTGGATTGCTTCGCTCGCGGATCTGCGAATTCATCTCGGATAAACCTCTGTGCAAGTGAAATATCTATGTGAATTTAGGATTCTTTCCAAAAGGTAATTACAGGAGGTTTTGAGCCACTTTCCGAACACGAGGCTGATCTTGAAATGCCGACGCGAGCCAGTGCTTCCTAGTTTCCTGACGGCACCTGCACCGACGATTAATGCAACGTGCTCCCCCAGCCAAACGCTATTATCGATAGGAATGTACG
Source organism: Neoseiulus cucumeris (assembly GCA_021527715.1). NCBI lineage: Eukaryota > Metazoa > Arthropoda > Arachnida > Mesostigmata > Phytoseiidae > Neoseiulus > Neoseiulus cucumeris. The sequence continues at coordinate 774,942 of JAJSRV010000028.1, forward strand.
GTATGCATCGCGTTCGGGATTGCTCGACAGCGAGCCAAACAGCCTGACCCGACAAACTATCGAGGTTCATGACATCAGATTATATTTATAGGAAGTATGATTCGACATCTCGCGGGAAAGGGGGCAACGAGGGGCGAAATATTATCATTTCTTTCGCAAGTCCTCGAAATTCTCGTGAATTCGATCGAGCGCCAGATAGCGCCTCAATCCAAAACCAGAGAATCAGCTCTTCTCGGGAAATCTGATACACGTGGTTTCTCCTAATCGAATCTCGAAGTTTAGGCATCACAGAACTCTTCCGAAGCGAGATGATCGCAAGACACACTCTCTTCCTTTCCCTCTTCCTCTCTACGAATTCGAAAGTGGCGGCAAATATCAGTGCGTAACGTCCGATGGGGAAGCAGACGAAGAAAACAGAAATTTCCGGTTGAGGCGGAAGGAGTCTGGAAGAGATAATTTAGAACCCGGGAGCAGGTGAGGTCTTGAGGGAAAATATTAGTAACTGGCGAGACAGGATCAGGATTGATCACGCGGAACGAAGGAGAAACCGAAAAGAAGCTGACTGAATTAGTGGGGAAAATCGAGGAGAATGAAGCTGCAGGAGAACAAAAATTCACCTTCGAGAACGCCGTTCAAGGCCGCAGGTGATCGAGAACCGGTGCCGACCGGCAATGCCCTGGATTCGGTCCAAACCAGGACCGAACTCCTCTAGCACTCGGTTTTGTTGTTTGTGCGTTCATCGTGTCCGTCCGCTCATCGTGTTCCTGTGACTTCCCTCTCATGTAGTAGTAGTAATTTATAGCTTGCAGTCTCGTAATACTAAATTACAGCAGCAGCAGCAACGAAAGGCACTTCGACGGAAGTCGCCAATAAAGCGTTTCCGGTAGCCTGAGGAGTCCCAAAGCGGCTTCAGCTCCCGTGGCACCGACGCACGAACAAACGGCTTCCCAGATCAAGCTCCGTCCAGTTCGGCATAGGTTCCGACGAACTCTCCAGCTAAGGTTCGACCAGGGTTCCTCGCCATGAGCTCTGGCGGCAAACCCTGCGATTTCGTCTCGTGTCGTGTCGTCGCGGCTGTCTGGTTTCCCGAACGAGTAAATTACGATAATGCGTTACGAGGTCATTAGCCGTGGCTCGTTCACACCTTGGAAAACAAAGTCAAGGTTTTGACTTGGAGCTTATCAGCGACTCTGTTTGGACACACAATGAGCGAACGCGAAAAGAAAATATTTCGGGTGTTTGAAACGAGGGTTTGGGGCTGAGGAACCAGAGCTATGAACTTTACGAGCGAGGACTCTGCATTCTGATTGCCACTACAAAACGGAAGACTTTTTCGTATTGAGAGCGATGGCTCATGCTTCGATTCGGGTTCTCCTGCGCATTTTATGCGTCTGCGCGCGGGCTGATTGGTCGAAGCCCACACTAATCGATTCCCGAGTGTAGATCCGACGGATCCCGATTTCGATGAGCTGAAGATACTCTCTCGTGGACGTCCATCGAATTCATGAAAAGCTGTATCGGAGATTTCCGAAGCGGCTACATCTCCTTCAAATGGTCTTTGATTTAGGAAGCTTTCTCTCTTGAGGAGCTTTATGCAGTTCGTCCAAAACCTCTTGTGGACGTTCTCTTGGAGGCGACCGACTTTCTCCTCTCAGTGGGCATCGATTCCACTACGTTCGAGCATCAATCGATAACTTAAGGGGTCAGTTCGCTTTTTTGGAGCGAATTGGCGAATTTCGCTTTGGAACTTCTTAGAGAAATCGGAGCGATTCAAGAGACCAAAGATCTGATGACTGATGATTTTGCGGGGGATCATATACATCGAAGACCTCCGCGCGATGCGGGAGTGCGACACGAGATCATGTTGAGATTCGAATCCTTCCGCGGTTACAAGCAAGTCGTCGGATGGCCAACCTGTGTGCCCAGAGAGGAGGAACAGACGCGGAAATGCATCTCCGATCCTCGAAATACCGAGAGCTTTAAAGCTGAGCCAAGTTCGTTTATTCATCCCTTTTCCCGGTTCTCCCTCTCCTTTGTCCGCTCACAAAATCCGCGACTGAATTTCAGCCATGTGTTGATTCTGTTCGAAGAGAGTTCTCCCGTAGAACATACTCCGTCGACAACAATGCGAGCTTCTCCAAATGATCCCAAACGGAAGATAGTTCCAAGGCGCTCCCACCGCACAACGACATTAAAAGCAGATGCATGATAGAACGAGACAAACGGGAAGCAGCGAAAGAGAAAGGAAGAGAGAGAGGAACTGCAGCGGACTGATGGCGACGAGGGACGAAGATTTAGAACACGGAAGCTCGGGTGCACAAAAACACAACAAATTCACCCACTCGCTTACTTACGGCAGGCGCACTCTTGCGATCGTACGGAAGGGGTTTGGAAACCTCAGTGCGGAAGGACATTCATACACGCAAGTCTTGCAGCGTTCGTAAAAACGGACGCCGCAAGAAGAAAAAAACGCGTCCAACTATGCTGAGACTTACAAAATCTTTTCAAATCTTCTTTCAGAAACGCATTTGTCGTGAATATCGGAGGCTTTCGTGCTCTTCCACTCTGTCGCGAGCGCTTTATTTCTCTCTATCCTCGTCACTCGTTCGATTCCCTTCTCTGTTCCCGCCATCCGCTCTCTTACCTCTCCGCCGTGGTTTCTTTTGGCTTCAGCTTTGACTTACACACTGGCTTCGATGTTGTCGTCGTCGTCGTCGTCGACTGTTTCCGTCTTTGCTGCCGACAACGTCGTCATCGTTGTTGTTGTTGTTGTTGTTGTTCGTACGGAGTTTCAAAGCAATCGATTGTCAGGGCTGTCTCCTCGTTGCCGAGCTTTTGCCATGGCTGGCCGAGCGGGAGCTTGACTTGAAGGCCTTCTCTTCTTCTCCTTCTTGTAGTTGCCTCCGTCGAATCAATCCCCGATCGACCTCCGATGGGCCCCCACTCCATCTCTGCTCCTTCGTCCTGCAAGAACGCTTCTCAATGGACCTCCGAAACAGAGCTCTAAGGCTCGCTCCAGGAGCGGACCGTCTCCCGAAGACGATTGATCCTAGGAGAACAAGTTTTATTGATGGCAAAAGGACGAATGCATTCATCGATCCCCTACCTCGTCTCAGTCAGCTTCTAGAAGTTGAGAATGAGTCCTCGTTAGCTTCATTCGAATGTTCAGCCATCTTGACCGACGTCCCCGTGTCCCCTGTCGCTCCGGCTCACTCTGCTTCAGGAGACTCGCACAGGAATAGAAACAACACCTGGGGATTCGGGAGGGAAGGGAACTGAATGAAAGAAGGAGGCATGGCCAGATGGATGAATCACTGCGAATGCGTCTCAGCCTGGAGCAGTGCTTGCGTGATTTCCACAGAGCGAAAACTTCTCTGTTCTCCTAAAGTTTCTCTTGTGTTCCTGCCCCTCCTCCCTCCTTCTCTCCGCTCCACTCTATAATTATCCCCGCCATACTGGCTGCCGCCACCGCCCCTAACTCGCCCTCGGCTCATTCTCGGAGCTTGAAGGAAAAAGCTTCAATCGAAGAGGAATTTCCAATTGGCTAATGCCTTCTTGCTTTATCTTCGACTGTTCTTGTGGTGTGCTGCAATCAGCCTGTTCCTCAAAGGATAGAGCGGTCGTCGGGAAACAGATAGCGGCAGCGGCGGCAAGCTGCCAACATCAGGGCACTGGCGCCGCGCCGGTCGAGACAACCAACGTGCCCAAAGCGTTCGTTGGCTTATCGCGACTTTTGCTCACGCTTTATCTCGATATTTTTTTCCTTGTTTCCTCTCTATCTCTCAAGTCTCACTCTCTCGTTGAACCTCGTGGCGGAGGCGGCAGCCGTCGCGGGATTTGCTGAGATGTAAGGAAGCGAATTCAGCCGCAAGCGAAATTCCTCTCTACACGAACGATATCGGCCGCGGGTTTTGTTTGCCAACTTTCGGGACTGATGCCGAAGTAAACTCTACGCAGCTCAAAGTTTCCAACTGGAGCTCCTCCGCAGAGTTTCAAAGACTCTTGGAAACGTGAAATAAGATTTAAAGTCAAGGTGCCGCGTGATTTCAGCGATGTTGAATAACATCAATGATTCGGGATCGATATTAGAAGCTTTCAGGGTCGAATCCGCGACTTCACTCCTGATTTTCAGTAACTTGAGGCTGGAGTCCATGACACGAATACGAATGGAGAAGGAGCGCGGAAGATTCGGGAAGCTTCTAGCTGCTAGACTTGCATGGAAGTTAATGTAGATTCCCGCGCTCCTTTTGAAAGTGCTTGTGCGTCGCCTGTCGATTCGTGTGGAAGAGTCCTCAGGCTCGGAACTACTCCATGGAATGACACATCGCGCAAACTGCGACTGTCGACACTCGCAGAGCTCCGCTCCACGATCCTATCCAGATCCCAAGCGTCTGTGAACGAGAGAATATTTTATCGCTCAGTTTACGATTTTACTAGATTCTTCGCTTCGGAATGGTTTTGAATGTGAATGCCACACCATAGGTCATCGCGCTCAACAAATCTCGCGACAGGAGACGACGACGACCTAACTTAGTCGCGAACTAAAAAAGTTCTCTCGTTAGAAACTCTCTTAGACAGCACCGCCGAGGGAAAGATGCAACGATAAGGTCGAATTACGAAACTTCGAGATTTTCGAGGCTGGATCAATGCTGGAGCATTTCTCCCGGCTGTATTGCGAGGTAGCTCGTTAACGAGGTCTTGACGTAGCGTCGTTTCGATCCACCCGACATAAGATACTAGCTTTCGCAACCGACCAAGTCATCGAGAGTCCAACACACGTCACACTAATCAAACGCCGGGCAAACATCGTTCAGTGGGAGTCGAGCCCGCGGTCAGATGTGGAGTGCAGTGGTGTTTTCTGGCCTGTCGCTTGAGGGTGTATTGAAGTCGTGCCGTGTCCGGCGACTGCATCGCCGAGTGTCAAGTGTATTTGCCGTCGCCGCTCCCGGTGGCAGATTCGCCACCGACGATCTGTAGAGTTTGCTCTCTTTTCAGAGACTCGCTCGTGAGGTTCTTCCGTCGGACAGACTAATCATGGCCTCGTTCTCGCCGAGTTGTTTGCCGCTGCCGATGTCTTGTAGAACGAGTTTTTGGATCACAAACAAGATCTGTAATGACGCAAGTTCTCTAGCGGCAGAAATGAGAGACAGGAAAAAAGGTGTACTCGCAAACCATTTGTCTTCAGGTTGGCTGAGATCGTCTGGCCTCTTGATAAATCCTTCTACTCCGCATCTCCTCGAGTGCGAACGCCTCTCACGATCAGTTGACGGGCGACCCGGTTGTTTTTCTCACAGTGCTAGTTATTCTTGCCGGCAGTTCCTGAGCAAGTTTTTGTTGTTCGCCGGTATGAGAGCGTTCTCTGGAAGGGTCTAAGTAAACGAGGTTTAAAGCCTTCGGAGGTCACTCGCAGCCGAGCAAGCGCACGCTCGGCTGGGAGGCGACAACAAGCACTGTTGTCGCAGGTCAAGTGGGCTTTTAAAATCCACGCCAGTTTGTCTGGCACCTCTCAGAACTTTCAAGACGGCTCACTATCGACTCGACAAAAGGTCGAACCTTTCTACTTCCCTCGGAATTCTAGTAAGCTCTCAAACGCTTCCGAAGGTCTTCTAGATCCGTGACAACGTCGGGCCGGGCCTTGACGACGATCGCGCAGGACGTCAACAAGTATGTCACGAGTGCGGGACAGGTGGAGGGAAAAATGGTTCATTTTCGGTGGGAGACCGAAGGCTGATTGCGGAAAGTGCGCGCTGGTGGAGTGCACTTTCGAACGGTGCTCAGGAGGATCGGCCACCTATCAAGCAATTGGTCACGCAGTGCTCCAGTGTAACGGCAATTAAATTTAGAGCGGAAGTGGGCTGGAAGGGGTGGGAGGCATTAACTCGCGTGCCTATCACAGCTCGCAGAACCTTGAATACTACCACGTTCAGATAGGAGCTCTGGCGTTTTATAGCGTTCAGCCGGCTGCACTCGTTGCTTTGGAGCCCTCGAAAGCTTTCCTCTCCGAGGTTTCTCGAATTTAGGAGTTCGAGCACGCCCGGTGGGAACGTGGGATGATGAAGCAGAAGTGATGACAGAGATCGATGAATAAAATGAAGAACCAAACAAAGGACCTGGGCGAAACAGAGTAGCGAGCGGAGCGTAGAGGCAGAGGCGTAGTCTGCTCCGGATACTTTACGAATCGGGTTAGGAAAGATTCCAGAAACTCGTTCTGGAATCAATTCTTCGGCTACCTCAACCCTCTAATTTCAGTTTCGTTCAGATCCATTGTCCGTCCATCTCCGTTTGTGAACAGCGCTCCGGGAAGACGGATTGAGGAATAATTCGCCTACATGGAGTTTTGTCTGCGGCAAGAAGGCTCCGTTCCCCCATGCAAGAAACCATGGGTTCCGAACGAAAAAGCTTTATTCCTCTTCTCCCGCAACCCCCTCCTCCCTCTATTCCTGAAGCGATCATGGAAACGCAGACGAGAGGAATAGGAGCGACGAAGGTATCCGAAACCTTTTTAGATTCAACTTTCTTCAGGAACAGCTGGCCGGGGTCGCGCCCGTGCCGTAGCAAGCGATTTCGGAGAGACTGCCGGCAACAGCAGCTACCGCGAGCACGCGCGCGTGACGTATGTCAAACGAAAGGAAGAATATTAAAATCGTACGCTTCGTCTTGGCCCAACAACTCTTCCACAGGCTTTGCTCGGTGCGGGTCCCCGAAATGTGGTGGCTAATATTCGAAGCAATTCAATTTGAAGCAGCAGCTACAGATTTTGAGAGTGAACTCATGAACCCGGCTCCGATCCGAGGACTTGCAGCGAATCTTGAAATCTATCGCTACAAAGTACATCCAACTCCAGTGTCAAGCGATCATTGGATACGAGGTTTTCGATTGCTCTGAAACTGAAAGGATGAAAGCTCAAGAATAGATCACAGTACGTGCACTGCCGCACATTTTCAGGAGGGAGCAGTCACTGTGACCGCGATAATGTCGGACAATATAAGAGTTTGATGTTGAACCAAAGCACAGTTGTCAAGGTCGTGACTGATTCGTTCTGAGATAGTGTTGTCGATTGTTTGTACTGACGAGAGAAGGAACGGGGCCATTCTCTTCTACAAATGTTCGCGGTTCGTCAAAAAGTCGATAGTGAGTCCGTTCCTTCGTCCGTGTACGCTCATTCCGTCCCTGTTCTCCTGTGAAGAAAGTAGCTAATATATTAGACGAGAAGGGGAGGGGGCGCCGTTGATCTCTGGCTCGAGTGAGAGCTCAGCAAGGCTACTCTTGCGCGGGTCCTTCGGCTGGCGCACTCACTCCGTACAAGCCACTGCAACGACGTTGGCGGCGGCGGCGGCGACAAAAGATAATCCTCGTTTCTCGTCCGTCTTATTCGCTGGGTGGCCGGCTGGCAATCTAGTGGCTCCGTTGTCAGCGGCTTCGACGGTAAAGAACGTTGGTTGCACTCTCTGTGCTTCGTCTGATAAAGGAGCCCGTCGTCCGTGCCAAAGACTGAAAGAGGAGATGCCAAGGTGTGAAAGCCGGCGAATCTAGGGCTGGGCTGGAACGGCGGTGAGAGGCCTTGTTGTCGCCGTCGCCGCTCTCACCTCCATCGCCGCCTGTCTGCTTTAATTAATTGCTCATCAATGATAAGGCCCGATAGACTTGGACAGCGGCGAGCCAACTGATAGAGCACGAATTTCTCTCCCCTAGATACTCCTCATGCTCACTCCTGACTGAGGGAACTGCTGTAAGTGACCTTTGGCGAACACTGTTGTGGCCGATGGTGTCGCGAGTCCTCTACGAGTCTCGTTTCGCGAGCATGCCTCTTTCGCCTCTATGTGCGGTGTCCCACTCGCGAAGCCTTCATCTATTCAAGCAGGGCTCGTCTATTCTCATCTATCCGTCATTCATCAACGCATCTGTTCCGCAGTCAGCCTGTCACCCTGTCCGACCGTTCTTCTTCTCTCTGCTCGACGTCGTACTTAGTAATTGAGAGTTAATTACAGCTTGCGGTGCCGAATGGTCCGTCTAACCGGTACGGACAACGTATGGGTGACTCGGCTCGAGATGGATGTCGACTTGTCTGCCGTTGTCAGACAAAGAGGAACAAGAGGAAGACTTTTCCCGAAAAGAGTGTACAAACATCGACGGTCGATCGCAGGAACAAACTGACCGGCCGGCGGGTCGAGGGACGTGAATAAAAAGAAAGCCGACTTCATGTAGGAGGGCCAAGGACGACGTAGGAAATCTTTTTAGCTAAACCAATTTGTAAAGGCTGAAGCACTTGCTTGCTCGTTGCACTCGTTCGTTCGAGTGCATGGGAGATTGTGATCGGATTAACGGGCAAAGCGTCACGGAAGAGAAACTTGATCGAATGGTGATCTCAATTCTCTAACTGTAACGCGGACCGATCCGACGTCGCGTCTGCTGCAACTTCCGTCGAAACCGGTAGCCCGCCGCTCGTGTTGCTTCAGTTGGCGAGAGATACTACTCTGGGATAGTGGATCTATTCGATCTTGCTGTGGCGTATTCAGAAGAAGAACAATGAGCTGTCTATCCTAGCACACCAACTACCCTTTCATGGGAGCCTCCAGGACTCGCTGTTCGGCTCAGTAGTTGCTTGGCAGATGCTTCCAGTGTCATTTCCATGCCAGGATAGCCTTTTGCTTGCCGATAGACGCTTTCACTTGCGAGTTTGGCGACAAGAAGGAGCACTTTGTAGACATTTTTCGAAGACTTCGCTACTCGAGTCTCTCGTACACAATGAGAAGCGCTGTAAATTTTCCGAGCAAAAGGGAAATTTCGCGTTTTCAACGATGGAACGATGGAAAATCTTCATTTTCACGCGAGAAACTGTGGTTCTGAAAATGTTCGCGAATGTGGCGACTGACGACTCGTCTGATACGGATCGTCTCCTCCGTTGAGCGTGGCGTTCTCGTCAAAGCGGGTTTCCCACATCGAGAAATCCGAAAGTCACAAAGACAAAATGAAGTCCAAACTTCACACATGGGAGATCGCGTGTTCGATGTGAGCCTCGAGCCGTCGGGGTCCAGCTGAACCGAAAACCGAGCTCCAGACGTGTACGAGGGTAGAGGGAGCGAGTTTTCGCAACGAAACCGTCGCTGCGCTTTGTAATGGATGACCTGACATTGCTCGAAAGGCCAGTGGGTCTTCGGCAGTGACCGGCGTTATTAAAGTTTAACGAGACGTCTTCTTACACTAAGCCTATCTCGACTTTAATGATTGTTCCATCAAATTGCACCTGCCGCCCGAGATTCTCACGTTAGCGGCTCGTTTTTGCTCGGTCTTTCCGCGGCGACTGCGGCCGCTTCCAAGACCACTACCGCGACCAACTTTTGTCAGAGTCCTGCTCTCGCCGCTATCTCCGATATTCACTCACGTCACTAAACTGGGCTCGAGCGCTCTGAAGCATCTGTCCAACTCGGGAGAAAATTAGCAAAAAACAGACATCGAGGAACATTAGGTCAGGGCAGAAAACTCATATTCAATGGTCAAATCATGTTTCTGCTTAGCCCATGGCCAGATTCGATTCCGTTCTTCGATTTGCACTTTTCGGCGCGAAACGAGATTGCGGCTCGATGAAGAGCAATCTAACAGATTCGATGTTTTCCCGCCCGCGCAAGATACAAAGCGCAGCGACGTTCGCGCGGTTTGTTGTTGTTGTGCCTGTTCGGGGATGCAAATGTGTTTCCAATCTAATAGTGTGGATCCGAGCTGCTAGGCCGTGGCACACGAGATGGGAGCCCTTAATCCCTAGCACGTGAGAGACATGCACTTCGTGTTTCCGCCATAGAATGCACGATACCAATCGGCTGAAAGAGCGTCGTGCTTGAATGGCACGGAATTAATAGAGAAAAACGTTTGACCGGTCAGTGAGAGCGCGCCGCGCCGTGGACCGCAGTCCGTCATCCAGTGTGTCTTCTCCGTCGGTAGGTAGGCTCGTCTGCTGGCTAAACTATGTAATTGCCGAGGTAGGGCTGCGTAACAATCTGAGGGTGATGAATGCCAACCGAATTCTCAATCGGCGGCGGCCGCTCCAGGGGCTGGCTGGGAGCGTGCTTGGGAGGGGCCGTTTTGAATCGTTCTCAGATCGCCTTCGCCGGTGGTTGGTTTTCTTCTGGCACTGTCCATGTTGAGTTACTTGATGTGTCTTTCGTTCAACGTTCCTCGCCTTGGCTTCCCCGGAGCTGAACTTTGATTCTTTCAATTAACTCGCTCTACGGACCGGTCTTGGCTTACCTCAAACTTAAGGAAAGCGTTCAACGGAATTCGTCGGATACTTGAAACCCGAAACGGCATATCAAGTCCAAGAGTTCGATGACTCTTGGCATTTCGGCGGATAAGTCTCGAAAATCTCGAAACATGGATCCGGATCCGACAGAAAAGTGAAAGCTGAATCCGAATCCTTTTTGCGGAACGCGAGAAAAAGTTACGTATGGATTTCTTGTGCAATAAGGAACAGTTCGAAGCCCAGGATTCGCTTTGCTGCATATCGACAGCTTGAGGACGAGCGACCAAGATTCCCGACAAGTCAGACGAGGGTTCGGGGTCAGGAAACGACAGAAAAGCCGGGAAGCAGCGACAAAGAGTCAGCAGCCGTGGCGGCGGCGGCGGCGGAGAATATTCTAAGCCAGATAAATGAGATCGTCACAGTTTCACGTTCTCCCCGAAGGCAAGCTTGAACAACGAGGAGGTCATACGTAGCTGCTGAGAGCGCAAAGTCGTTTTCTCTCTTCTGTCCTGGTTTGCCGACTCCCCGTCGCCCATCCAAACTTTCCCACAGTGCACACTTTTCCAGCCAGGGTGAAGAGATGAAGGGAAAAAAATGTCTCTCTGCGAGAGCCTGTTGTCATTCTTCCCTCCTATCTCTCTCTCTGCCTTCGGAAGAGGTGTAAATCAAGACCTCAGAACTGCAGTTTTTCTGGAGCCAGTTTTGCTCTCATCTGGAAACAGGAAGGACGGGTGGAGACCAAGGGAGGGTTTGGATGCAATAAAGAAAATGGGCTGTTTGCCTTTCGTCGTCGTCGAGTGGTGGAAGGACGTCCTTTAACATCCTTTATATTCAAATGTCTTTGTCTCCTTCGTGCAGAAGCGTTTTTCCGCCCTCGGCTGTTGCCTTGCGTTGCAGCAACCGTTCTCGCAAGCGTAATACTGAGAGGAGAACGAATTAAAGCCTGTTGCGAAGGTGCCGCCACGCGAAAACGGTCTCCTCGAGAAGCACGCAGTCCCTAAAAGCCGTCGCACTATGCGTATGAGTGAACGTTTCGGTTCAGGTCGGAGAAATAGTATTCAGAGATCAATTCTCATAATAAACGTTTTCATCTTCAACCGTCCCTATGGTATGAACCCGGAGAAACGCGGTTTTCCTTCTCACCCAAGTTATCCTTGGACGACAATGACAGCCCTAGGTTTGGCTCCGGATGAACTGTAGCTACGTTGATTTCGAGGATCCCATCGCTGACGTTTTATCCTGTGGAATATCTCATGAGTGCACACTGACAGCCAGTCGAACAATCTTGAGATTCTATTCGGTGTTCGAGTGAGAATCCCAACCCAACCCCCCCCCCCCCCCCCCCCCCCCCCCCCCCCCGCCTCTATCTCGGTCGTCATCATCTGAAGGCCAACCACATCAACTAGATAGAGCCCTCTGGCTCTTTTCCCGGCTCAGGCTTTCTGTTTGCATGCTCGTCTTGCAGGCCTGTGTTGTTCCGACCGGCAGTTGATCCACAGACACTCTCACCTGATTGTTGACTCCCGGACAATATTGTTGTTGTTCAGGGCAACTGCGGTTATCATGTCCACGAAGTTGCGGATCTCACGGAGTTTGCGAACTCGACCCGAATCATGCACAGAATCATTGGAAAAGATGCCCGGGACAAAGCGGAGGCATGACAGCGGATTTCTCTCACATTACCGTCCTGACCTTTCCGTGAATCGAAGGAATGCGATAAGTGATCTGGCCGACACCTTGATTCCTTTCGCTCGGAGTGTATTAATGTACTAATAACGAGTATAATTATAACAGCATTCGTTCGTCTGTCGGTGCGTCTGCCGATCCATCTATCCTGGTTAAATCATTACTGGGAGCCTTGATTGTATTTCCTGCCTCTGAGCTTGCTCGTCGGCCTGCCACTCGCCCGCCTGCTGGCGACTGTGCTCCTGTGGCTCAGGGTTCATCGATCCTTGTCTCTGCGGTGCGTGCGTGTGCGAGGAAGTGTGTTTGCCAGCAACATTGCGGCCGCAGCCGCTGCCGATGCCGTTACCACCACCATCACCACCACCGCCAACAACAACAATTTACTCTGCTCCCAATGATTAATTCTCCCGATGTCTCGGTTAATTATCGAAATATTTTAACCTAGACTTCATTCTGTCCTTCAACGACACGGCGGACATGCCGCCGACACCTTCTCCAGGAGAACCGAACCATCACTTGTCTCAAGCGATCAGCGAAACTGTAGTTCTCGTCGAAAAGAATGAAAGGAAGAGGGGCATTCTTAGGAGAACATCGGTCGAGTTTGAACCCAAAAATGTTGAGTCTTGAACCTTTCCAATCGGCTAGTTCCAAACTGCTTTTGTCGTTCTTTAAGATCGGCGACAGCCAAGTGAGGGCTTCGCCGTTCTGCGCCGACATGTCGTTATCCCTCTCGTTTTCTATTCGGTACGAGTCGGATAACGAGTTCTCCAACGGTGTCCCAACAGTTGTTGTCGTCGAGGACACTCAAAAGAACTCTCCGTCGGTGTCGTCGCGTTGACAAATTAACCAACCGGAAGACTTCGTTGGGTGTTTCAAATGAAGTAGGATCCTTCGTTTTTTCGTCCAGACCTCACTAGACGAGCTAAGTTTGTTGGAATTGGCGTCGAGGTCAGGCTATACTCGACGGTATTGACTCGGCTGGTCGCCGTGATATCTTCCGCTCAACATGAAGGGAGCGTCTGCGTCTAGGGCTTTGTTCTCTCTCCGTTTCGATGTTTTTTCGTCGTCACATGTGATACTATTGTGATACGTTATCAAACAAAACTGGCGGTGGAAGCAGCTCAGCTGCAAATGTTGACTTTTCGTAATATGTTTTCTCAAAGGCTCCTCTTTGCTCGCTTGCTCAAAACTTCGTTCGAGGTTGGCAAACTCAGGAAAAAGAGGGATGATGAAATTCCCTCGGATAAAGTTGCCGCCGTGTTCTCCTTCCTCGCCGGAAAGGAGCACGCCTTCCCGTTTGCTACAGCCACCTCCACCACCGCTGGCTGGCGGTTCCACCTTGAGCGCCTGTAACCGTCGCCTCGGCGACATTGTCACATCCGCTGAGAATCGTTTATACTATCGAAGATTTCTTACGCTGAAACTGCTTCTACGATGAAACTGCTTTCATCGAGCGACAACCAAAAAGGATCTCCGCGAGTTCATCTATGAAACATTGTGGAACACTTTATGTTGACATGGCTAGACCTCAAATCATTCGATATCAATCAATGAAAGCAAGTCAGGGACTGTGTAGGGTTTTTCGCGAATCCAGCAGAGAATGGAGGGACGCCACAAATTATGACTCCTCACGAACGATCGGCCCCGGTCATCGATCCGCTTCTCCAAACGTTCGAGACAAGAGCAACAATCGATCGAACGAACGAAGCCCGTCCTAGGTTTGCCAAGAGTCCGATCTGTCTTTGCCGAACGTCCTTGAAGGCCCCTAAATAATTCGAAACATACGATATGTTCTTCAGCGCTTCCTTCAGATGACTCGTTCGGAACGTCAGGTACGACGCACGCGGTCTGATCGCACCTCGATCTCGAGCCGCAACAAACACTACAGGATTCGAGACATAGGAGGACGTTCTGTGTCAAAGACTCACTGATACATTTATGAGGACGGCGGTGATAGGGTCGGAGGTCGTCATGTTTAATGATCGATCCCTCCTAACGAAGGTTCCGGACTGCATGCTGGAATCTCAATTGACACGTTTAAATGAGTTCAACACGTAGAAGAGTTCGCTTCAGCTGGGAGCAGTGCGCTGGAAGTGGGATGCACGTCACGTTCGATCCAATTTGTAGCCGGCTCCTAGGCGTTAGCAATCTGCAGTTGACAATGTCTGTCGTCTTCTTCTCGGGAACGAATTTTGTGCTGAGCAACTTCCTTCTTGTTGGCCTACTCCAAGAAGACCGAGCGCGTGACCGAGCGACCGACCAAGCGGACTACTGACTGACTGACTGTTTGATCTTGAAATATCCCGAATTGACGTCGCCTTCTTGACGCGGATAGATGAGAAGTGAAGGGACTTTTCGAGTTCTTCTCGGAGCTCCACGATTACGCCGCACACTCTTATGTCGATTGTCGGATCGGGCGCTTTCAGAATACATATCTTGAACCAACCAAAGAACTTCTCTGCGCTCAGCTTGCCTCTGTTTAACCTGGCCCAAAGTGAGAGCTGTCCGCCGACTGAGGGAGATTTCGGAAAAAAAACTGAAACGTTATGATGAAGAGACAGAAACGAGGAGGGGAAGCTCGGCGGAATACCACACTCGAGATCGACATCTGAGGCGACAGAAGAAAAAAATTGACATTGAATTCGAGACGAAGCGAACGTCGATCTGACCGAGCGACCGAGCAAGGAGAATTCCAGATGAGACGATGTTTGACGGTCACACGAGCTGGAGACACTTTCGAGTCAGGAAAAGACCGTCAGAATAAGCGAGAGAGCCGAGGAAAAAAAAACATGAGCGCTGCTTGGTCGACCAGCACGCGTCACCGAAAAGAAGCGAGACGGAGAAAACTGATTCCAGCATCAATTCCAAATCAATGTCTTCTTTTCGTTATCGGTCGAAGGCAGCCGGCCAGACACGAGAAATGAATGCAGATTTCTGGATCTCTATGTCAAAAGCGCTCAGTCAGAACTCGTCGTCGAGAGGAAGTTAACGAACATGAACAGAATCGAAGTACGGGAGCGGAATGATTGGAAAAAGCAGTGCGCGACCAAATTCTGCGAGTTTTCCCTCTTTTCCTCGGGTTCTGATCGGAGCGAACGAGCGAGATTCTCATTCCTTCGACTTTAATTCGGTAGGAAAATTTAATGTCGCCACTGTACGAGCAGACACACTCGGATCTGCATGACGATCGCGAAGCATCTGCTCAAGTATAAAAAATTCGAAATCACGTGGAGGCGAATTTTCTCTCCGAAAAAGGGACTTAGGAGAAGGGACTACGTTCCCGACTGCGTGAGTGTGTGTATGTATAAACTTGAAGGTAGTTCCAGCAGCGGTAATAGCTTCCGTTGGTGTAGCCAGCGAGATGTCGACGACTACGATGAGTATAAAAATTCGGTTTTTAGGTTTTCCCTCCGCGGCTGGAAGCCCGCATCCACTAAAAGAGGGTTTGCGACAGCCGAGCAGCAGTTTCCCTGAGCAGAGCATCCTCAGACCGATTCCATCTTTCAGAAAGTCTAGCCAGTGGCACGTCGCCGGACCCAGAAGCAGTTCGACTAGCGTGGTGGGAAAAATTGCGACCACCTTCTCGGCGGAAAAAAGTTTGAAGCCGCCGCCGGCTTATCTTGGCGCTCCGTTTTGCGCGTCTATGTCATAACATACAGACGGGTTTTACACATGTAGTCCCTCACCGAGCCACCAAGCGGACAGGTGGATGTACGCGAGAGCGTACTGATGTGAGTGAGCTCCAGATTGGATGCCCGCCGCGTAGGTAATTCTGAATGAGTATCGATAGGAGCGGATCTCCTTTCCGGAAGTGATCGGGAATCGAGTTTCCAGCTGGCGACGATGCATCTATCGAGCTGATCATCCGAATCGCCAGAGAATCCGATTCGTTGCGAAACTTCCCATCTCGGCAGTCTTCTCTCGATGTGGTCTTACGAAATTGTCTGGCGTGGAGGTAAGCGTTACTGCTGAGAGACAAACAAGCGGACGATGAGGAACTGCTTCGGCAGGAGGCCATCATCGCTTTTAATGAAGCGTCTCAGAGAGTCATTACGCGGCATGACAACGGATCTCACGACAGCATCGTGTCTGCCTTTAGCCCTTCTGCGTAAGGGTGCAAGGCCGAAAGCTGGCCGGCCGGATCGAGTGAACACATCATCCTCATGAAAGACGGAAGCCTCCATTCGGGCTACTTGGAAAAGAACTCAACGAGCGCGCAAACTTCTGAATGTTAATGCCCGCCCTCGGAGGAATTTACATACGAAAAAAGTGCACTCATTTCCTGGGCCCTCTTTGAGAACTCGCCAACGATCTCAGAGACCAAAACTCCAATGCATCTTAAACTCGGCCCTGACTCTTGCTTTGGATCCCTGCCTCTTCAAATAAAAAACTTTACTCGACTCGTCGCTTTTACGCAGCTTTGTTAGACGTGCTCACAGGTTGCGAGTGCTGAGGGAACAGCTATCTCTGTGTTGTAGAAGGAGATTTCGTCCTGCTCCTGTGCTTCCTCTGAAGTCCCGTCGGGCCGTCGTCTCCAACGGCAAGGATGCGGCCAAACAAGGTTTTTCAGGCATCCTCAGTGGCTGGCCGGCTGATTGACTGACTAGCATTAGATTCTCGCCTGAGGCCATCCCGAGTACTTTTACTCTGATTGCGGGGCCAAGTATAGAAAAAAAAGTGCCCGCCGGAGCCCGAACCGCCCGTCTTTCCGCCTTTCGGAGATTCGCGGCGTCAAGACCTTCCTCGATCGCTCAGCTGAATTCAGGGGGACAATGTGAGCCACGAGAGAGCAGGTTTTCGCTGGGTTCCGTTTGTTTCACACTCGGCATGCGGAAATTTCCCGGAAGTCTCAAGTTCCGGCCGGAATCGATGAGATCTCTTGATTGGATTCGGACACCGATCCGAGCGAGCGATTTGAACGTTTGGAAGCTGAAATCAACGATAGTCTCTGAGTTTGCTCCGAGGAGAAGGCAGAATACCGAGGGCTTAATCTCCATATCGGCAGGGACGCGAACGCGGCGTCGTCGGGGCGGCCTATAGCATTGTGGTCAGGTGATCCTTCAACGAAGGAGTCCGCCATTGGTACGTAATCTATCAAAATTAATGTATTCCATCTCTGCGGAGAGTCATAGCAACCCGCGAACTCGTTGCGAGGAAAAATCCTTCTTCTCTCGCCTTTGATGTAGAGGCTGCGGGTGTTACGCGGGAGGGTGGGCCGTCCGTCGCACAGTGGTTCCGAAATGGAAAAAATTTGCGGCGGCTCACACCGCAGCCAGAGTGGGCTATTCTGAGAGCTCGAAGGCTGGCGAAAAAAATGAAGTCAAATTTTGGATCTCCAAATTGTATCGTGTGTGAATACGGCCTTTTTTAGCGTTAAAATGAGGAAACCCCATCACAAATCTGCTCTAAAATCACAACGGAGAGCCCGATCGATACGAACTTTGTCTTAAACTGAAGCCGACATCAGAGTCGTCCTGCACCGGAAGTTGCAGGTTTTTAACATTCAAGCTGTAGATTGGCCAAACAATTCATGGGAGGCCTTCTGAAATTCAAACGGAGCCTCTGAAAGTTGAAAATAAGTTCCTAAATCTATCGATAGATTGGACGCTGGGCCGCAAACTATGACGAAAGAATTTATCTTCAGTCGCACTATCCGATGGAGCATTTTCTGAGCGCACCGATCACTTTGATCTTTGGTAAAATATCCTATGGTGACTGATGTCCGCGTTATGTTGGTTGCACGCCCAGAAACCCCGGAAACGCAAACAATCTCTCTCCAGAGAACCTTTACCCGAAATTCACATAAACAATAGCAACGAAACATCTCCTACTAGGTGAGAATTCAACAGCATTCATTTCTGAGTGGGCTTCGACACAGAAGTGAGAAACCAAAATTTCGCTGATCACTCCATGTAGAGAACCGCTTTGACATCATCGCGCAAATCCAGATACACGCCTGCACGACAAAGCGGGAATGGGTGCCAGTCAATTTGGGCGCAATGGTTGTTAATGTCTGCTCGGCATGAAAGCTCGGTTGAGCAATGAAATTGAGCCTTCACTTCTAAACTGATCGAACGGCGCAACATGCGGCATTTGTTCCTTCGAGGTGGGTACCGATCAGAACATTGGTGATTCCTTGCGATTCCCTCTTTGCGTACGAGCAACTCTGAAGACCGAAGTTCGATGCTGAACTTCAATAGTGACAGACTGCAAGAAGGACATGGCATTTTTGCGAGTTCCCATTGGCCTTGAAGAACAAAAACGCATCCAGAGAACTCTCAGGAAATACAGAGGATCAACAAAGCGAATTCAATGGTCCAGTGACTTCCACCAGCCTCCATATCATCCTCCCTCAACAACAATTTCAGGCTTTCATCAGGGTGAAAGAATGACATTGCTCACCTCTAGATGATACACTTTTCATATTCTGTGTAATCCAGTAAATCCTGCGCTCCGATCAGTCTTGCGTTCAGCTCGAATTCGGCTGCGCTTAAATCTTCCCCGCGTTCAAATCAATATTGCGCTCAAATTCGCCAGCACTGTCCTCGGCGTCAGTTTCGCAAACACTGGTTCATTGAATTGTTCGCCTTGGTCTTTATTTCAGATGGAGTGATTAACAATAGTCTTATCGGAATATTGAGATAGAACAACCGAAGAGATCAAAGTCATCGGAGCGCTTGGAAAAACGCTTCATCGGATAGCGAGACTGAAGACAAACTCTTTCGCCATGGTTTGCGGCTCTGCGTCCAACCTATCGATGAATTTAGGAACCTATTTTCAACTTTCAGAGGCTCCGTTTGAATTTCAGAAGGTCTCCCATGAATTGTTTGACAAATCTACAGCTTGAACGTTGAAAACCTGCAACTTTCGGTGTAGGACGACTCTGATGTCGGCTTCAGTTTAAGACAAAGTTCGTATCGATCGGGCTCTCCGTTGTGATTTTAGAGCAGATTTGTGATGGGTTTTCCCCATTTCAACGCTAAAAAAGGCCGTTTTCACACACGATACAATTTGGAGATCCAAAATTTGACTTCATTTTTTTCGCCAGCCTTCGAGCTCTCAGAATAGCCCACTCTGGCTGCGGTGTGAGCCGCCGCAAATTTTTTCCATTTCGGAACCACTGTGCGTCGTGGGGACGGGTGGTTGTCGATCCACACTTTTTCCTGTCCCCGTCCTGAGGTAGTCTTCGATCGCCTCCCCACCAGTCGTGCGGCAACTTGGCAAGCCTGGAAGCCGATTGCCATTGGCGTCACGTTCGGATGAAGCGGACGACTTAATAACCTAATCCGACAAGCCGGCAAGATATCGGATATCTCGGTTTGACTCCCCGAGCAAAAGCTTGCTCGAAGTGAAGTTTGTTCCACCGCATTGCTGTCTTGGGACAACGGTTGTTTCGTAGCTTCCGTCCGGCAAGAGTTGGAGATTTCCTCCAAGTTTCGAGGGCCTCGCGAAGAAGGCCTTGGAAAGCCTCGAGAAGCTACTGGAAGTGATTTATTCATCTCCGAACACATCAATCGATTCAAATCAAAATTGATGGAAACTCTGACAGAAAACCGGGAAGCGCCTTACGCCGCGCCGCCATCGCAGAGAAGTGTTCGTAGGAAAGTGTTCGATGACGTCATCTTCCTCGCTAACGAAGTAGCTGGACGAATGGGGGAGATGAAAAAAAGGAGAACATCCCCGACAATAATGGAATGATATTGCCGATGGGGCTGGTGGTACGGATGCCACAACGAAAGCTTAACTCATTAGACCTGATGGAGATGTCAATATTGAATCAAAGAGAGAAATAATGGAGAGCTGTTGTTCGTTGCAGGAAAAGAAAAACACCCCGCAGCCTCGCCCACCATGGCGACTTCCAACCTGAGCCACGGTAAGTTACCGAAACATCAACGGCCAGCCAGCCAGACACCGCCGCCACTGTGCAGCGGCTTCGTCTTGTTTTCCACGCCGCTAAATCCCTCGGCTTTTCCCTCCTTTTCCATAATTCGAAATTCCAATTCGTTCTCGGCGTGTCGGCCGTGAGGCTGGCAGACGGACCGGCCTTGCACACAGAGACAAACTCACTCGCTCAGAACGGACGGGGATGCAGATTGTCGAGGATTCAGGTGAATGTCGTCCGAACTGGGGGTTGAGCCGCGATTGGGTTTCAAGAAGTCGAGTACGCCGGCGGTGGCGGCGGCCAATGTTGTTGTTTTCGGAGCGAACGTTTTGTAATAAGTGTCGAAGAGTTTGCCTGCCTTGTTCGTTTTCCCGACGGCGAAGAATGAGATCGGCGGATTGAGGCGGGCGGGCTGGAGGGCGAACTGAGAGGAAAGGACGAGCTTTTCGAGGTCAAAATCTCTCTTACAACAAAATTGATCGTCAAGGATTCGAGAGGCGGAGGCAGGCTGCACTCCTCTCGTGAAGGCGTCCCGTTCCGTCCTTTTTTGTGCTTTTGCCTCTTCGCTTGGCGGATGTGCTCCGCCGCATCCAGCGTTGACAAGGCTTTAGCCGCTCCGGGAAGCGATAGGGGACACATTAAAGGCGATCCATCACGGACCACGCCAGCCAGGTCAACCGGCGGTCTTCGATTCCCAGCCGCACGGTACGTCTGGGAACACACGGATGACGTCGTCTGCAAACCAAGCTCTTCGAACCAGATGGAACTCAGGGCCCACGCCGAGACCTTCACCGAATGTAAAACCGGGCGAGCCGGCTGCGCCATCCTACCTGAGTCGATCCGTCGGACATAATCGCGGTTCCTTGTTCGTTTTGCGTCGTCGAGACCTGCATCGAATGTGAGACGAGAATTTTTCGACGGACATCGATTCTGCATCGAATGTAGCGGCAAACCAATCCTGCACCGAACGACCATCCGAGCTGAAGGCGAAGCACAAGAACCGACAGTGGCCCACAGTGAATTCGGTCGACGGGAAACTAAACGAGATCCCTCGAGTTCGTTTACACTTCCACAGACGGCCGGCTTCCGTCGTCCGCGAGAGAGTGCTCTGCTGCTGGAAGCGATAGTTCGAAGTTTTCTACCTGTGCTCTCGTTGTGGAATGTCTTCCATTCTTGTGCAGTAGCTCTAGAGTTCGCTTCTCGCCGACTGCGGGGATTCCTTTCTCCACGCGCCAGCGGAACAGTCTGAAAGGGTTCCGCAGCTCATTTTCTCGTGAAAGAAGATTGAACGAAGCGGAGGTATGAAACTCTGGAAAATTATTCATCATGGACCCTAATCTCTCTTCCAGTTTCTGCATCCGTTAGCACTTTGTAGCTTCAGACTGGAATTGCGGTTCGTTGATGTGCGATCCCACCCTCCCCAGAATGGGCGAACGAAACGGTTGAACAAAAACGAAGCAATCAAACTCACTGACGATACCGCTCGTATCGGGCAGCTGCAGTCAGATGTGACGTCGGCGTCACACAGCTCGCGGCCGAATTCTCGGTCAGCCGACAATGAAACAACTGTGGGGTGTCGAATTGTCGCAATCAGTCCGAGTCTCATGAAGTCGACACTGAGCGAACGACGAGAACGAGGCGAAGAAGAAGGAAAGAAAGACTCGCAACTTGCCCGCGAGCCCTCGTCGTCGCCAATCCGAACTGACGAACGGGCCAGCTCTTGAGAAAACTGAATGGTCGCTCGCTCGCTCGCTTTCTCGCTCGCACGCTGAATTTGAATTCGCCCAAGTCGGCAATCGGCTTCGGTTCCTCTCGCCGAAGATCCTTCCGCGGAGAAAGGAACCTCTGTGTCTGCCCCTGCCCTTTGCCCCTTCACTCCGTCGAGCGTTTGTCGAGTTCTTCGACGCTGGCTAGCGGGTGTCCACCCCAAGTAATTGAATCTCAATGGCCACCGTCTCCACCGATGCCGCCGCTGCTGTCGAGACCCTCGCTACTGCCGTAACATAAAACTGTCCCTCGGCTTCGCGCCTTCGAAGTCCTGTCTCCATAAATTTCGAACGGTCCGTTAGAGAAACCAAGCAACGAAAGAGGGAAACGACCGAAGGAGGCAGAATCAAGTTTTTTCCCCGGAAGCGAATCGACAACACCTCTCCCCTTAGGATTCTCGTGTGACGAACCGAAAATGGAGGAAACTTTACGTCCGTTTTGCTAACATCAGTAACAATTTAAAGAATGATATGATACTGTTGATTTTATGGTATGACCATGATATTGATGATGTTATGATATGGTTAATAAGATCATAATATCGATTGTGTAAGTAGGGTACGGCTGAGTCGCGGGATCATACCACCTGAGAGTCTTTTCTACCCGATTGATTTTCTCCCCTTCATTGATTCATTTATTCATGATGGCCACCGGCACGAGCAACTCTCGAGCGGGATGTCCACGTCCGCGGTGCTCGGGAACAGAGAAGGGGGAATATCGATTCTCCGTACGATTTGAATATTGAAACCGCGCTCTGCTTATTTTCCTCGTCGGTTCGTTCTCCGGGTTGCTTCCACTTTCGTTCCAACTCTCTTTCGTTCCTTCCGTTCTCAGTTCGCATGCTGAGAATCGATTTTGAGATTCATTGCGGTTGGTTACTCGATCATCAATGATCGTCGCCCACTCGACTGTAGTCGATTTCATTCCGGCACCACTTCCGCAATCTATAGCACCGAGCATCGGTTACTTTCGAGATGGCCCGGCGACAGTCCGAAAAAGAGGGAGAGAAAGAGATGGGAAAAAGCGGCAATGACGACGCCAGGTGCGCCAGAATTAGTTGCGAAGTGACGCCGGCCGTCGAGTTCAAAATTGAAAAATGCCTCCAACCCATTCGTGCAAAAGGAGCCGACCGAAGGTTCCGATCTACGGTCCGCTCCGAACAACCAATCGATCGATCGATCGGTCCTAGCCATTACCGTTCTCCTTCTTTCGAAAGGGAAGTGATGTGGAGGGGGTTAACGGAAAGTCCTGAGTAAAGAGCATTCGAGAGAAAAGGACTCGACGTGTGTCTACTGAGTGAGGCGCTTTGTGGAGCGCCAGCTCGAAAAATCGTTCATCGGCATCGAGTCTCGAGCCTCCTTGTACCGCGACTCAGGACACCCTAAGTCCCTCTCGAGGGCACTGTGGACGAGAGGGAAATATCTCCAGGAGGAAAAATGTCTCTCCACCTTGATTGAAAGATGAAGCAGAGGTCGAAGGGGAAAAGTTTCTTCGGTTCGTTATTTCTTTCTTTCGGTTATTCCTCGCTAAGATATTGATTATGTCCGCAAGCCAGCCGGTGACCAAGCCGGGTAACTGACTGACTAACCTGCCAAAGCCGGACAGCCTCTGCCGTTATAAGATGCAGCACGGAGACGTGCAGCAGGAACACCGGCACGAGCCGTGAAGGAAAACCCGCAGCTTGGTATTGCAGCTAATAAGGGAACAACGGGACAGTGATGGACAGATTGATATATCGCGTAAGTCCTATTCCCGTACGACGGCAGACGGCTCGCGTGACAGAACCTCGGTTTTTTTTTGGTCGGCTTGTCCTAACGGGCTCGCCCGCGAGTCTCGACCGAGCCGGAGTTCTCTGTATGTGGTGGCCGTGGGCTCGAGAGGGCCACTGCTATGGCTGTGGCCATGAACAAAAATGCGAGAAGCGGACTGAAGTCACGAAAACTTCACGTCCTTCTTCCCAAAATGAGCTCGCACACAATTCCGACATTCGATTCCTCGTTTAGAAGAGATAGCCTCCGTTTTTGTGACCTCTGGATCAGGGGCAGGACCCTTTCGAGCCAGAATCCAATTCCACGTTGCTTGAGTAGTTGGATGGATTGGAGAAGAGGAGGCATGAACACATATGACCACAAACAAACCGACTTCCCATCGGAGCGGACAATTCAATCCTCTCCAAAATGTGGAATCCTTTCTCTGGGCCTTTCTGAGAGACACCAGATGCGGTAGTGGGTTGCAGTGGATCTTGAGGCGAGAGAACCGGCGATAACCAAAAAGAGGAAAATATATTCCAAGAGAGGTAAAGAAACACGTCCGTATCTCTCTAGTTCGACATGTGCGGCCCACAAATAAAGAAATCGAGGAATTCCATCTGTCCCTGAGATGAGTCCGTCCGCGGAAAGTTTCGGAGTCAGCTTCTTCGACGATGGCGACTTTATAACGTAGGAACATTGGATCCTCCCCCCCCCGCCAAATAGCCAGCACGCCCTGTGCTCCCTCACGCCCCTCCTCTGTTTTCTACGGGTCCGGTTCTCTGCCGGCCCACCAGCGGCTCAAAAAACAAAGAAAAAAGAGAAGGTCTATAAACCAGAGCCTTTCAAGCAGTTACTAACTGAAGTCGTAGAGGACGGAGTGCAGGGAATAACTCGAACTGGTTTGGTTTGGGCTGCTCGATGGCTGTGATTTCGAATGATGATGCCCGTTTCGAAGTTTGGCCGTTCCCGGAGCTTATGATTGGGTGACGTTCGTCTCCGTCATGAAACGTTTCCTGCTGGATGAAGGCGAACACATTTTTAGAATCCCGATCTATCGTTGAGACGAACGTAAATCACAGCGAGAGCTCTCGCTGGCGTGTAATTATGCATACTTCACATAACCTAATTTTCATCCTTCTTGGAGGAGAACGTATGGGAAAGAGTCATGAAGGAGAAACTTCCAATTGAATCTAACCCGTACCTCGGGAAGCGGCAAGTCGAGTTCTTTCTTTTGTACGAAGCGTGCGTACATTATTCAGCCGAGATGACTTTCTGAGTGCTCCGAAGTCTACCCGTTGATTCATCCTACATTCGGAAAAGAGCGTTCCGGGATTGCGAACTTAGCGGAAACGAGGGAAATTGCCTTATGTTGAGATTCCACACCATTCAAAGGAATCCTCGAGCACCTATATTTGTTCGATTCATTTCTGCGGAGCTCCATCGGAATTTCATCTCCGAATTCCGGGTGGCTGGAAATTTGTTGAGTCGAAGCGAGAAGTGACTTTTGACTCGAAGCAGAGAATCCGGATCATTGTTCAGGACCCGCTCAGGCTAATTCGATGACTTCGGGAAACTCAAAGAGCGTCCCCGTGGAGACCGAGGAAGAAAGGAAATACGACTGTGAAGGAAACCTGTCACGGACAACGAGAGAGTCCTAGCATGGAGCTGTGGTCGTTTCTTCTCCATGGCAGAAACTATTGAGCGCCATTTTGCTGCCATACATTGTTTCTAGCGCCACGAAGAGAGCTTTGAAGGGCTCGAAAACGAACAACGAGAACGCGTGCGTGCCTTATACTACACCCTTCTTGTGCTGTGCCAAGCCCATCACTTTTACCCACACCCAGTCTCCAACGCGGTACGCCGCTTCAAATGCCCAGAAGCCGTCTTTCGAACCCTCTCCTATTACGCACTCTTGGAGAGGCAACGGAAGTGTAGAAGAAAGAATGTAGTTTGTTCGCGAAGGGTTTAGTCCGACGGATTCTGCAATCGCTATATGCAGTAGCGGCAAGGAGCAGAATGTAACCAGCTTGCCTAGCAGGCTGGCAGCCAATTACGAGCAGCCTTTGACGGTTCGCTTCGGCTTATCCTCGTACTTCTTCCCGACGTTCTCATCCTTGCCCTCTTCGGTTCCCTGGCTCGTTCGTAGCTCTCAGAGTCAAGTCAACTGCAGTCGGTGGAGTGCTCCTGTTCCCTGAGAGCTTCGCTAGGATTCAGTAACCTCCGACATGTCCTTCGTTATCCTCCGTCCTCGCCTCCTCCGGCTCGGATCGAGAACATCGCACGAGGTCTGCGTGAGGACTTCGCTCCAGTTGCTCCAGTCCGATGCTAAACTAGGTTGTGAATGACACCGCGAACGCGAACTTGAAATTGTTGCGTTACTGCAAATGGAAGCTTTGGCTTCACAATGTTCCTCTGTTTCCCACAATACGAGGAGGAGAAGGAGATCAAGCGGAGTCCTTTCCTCTTTCAGTCTCTCTCGTCGTTCGGGGGTTCCTTTATACCTTTTGACGGCCGCACGGCGTGAGCGAAACAAACTGCTCAACGGAACGACGACCGGACCCGCCAAACCGAATCCGTGCGCCACCGTTCTCGAAATGCGTTGGCGTATAACGTTGCCGCAGTCGTCGTCTTTCTTCCTTTGTTTCCTTGCTCGGTTTCTCTACGTCATCGTCATGGTTGTTGCTTGTGTAGTATCTTATCGAGATGGCCATTATTATTTCGTTTCGTCCTTCTTGTTCCTTCGTCCGTTGTTGTCCAGCTCGCCCTTCTCTGCAGGTTGCACGACCGCCGCAGAAGCTGCCGTTCTAGGCTCCGTTGTTGTGTCTGCTAACGAATAGCAATTGGCAGTCAGGCAGGCGGACGAATGAACGAACGAACAAGGTCGATGATTAGGGGATTCTGCCGCCAACACTGTTCCTTAGTGGCCTCCATAGAACTTGTGTCCATGTTTGCTGGCCGGCCGACCAGTCCGCCCGCGTGCTCGGGTGCGTGCGTGCGTGCGGCCGGCCGGCCGGCAGTGCACCCCAGAAGGCGGCCGGAAAGGAACAAGACAAAAAAAAAAGACAACAACAACATGAAGGTCACCTTCCGAAACAAAGGACGAAGCAAAACGAACAAAGTGCGCCTGCTGCTACCGTTTCCACCACTGCCTCTGCAGATCCTGACGGAGGCGATTATGTGAGAGCCAGGATGAATCAAGTCGCCACAAAGCCACCAAGGGCAACTTCGGCCTGAAGACCGGTGGCATCAGTCGAAGCAACCGGTGAAGCAAGCAGCTCGACTCAGGCCCAGAGAACAAAGACTGCAAATTAGAAGTGACCTGCGGTCTAGCACCACGAGCAGTTCCTGGTCTAGACGGTCCGGCCCTTGGGCGGTCACCCATGTGCCGAAGGTGGCCTTAGGTGACCGTGCGGCTGGAACAATCTGTATTGATAATGATCCGAAGGCCATTCGTTTCTATCTGCGGCTTTATCGACGACACCCACTTGGACCTGGAAGATACACTGCGAGCGTATTTCTCGGTTCATCTGTCCATCCGCAACTCTTTCCCTCGTCTGTCCGACTGTTTAGGGCATTTGTTCTCTGACCCCAAGCAAGCAACGAGCTTGTTTAACGTGACTGAGCTTTATGAGGCGTGCGTGTCACGTCTGACGGCGCGCTCGCTCGCTAGCTTCCTCACTCCACTTCATTCCACTTCTCCTTTTTGTGGCCGTGGGTCCGTCCATTCAACCGACCCACCGACCGACCCGCAGCCCTTTCAGACCTCACTCACTCACTCAGTCGATCTTGGTGTCGTCTTGTTCGTTTGTCGGACAGAAGCAGTAGCACGGCAGACGACAAACCCAAGACCACCGCTAGTAGAGGTCTCGTGCGCGCTCGAGTATTGTGAGCTCAAACAAACACGCGTCATAAGAATGAAGTCTCTGTGGCTTTTGTGCGAGTGCGCAGGCCAGGTGTGGTGGTGTGTCACCCTTGGTGTCGGCCGTGTGCGTGTGTGTGAGCGTGAACACGCCACGGTAGCGGCTGCCCGCTCGGGTCGAGGTCTTCGTCCCGCGATTTTATACGTTGTTCAATGTAGATATATTTCGACAATACGACGGCGCGGCGGCAACCAGGAACCATCCTGCTTGCCTTCCTAGAGTTTCTGCCTTCTTGGAGAAAGAAGGAATTGGAGATGGGTTGTGGGCGAAAGCTGGAAGAGCCCAAAAGCTCGGATGCAGAAGCTGTGGTGAAGTAGAGGGGAGTGGGGAACGTGATATGGGGGCAGGGTGGATAGGGGTAGGTGGAGCAGAAGCAGCGGTGGCAGCAAAAAGGAGATCGTCATTGAAAATATGATCACGTAGCGGCAATTTTTGACTTGAAGACCGAAACTAGCCGGCTGTTTGCCGCCGCCGCCGCCGCCGTAGGAGGCTGGCTGACGCAGAAAATAGCGCACTATATAGGCCGTCCAGGAAGCTCGCCTAAGAGAGCTTGTTCCGACATCCTGTTTGACATAGCGCTTGATGTTGGATTCGTAATCCGCCGCTAGCCTCAAGCACGCCGCAGACCTCCGAGACAAAACAACGAAAACCACTTTTTTCTTTACTTGACCTTTTCGCTTCGGGTTCGAACCGGACTGGAGTTTCCTTCGGAATCGAGCGGGGCTGGCTATTCTCACGTTCAACGTAGGCAATTCCGATTTCGAACTCTACCCGTAGTACAATCTTCCTTCTGGCGGACGCCGTCGTTTGGTTCGGTGTTTTTTTCCACCGGGTTTTCTACTCCAGCGCTCGGAACTCTTTGGACATAGGAAGTCGGGAAAGTCTTTCTCCATGGAAAACCCAGTAATTGGGGATTTGAAGCACCCGGTCCAGAGGCCGGCCGCACCCGACGGCGAAGACGACGCACAGCGTGCTGAATTCAGCCGTCTGCGACTTTCGAGTCAAATGGAAAAAGGGAAAAACAGAGCGAAGAATTTTCTCAATTTTACCAAGTCCGCTTGCCGCGTTTCTCCACGGAATCCTCTGGGTTTGTTTTTGGATTCTTGACTTCGTTGGACTCGATGTTCGGCGTGGAATAAGTGAACTTCATCGAGAACAAATTCCTAGGAAGGAACGAGCCGAACAGAAGAGCTTTTCCGGGAGCTCAAAACTTTGCCGAACGCTCATCGAGATTCGGCGTTATTTTCGGAAGGAGAACGAGCGAACTCTCCAAACTCGACAAACTTCAGATGCGAGCCCAGTTTTTCCCGCAGTCGAGCTCACTAACTTTGCGTCCAAAAAACGCGATTCTGAGACCGCGCTCATCTGTTGAGATTTTTCGGAATTTCGCAACTACCTTCAGAGTTTTACGGAAGATGTCGGGCTGAGCGTTTCATGTGTCAATGCATTAGACCTGAATCAACCGGAAACACAAGTTTCGATCACTCTCCATCAGTTGAATGTTTCTGCTTGGAGCTTGGAATCCTTTTGCTGTCCGTAGTATGAACGACGTCGCTTCCACTCCTTCAACGACGAATCTGGCTCTCTGTGGACTTTCGGAAGAGGCCGGCAGTTCGCGAAGCGAACGTGCACGCAGAGGAGCAGCCAGGCGACCTGAGTAGTTTGTTTGAAGCCCAGATTGCTCGGGGCAAGATATTTCTAATATCCGCTCTCTCTGTCGGACCCCTTTCGCTGTTCCTCTGTCCACCTGGATGCCCGTAGGACGCCGTCGTCCTTGCTGTTCCCGCTGCCGCCGCGACGTCTCCTGGACCGGGCGTACATCGGAAGATCCACAGACTGAGAGACTCACTAGCCGAAGAGTCTCCCGGACGCAAGGCCGGCCGGTAGAAAGGAGGCCCCTTCTCTCGATGTCAAGACGTTTGCAATCAAAGGCTCTCCCGCTAATTGGAAAGGGCATAAAACTGAAAGATTCGACCCCGGAAGTTCAAGGGTCAGGGGACTCGATATTGGGGACTGGTTGAATTCCGGAAATCTCAAAATATCACGTACATTCCCCAGATGTAGTTATTCGATGAGAAAGCAGACGACGAGGCTGTATCGAAACAACCGTCTCCGTGTATGATACTCTGTTGTACACGATCCTGTTCTGACGATCCTCTTTGGCCGTGTTCCTCGAGATTCCGAGTCTGAGGATGAAGAAAGTTTTCCGTTCAATACAGCTTCTGCCTCGGGCGCATAGCGCATCCTGCGGAAGTATGGGTGGACCTAGGAACAAACAGAACGACCGACGGGACACTCAACCACACAGCGGTCACGTGTTCTCCCAGAGAGGAACTTCGGTATCCCAATCGTAGGACATTTTGTTTGACATCGGACCCTTTTTGTTGTCCTTGAAGAGGCTTCTTGTCCTGTTCGGGTTCGAGTGCAAATCGAGCGACGGAGATGAGGACGAATCTATAGGCTCTGGTTCGTTCCACTCGAGTTGATCGGATGGAGGAACACAGAGATTTGAGCTAAAATGTCCACTTGCGACATCAAAGTGAGTCGTTCTCGATGGAAGACGCCGAGCTTAATGAGTGGAAGTAGTTGTGCCCCACTCAAGAGCATAAACAGCGATTGCTTCCACCAACTGGAAATACTAGGACAGAGAAACTGTCCCGAGTTTCGATATCTCAAATGAAGCTTCAGAGTCGGCGCTTTCCCAACATATCGGAATCATCTGGAACGTGCTCTCCGGGAGGTTATGGAACTTGAAAGCATACGATTACTCATGGAACCGTTCTCGATGGAACGCGTAACGATATATCATGTGAACCCTCGGAAGACAAGGTCCTTCCGGCCCGCCTCGAATTCCGCGAATCGTCTCGATCGAGAGGTGTGAGGAGATATGAAGTCTCCGCTGATTACACATGGAAAATCTCTTCCCTTCCTTCCTTCCTTCCTTCCTTCCTTCCTTTCGCCCGTACACCGCCGTTCATTCGATCTCCTACGGATTTCTCCAAGGGGGAGATTCCCGAGACAATAGTTGGAAGAAGTGGAATCTTTCCGAATTCATGAGACACCTTCGAAATCATCAGATCGAGATGACAGAGTTCGGAATTCAATGTTCTCATGGGAATGATACGGCGCGCCGCCGCGGCGGCGACTCGAATTCGTGATGTTTTAGGGAAAGACAGGCTTATCCAGTTGAAGAAGGAATTACCGACCACATTGCCGTATGGTGTGCCCCATGAAAATTGGATTCGCTCGAGAGAGAGAGATGGAAAACTATCATAAAAGATGTAATGGTATCCAAATACGAAAGATTTTTCATCTCTCTGCGCTTCCTGTTTCAAGTTCACTCGTCCAAATCAGCATCATCCTAGGAGCTTGCAACGATTACACGGATAGGATTCTCTGGAACGAGTTGCCATTCGATATGGCCTCGACCAAAGTAAACAGCGAGCTGGCATCTTGCAGCCATTGCGAAAAACAGCGAGCACATGTGACGTTCGAATATCAGCCGCCTGTTTTTTTCTGCTCTCCCTCGGTGCGGCTTTATTGCGACAAGGCAGAGCTCGATTTGTTCCGTATTCGAGCGAGCTCAGAGGTCACCAGCCTGCAATAAACAGAAGCCAGACTTCGGAGTTCAGCATTCGGGAACCGCTGCGCTTCGCGACAAGTTAATTCCGTCGAGCAGGACCGTGGTGGACGATGATGCTTTCGAGAAGCGGTCTGTTTCCATGTTACGCAAACGAGACGTTTGTCAGCAACCTCGTCAGAAATTACGTCCGAATTTTATGCAACTCTATTTTTATCCAAAATGTTTACCCGAAAAGAGTGACCACACGGTGTCACTTCTGTTCCGCGAGGCTTCCAATCACTCCCGCAAAGGGAGCGGTCGTATCCGGCTGTGATTCATGTTTTTTTTCTTGTTTTCTGTCCGCGATTCTCCGGTCGCGGTTCTTGCCGTTTTCCAATAACGCGATCTCCATTCAAAAACCATGGGTTAGTGTCTCGCTTGCCGAGCATCGTAGATTATCTGAACGCACGCCAATCGGGCTCAAGAGAGCTTCGACCTCTCGTCCCATCACACAAAAGAATTAAAGACTCCCACAAGAATTTCGAGTCAATCATCATCAGCCACCACAACGTATAATTGTGCAACAGAAAAGAAAAGAGAAAAACGCGCGCATTGTCCTCAATCGCTCGTTCGCCCGCATCAGAATAACGTAACGGTCTTCATCGCGCGAACGACGAAATACGCCGCGGATGAACTTCGGTCGAGACCCGCCTTCGTTTTGTCGCTGCCAGAAAACAGAAAGCAGACGAAGGATGAAAGTAAATCACAGATTCTCTGATCTGAGAAAAGAATCCAAGAAGCCATTGCAGCGAGGAATTCATTCGATCTTCGTAAAACTCTCGTCCAGATCAAATGTGAATCTCCAAGCGTTTTAATCACTCCGACTGACATCATATTAAAATACTCAAACAAATTGTGTCATCCGGGTCGTCTTCGCAATCTAGATGATTGAAATGAAGGCCCTCTCGCATTTTGACTCTCGTTCTCGAAAGTTTCTCGAGAGTCGATCGCCGCTGCCGCTGCTGTTGAATCAGATCACGCGTGAAAATAAACGGCACGTCCGAGGCGGATGATAATAATCACACATGCAAATAGCTGCTCTCAAGACTTGATTTCTCTGATTTGCACTCGGACCGATGCGGATCGACGTCACGTGTCAAACGGGGGCTCGCGAAGAACCCAACAATTGTCACTACTGTTGCCAATCGCTTCTTGAAACGAACTCCCTCCGAATGAATTCACGAAACGTCCCGGAGGAGACAGCTTTCGCAATCGGCCACGAAAGCTCTTGCGACAGAAAATCTGAATATTGTTCTTGATGATGCACACGAGTTAATGCTTCGGTTTTCCCGATTTGAACAAAGTTCGCAGAATGAACTAAGAGGCATTCTTCACTAAGTTTCCTTTCCCGAAAGCCCACGCGGCACTTCGTCTTCCTCATCAGTAAAATAAATTTCCAGAGGGCTTTCTTTCTCCATCGACGAACAACAGTCCGAGTATCTGACAGAGGGACTCAGTGTTTGTGAGTTACAGTTCGACGGAAAGCCACAAAAAAGTCCTACTTCCTGCAGATACCGAAATCTCACGGTGGCTTTCGATTCATTCTTCGTCCAAGAAAACGAAGAAAAAATCCCTTCCGTTCCATCGTTCGCTCGCTCTTTGGTTCGTTTCATTTTGTTCGTTCAGGGCTCACAGTAGATACACCTGTGATGGCGGTGGTGGACTGCGCCAGATGAGGCTTTGGTTTTTCTCTGAAAAAAATTTCGTGCTCGTTTCTTCGCTGGCCCGGACTCGAGCCTCAATTTGTTGAAACTCGGTCTCAGGATTTCGATCCCTTCCCGATCTTCGCTGTGTTTCCACTGAAGTGACTAAAGCCATGTTCCGGCAGCTGTGCAGCAGGCTCGCTAGCGAAGCCGAGCAAGAGTTCAGCTTTCTCAAATACTGTGCTCATAGAGTCGACGTGATCCGAATGAGCAAGGGTTCGGGATTGATAAGCTGTTTGGTTCCCTTTCTTCGCCTGTTTGACGGCTCTGGATGAAACGACGTTTTCCTCAACTGGATCCGTGTTACCCGACCCGAGCGTCGAGTTTTGCCACCTCATTTCGGAAAGGGCGTTTTGTTTGAGGTCAGTCCGTCCCTGGAAAAAGAACGAAATCTTACCAAGAAAGGAAACACTTCGAAGTCCGCGGGAAGAATAAACCTCGTGATGGAGTTTCAGCGGTTGGTTTTGACCGGGACTTCATCGTAGAAAGTCAATTCATGAGCTCGGTGGCTCCGGGATCGGAAGTGTTGATCTTTGTCAATATTTCACGGAACAAGGCCTGAGCGACAGCTCCCGCCACAGCCTGATAGGACAAGCTGGGGTCACGGCTGATCTCTTTTGGCGCCGGCGCACTGTTTGATCCCCTCACGTCGGCGGCGACCGACTTTCTAAACATATTTAGAGTTCATCGAAGTGAACACACACGCACGAACTTTCGACACACTCATCAGTGAGAGGCTTTGACTGAAACGGAGACAATGTTTCGCTGAAACGTTAAGAGTTCGCATGCAAAACGGTTGTCATTCAGAGAAGCCCTTCGATTTCCAGCCCAGCTGTGGGCTGTTTGCGAAAAACGCCGTTGGAGCTCCGGTGAATGATGTCGGGGATCAATTGGATTTGCGAACGAGTTCCCAGCATTCGACCAAACAGCTTTGTCATCCGCCGCACCTTCTGCATAAGAACTCCACAGGGACAAAACTGCTAAAAATATCGCACACGAGAAAACTAGAGCTCACGCTGCGGCTGCAGCTGAACTGCGCGGACCCTGTACGGGCTCATAGCAGCCTCTGTAGAGGGAGTGTTATCACGTCGGAATCATGGAGATTGATCAAGAATAAAACGCTCTTTTGCAGCGCGTAGCGACGGCTGTTTCGCAGGGCGAATGTTTCGCGACGACAAGCTCATCATCCGAAAGGATGAGATGTCCCTCATAGCCGAATACAGCTCACGTCTCAAATCCGAGGCAGCTTCGACTGTAAGCACAGCGAAACGGCAGCGGCTGTGTTATTTCGTCGTTCCGACGTTTCGGCCACGGCGAACTAAGCTTTCTGGAAACACAGCACCCAGTCTCGATCGTCCCTTTTTCTACATCGTCGACCGGGAAAGTTTCGTTGATGGTCTCTTGGCCTCCGTTTCCAGCCGCTCATCGGGATTTATCATGCCATTCTCTTCCAACAAAAATGCTGTTCAGGATGCTTGGAATTTTTGTGAGCTAAACCTCACTTCGGATGAATCGGTGCCCGGACCGGAACGAATACCGTTCTCAACTGCTCTGAGCTCATGTTTCTTCGTGGAGAGGAGGAGAAAAAAACGACTCCAATGTCCTTTTGTTCGTTGAACTCTCGCTGGGTACACGCTTTTACTCTCAAGTCTTACCTTGTATCCCTTAAATCAGAGGGAAAAAAACCCTCTGCGTGGACTTTGAGCGAACACGGCGATGTTGGTCGCTGCAATATTCGAGTTTGCCTCAAGGACGGCGAGTTTTTGGATGGAAACATGAGCTCGGTGAATGATAAGAAATCATCCCGGTACAGAGGAAGAGTCTCAATTTCTCGAGAAGGGGAATCGATCAGCTGAACTATTGTCGAGGTGGAGAACGGTTGTCCTGCACTTGTTTCCTCGTTCGAAAAGAAGGAGTTCTCAATCACCTGTTCATTTTTTTGTTCCGTTCTCTTCCGTAAGCACGCGAGAGATCGTAGGTACAGAAATTCGAAATGGATCTTCATCGATGAACTCGATACTGCCGAGAATGTAGATGAGAAAAAACGTCGTACTGTGAATTGACCTGACTCTGGACAGGAACTCCTACGTTCCTTGCAGTAGTGTCATTACGGAAATAAGCAGGAGTAGTGTTCACACGATCATGCTATCAGGAGGGCAAGAGAAGAAAGACTATTGTATGTATCGAGCGTCGCACACACTGTTTTTCGTGCCTTCACGCAGAATATGGCAGCGGACGTGACGCTCAATGACACCGAAAGATTTGCTTGCTCGCTTTTGTTGTTGTTGTTGCCGCCGTCGTTTGCCTTGTCAATAATGAGATGTTCCTCGTTGTCCTTGCGAGACGATGTCCTGTGTTCTCCTGTTCCTTTTACTCCCGCTGTTCCTCGACATGCTCCCGAGGAACGGGACACATGCTTCTGCTACTTGCCGGTTTCCTCCTTGGCCGTTTCTTGGTTCTTTTTCTCTGCGCTTGATTCCTCTCGATGGCGTGTGGGTACAACTCTGTCATTCAACTTAAACAGCCTTCCATGGCGAACATGTGCGAGAATTCCCACCAGGGTCGTTCCCTTCCAGCGCATCGCCTACACCAATACTACATACAACTAGTAAGCAATAGACTATTATTCATCGCAAAGCTCGCAACGGCCGCCTATGAAACGAACGAACGGACGAACAGAACGACGTATGGGCTATCGGAAAGAGGGAGTTCTTGACGCTGACCCAACGCGAACCGTCTTCTCTTCGCAATCGAGCGGATATCGCTGTTTCGAAACGATACCCGGACGATTAGAACTCGCAAATTATTCACGTTGCGCAACCGTGAAACTTTTTTTGTACCATGCCCCACTCCTCTTCACAGAGCAACTTGTTGAAGTTTGATGAAATGCTGATTCTTCTTTAACAACCGACTCGGCCCGAACACAAAGACGAGAGTGAGTGTATGGCGTTTGGAAGATACCGTATTCCAACTTTCCCCCTCATCGCAGATCAAGGGAACGGGAGCAAGCATTTGCTGGAGTTTGACGTTCCATGCGAGACCTGGATGCCCCTCGTTGTGTTTCCTGACCTCCTGAACCTTTTGCACATCCGCCCCCATCCTATTTTCTCTCTATTTTCCGCCCTGGGGGCAGCCTGCTGGCGTTGATTGCGATTTAAGAACATAACAGACGCAGCGAGGGAGGCGCCATGAGCGGCAGCAGGAGTCCAAGTCGAACGATTTTGAAGGGGGAAGCTCCAGCAAGGTCACGAAAAAAAAAGATGCCCTGCCACCATCGAACGTTTCACTCAGGCCGCGGGCGAGCGGGTGAGTGAGTTGGATAGAGGCATGGAAAATGGATGGGAAAGACCCACTTCCTCAACAGCCGGCGTTGGAACGCAATTTGTTGTTTGTCTACGCCGGCCGTTGCTCTTAGTCTCGGCTTCCTCTCGGGGTAGGTTGGAAGAAGGGAAAGATAACAACGAGAGAAGAGCTTCGGGATCCAATGATTGGAGGAGGGAACCGAGGTGAACGCCACAAAGGAGGGAAGTCACCTCAGGGGAACGAGGATGATAGTTTACGATTTTCGGGAATGAGAAAGGAACAAGGAACAAACTCGTGTTGCGTACGAATTCTCGAAAGTTTCCTATTCGGAGGCCCTTGAAATGCCGGGAAAAGCTGAGAAGCACGGTGAAGGGAGAGGAACAGCAGAAAATAAAAATTGGAAACGAGCGAAATCGGGGAGAAGCAGAAAACGGACCACTAGGTGGAAGCTGGCGAAGAGGCGAGAATGATCGAGGAGAGGCACGGGAAGCGTGGGGCAGCGATCAGATGGATGGCTGGATGAGGAAAAAAGAACGAAGGAGGAAACGGCTGAATGGACGAGACTCACAACTAATTTCCCGGTGGCTCATTATCAGGAAATCTGCCAATATTTCTCCATTATCTTCGTCGGTGGGAAGACGTCCGGAGCCAAGCTGTTCGCATTTCTTGTCTGTGAGATCAATTATTGCTTCTGGTGCTGCATTGGCTGCTGTACTGCTGTTGTTTCTGCTGCGGCTCCTCCTTGAGCTCCGGCTGACGTTCGCTGTTATTGTTGCTGTGGGTTTTTGTTTCTCTCGGCGCCGACTTGTTCCGGAACCTTCGATAGGAGCGTCTTGGACTCGAGTTCTCTCGTTCGATTCAGATTGGCGAGCGAACTCTCAAACCTTGAAACGGTGTTTGAATTCTGTAACCCGAAGGTTGTCCCAGCTTCTGGTGTTTCTAGAAGACGCAAAGTCTCCACATCAGCCTGGCTCGTCTATTTGCCGAGGAAGCTGCTAACCGCTGGAGTAGAAGTAGACGACGCAGGACGAGGAACGATGGCGGCGAAACTGACTTTAGAAGGCGGCCGCAGCTGTTGTACTATGAGAAAAGGGAAGCAAGGGCAAGGGGACGAGGACGAAGAAGGAGAAGGGAACAGGAGGGGCAACATCTGCTCGCTCCAGGCAGCTCTGATTACGCGCAGGCAGAGATGAAATAGCGATGCCTAAACACACAAGCTTCCAAATGTTTGTCGAGGGTGACGACTACGCTGCCGACGACAACGTACGGCTATGACAGCAAGCGACGACGCGAAGGAGCTCGCTTCTTACGCCCTCGGGTCTCGTACATCAGTTCTGCATGGCATCCCCTACGCTGGAACTACTCGCACCGACGCAGTAGAGCGGGAAAACTTTCTGCAGAGCACATAAGTTGGAACGGCCGAGAGCAAAGTGTCAGGTGAAAGATATTCCGAATCGGAACGCTGACCAACGGGCACCTGGGTCCAATCTCGAGTGGTCAAGGACATGGGCCCGGGCTCGTTCGCCGCGCCACCAATCGTTCGAGGAGATGATATCATCCACATTCGAGTTGGTGTATTCATGGCCTTGCAATACATACGGATACATATCTCGCCGATCTCAATCTGAACACGAGATCTTCCGTTCGTCGTCGAAATGGAGTTCGAGGTCGACTTCTTCCCGGGTTCAATGGAAAGAAGTTTCCGTGCCTCTGAGAGGAACTTTGTATCAGCTCGTGGTTTTCCCAACACTCATGAGATTCCTGAGACCGACTGAAGTTGAGGACACACGCATTTGAAAAGTCCGCGATCCCGTCCGAGCACGCGCGTGACCACTTCAGTCTTTCAGAGCTGGAAGTAGCGTCGTGAATTCGGATCTCGACTCCATACAAGCTCGCTCAAAATGGTTCTCATGTATTCCTCTGATTTGGAGAGAGGTTTCGTCTAGGTTGCTGGAATCAATACTGCGGCCTCTATGCTAACTGATACATATCATTCTTTTCGGCTTCCGTGTTCTTTCTAAGATGTAACACCCATCAACAATCGTGCAGTGTTTCATGCCTACCTAGACGGATTCTCCTTTTGCACAGGAGGTCTGCATGGGCTCAAGCAAAATTTCATAGCCGTAGGTCACCGGCGCGAAGGAACTTTGCTTGCCGGGTCACTCACGAACAGTGAGTGTTCCTGGCTGTTATGTACAGCCCAATCACACCCATGGGGTCGCACAGGATACGGCTTTTGCTCTTTGCCCGCAGCAGCTCACTGAATGTCCACCAGCGGTAGTTTCAAGGACGTTTCAAGCCTCGCCCGCTGCGACTGTGCGTTCGGTAGCCACCTCCAGTTTTCAGTTGGCTCACCTAAAGTTGACTTCTACCGAGGTACGAGATTGCCTAACATAAAACTGAATGATGACCGACATCACCTACTGCGTATTTTAAATTTGAAAATTTTCAATTCTCTGAGCGCGAGCCCCGTGCCGTCCGTGAGAGCCATCGTGCAGTGAACTATCGCGGTGACTTTTGAGCTTTGTATGAATGTTATTGGAATGGAAGAGCCTACGGAGAACAGGAGGGGGTGCACATTTGTCTATCCAATGGACTTTGGGTGAAAACGCTGGATTCACGCGTTGGGGAATGAGAAATATATGATTTTGGAATTGTCCTGGTGAAATTTCCATGACAACAATTGGAAATAATGACAACAAGCGACGAAAGGAACACTGTCGGACCCTCTCCTAATTGTGAGCTCGTTCGGTCCTGCGCTTACGTCATCCCGAGAGAAGACGTCACCTTGCACATTCATTTGATTGATGACTCAGTCGTTAGACGTTAGACATCCGCTGGAACATGAGCGCGGGCAGAGGATCCCGGACGAAAATGAGCCGAGACGTCCGTTTCTATTGAGAG
Organism: Neoseiulus cucumeris; assembly: GCA_021527715.1. NCBI lineage: Eukaryota > Metazoa > Arthropoda > Arachnida > Mesostigmata > Phytoseiidae > Neoseiulus > Neoseiulus cucumeris. The sequence goes on from JAJSRV010000028.1 coordinate 813,714, forward strand.
AGAGAGAGAGAGAGAGAGGAATAAGGTACGTACATGCTCACATCGCTCTCTAACAAGGTTCGTTACTGTTTTTCAGGAACATCATCCAAATGTGACGACCGCGCATCAGGTGAGTGGAGCTCCTCCGGCTCTCGTCGGAGAAGTGATAGATAGATAGATGGATCAGCGCAAGAAGACGAGTCGAAGCAGCAGAAATTCCGGACGTGCAAAGATCCATCCACATATAGCAGAACCTGCTCGAAATGAACTCAGAAGGCTCACTCCGCCGAGGAAGGATGAACTGATATTTCTTCCGTTGTTTCATGCCGACAGCTTCCATCCGCATCTGGAAGAAGTCTCACATCATCCTCTGTCATGGAGAAAATTCCAAACAGGCGGAAATTTCCATTCCGAAAGCAATCCAAGTTTGGACCTTAACTCATGTGGCTAGGAAGCGAAATGTTGAAATGATGACGGTTCGTCTCGAAAACTCAGATAAAGGTACTGGAATCTCGGGAAACGAACTTGCTCGGATCGACAGGGCCCAGAGCGGTTGATCAGATCTATTTGATGAAAATAATCGCGTCGGGAACAGGATTCCTCGGAGAAGTCTTTCGGTGATCGAGGAATTTGTCGATGGTTGATCGGATCGGACTCAACCGGAGCGCACTCACATCAGGCTCCGATCCAGCCGGGATTCATTTCGTTTCAACGAGCGAGCCATCGATTTTCGAATGCGATAACAGAATCATCGTTGTCGTTAGCCTCGGCTTGAGCGAGATTCAGGGCTCGACGGTAGCGCTTTTCGGAGATGTCATTCCTGTTTGGAGTGTCCGTTCTCTGAAGCTCGGTCGAGGTTCTGTTTGCTCGGATGTCTGTCAATCAGTCGTCCTTCACAAATGTTCCAACGGCTCTGTAGCCGAACTGTCCGCCTGCTCGAGTTCGGACGAGGAACGGAGAGAGTGAGCGCCTCTGTAGACCTGTCAGCGATCGGGAAGACTCAGCAGCAACATTTGTGTTGTTGTTGAATAAGAAGTAAAGCCACAAGCTAATTGCGTAAATCGCCGTTTGTGTCTCGCAGTGCAAAAGTGAGTTATGTATTTCCACAACAAGGGAACAAACAGTGACAGCAAAGCATGCAGGGTTCGCAGACGAGGGACCACTGCGGTGACCGCGGCTAACAGCGGCTGTTGATGTGCTGTGTTTACAACGCATTAATTCAGATGCATCATGCATGGTTTATCAGCACACGACGAACAGCGGGCGCGGGCGGCCAGTCGGACGAACGAAGGAACAACATACGACAACGACGTGCTCGGACAGGAGGAATCGGATCTCGGGGAGGAACCGGTGAAGTCTCTCGTCATCGACGTACATGGAGAACGGAAACAATTCTGACGAAGGTGACGAGAGGTCGACAGTCGAGAACGGAATAGATGAGAACGACGACCGCCGTGGCTGAGAGGAATTGCGGTACATACTCGAGCGTCACGAAGATGACGACCGGCATGCGAACGTATAGGGACAGGTGGAGTAGGTGAAGAATGAGGAAAGGGGAAGGAGACCTCCGGAAGAGCGGAATCCGGGAGCACACTTAGGTCAGGGAATGAAGATGGCAAACGAGACGAGTCCCGAGAGGATCACGATTCGTAGGTAGGAAACGAAAACCATGGACTTTGAAGAAGGCTGGCAAGGAACGAATAAAAATGATGAGCACCAGGGCTCAGGACAAAGGGTCAGGAGAGAGGATTACGGTCAATGATTAGCAGCCGACAACGGACACGACAGCCAAGCACAGGAGAATTAGGACGATGGGAAGGAACATGCGATCAAAGGAACTCTGGATGAGGAGAATGTCTACAAGGGCTTGCCTCAAAGTGAGAAAGTAGAAGACAGAGAGTAGGGAGGGGGAGTTTTCAAGATTGACATTATCATGGCTGAAGGATGCCCAGCGGCGCTTTTAATCACGCCGGTATCTTGGAGAAGACGTAAGACACAGTCGCGCGAGTCCTTGCCCCAAGCTACGAGAGTTCTTCATGAGACATTGTTCGGCCGTTGCCCTCACAAATTCGTTCTCAATCGAGACTTCTCGTACGAAATGGAAACTGAAGAAACGTAATTTTGGTTGTGGTCTTGTTTTCCTGGTGATCATCGTCGCTATGGTAATCACCATCGTCCAACGTTCGATTCCCGGGAAGCTGACTTCTGCTGCTTCTCACTGGCCTCACAACAAGTAAAGCCGGCAAACGACACTAATCCGGCGTAACGAATCTTTGTTCATCCCCCACCACGTCACAGTGACCCCTCCTTCTGTCCGCTGAGTTCCTCATTCACCTCGGATACGTGCTCTTCATCCGTCCGTGGTCTCGTTCGTTCCTCGAGCCAAGGTTCCTCCCTCTCTCTCTCAAGCTCGACTGCAAGTGGACGCAGCCGTGCCACGGTCCGTACGAAGTCTTGTTTCAGTTCGGTCGAGTGGCTGCCGGAGCAGGGAAGAAGTCGACTAAGAGACGCTGCTGTAGATTTTTATAGCCGGAGCGTCTCCAATTAAATGATTTGATCTCTTCGCCTTGTACGCCTGGCCCGGTTTGCGGCAGCCACTCGGTCGTCCGAGAAGCAAATCGCTTCAAGTTTTTGTCGCGGTTACTTTTTATCCGATATACTTCTACATATGCTCCATCCCTCTCCTTCGTCGTCGTGGTCGTCGTTGGGGAAATCATTCGTTGAGAAGGCTAATTACATCGGGCCCCGCTCTTCCGGATCGGCTCGCCTACGCGGAGCTCGAACTCCGGATCCATCCGTGCGCGAAACGATTAGAGTTTCGTTTTCTGCCAACTGTACCTATCGAGAGGGAAATGTTTCGAGGTTCTTCGACGTAACTCGGGACGAACCTTCTGGACATTCGACCTCTTCGAAGTTTCTATGATCGGAAATGACGTCAGATCCTCGCCGAGGCATCAACGAGTTGAATACGCAGCCAAGCCTGTTGGTCGCCTCAGCGATTGCTCGCTTGCTTGGTGGCATGAAGCCTCCAAGGGGTATTGTGATGCATGGCACGCCAAATTGTTTCGTTATTATCATTATTATGTGTTTGTAGAGCGCGGTCCGGTGAGCACAGAGCTCGTATGGCTCGTCTGCGCACTCGCTTGATGCATGACACAGTAGCATTGCCACGGCCGCCACGTCCAGCACAAAACCTCGCGAACCTTACTGAGGTGATGGCTTTCAACAGATGTCAGATCAATGATCATTCTACCATCCTATCAACCAACGGTCTCGGATATGACGCATGCGCCGAAGGAAAACTTCGATCCCGAACCCGTAAGTTGGACTGTCGAGTTCATTCGAAAACCTTCTCTCCGCGGCAAGATCACACTGAGTGATAATTTAGCAGAAACGAATGTCGGACGAAGCGGAGTTCACGCCAAATGAATGCCGCGGTTTTCTACATGGAGCGGCCTTCCGAGCGAGCGACGCGTCGAGAACATTAAATCACGCTGACTCGGTGACCGGAGCTATCTGGTTCTTCCCTTCGAGGCCGGGCGGCAATTCCTACGGACGCCCGGGAATTCCTGGACCAGGCAATGACAGGAACTTGGGAGCTTGTGGAGACGAGTGGTTTGCAACATTCTCTAAATAGCTCTTGCTGCCGGCCCCGCAACGTAACGGGACGGATTCCGCCATGGCCTCCGCGAACGTCGAACAGTTAAGCTGACTCCTCTCTCTCTACGGGGCGGATGTCGAGCCCTCATGGTAGAAGCAACAGCAGGTGGAGAAGAGCGCGCTTCAGGATGTCGAGGACGACGGAGAGGAGTAGGGTTAACGCACAGGACAACAGGTGCCGCACGGCGCCTACACAGGCCATGATTAGGATCTTATCCGCTGCTTAATTTTGTTGTGCGGATGGATTCCCGTCGAGCTAATACCCACGTGATTTCGGAGCTCGAGGGTCGTCTGTGATAGGGATCTTTTTTTAGCGATACGCAATTTGCGCATCTGCACTCGAACGGAATGCTGAACAAACTCGAGGGACTCGTTCATAAGGCCGTAGGCATCGCTTGGCACTTGTTGAGCCCTCTCTCGTCAGAGTCTAGAGTTCACATTTGTCAGCGGACGCCGACCAACCGAAAGAAGAAGGAAAAAAGAAACGGTTTTTCCGGTTGTTTGCTTGTTTGTCTGTTTGCTCGCATTTCATTCAGGAGGTGCGTTGAATACTGCTCCGGGTCGCGACAGTTCCGGTGCTGCAGCAGCAGCAGCAGCAGTACGGGTGTTTGGACGGGAGTTTCATCTCGACACGCGCGCGAGTTCCTCTGTTCCATTGGCAGTTTAATTACGGTGCCGCGAGACGAGGTAGAGACTTCCTCTCTGTTCGTAGAGAGGGACCTCGACGCTAGTTCGGGTTGCAGCAGCAAGCGGGACCGGAGAAGATTTTGTGGTTCCGTCAAGATGATAAATGAACGAAGCTGTGTTTCTTTGCGGCATACTTTTCTCGAGTGTTCCGCCAGTTGGTCGGCTGCTCGGCCCGTCGGTCTGTCGTTCGCTCGACCGAACGACGGACTATGTACGTCCCTTGTTCCGACCTACAACTAGTTTTCCACCTTGAAAACGCCCGCCCTGTGTGCGAAGCGAGCGTTTCCGTGAGCCGCCACTTGAAATCACGTTGCGTCGGGGTTTCGAAGATTTTCGTTAATGTCTCGTGTTTGGGAACACGCTTCTGCAGCGTCGTCTCTCACAATCGAGAGCGAAGGGATCAAGCGGTGCTCATCAAAAGTTTTTGTTTTGTTTGCAGCTAAGGACGGCTCTTCTTGACGGACGGGCTTGCTCGCTTTCTCAATAATCTCCGTAGCAAAATTTGTAAGAGCAAGAGTCACAGGCTGGCCATCGATCGGTCTGACGGCGACGGCTTCCGACTCCTGATTCTCGAGAACAGAGGCTAAGCCGACGTCCGCTAGCTCGATGAGCGTTCTCGGATGAAGCACTTCAATCTCTGTTTTTATGTTCCACTTTGAATGAGGGGGAGGGGGGCAACCTAAGAGCGACATCTATCGGAAACTTAGAGCTGAAGACCTCGGCGGAAGGATGCAATGAGTCAAACCGACCGACAGTCGTACGGAACAAACGGAGCTTTGGAAATGGAAACGCACCGTGGAGACAACTAACTTCCCGCGTGCTTCCCTCCACTCGGTTTTTCTTTCCTCCTCCCCCGATTCTTGGCATCTCGCGATTCCTTCGTCGCTCGCGTACGTTGCTAGGGTCTGACTTGGAAGGCGTCCACCTGGGTAGGCGTGTTTCGGCGCCTACCCGCCAGTCGGCTTCTCGTTCGGCTCGGTCGACTACTTCTCGTCGCGTTCGAGTGATTGCTCGCTTGCTTGTACATAGAGACCGTAGCGACTTGCCGTAACTGAAGCGGCTGAGCGACGTGGTGGACTCCGCATCGCCCACGAAAAGTCGATTCTCGCGAGCCCTGAAGCGCCCGAAACCGAAAAGGGGTCATCGATGTTACAAAGAACCGATAACGGACGACGACTCGAAAACGGGAGTCAACAGGGTTGCTAGGTATTCGGTCTTCCTTTCGGAACTCTCGGTTGGGCTCCCGAAGATGTCTGGGTGGGTCAGACTCAAGCCTGGGCCTGATTGAGGCTCTAAGTGTACCCGAGAGACCTCTCGATTCACCTGGCGTAAGATGCTCCTCGGCCTTCTTTACATCGCTTCCATCGGGTCACAGGCAACCCACCTACCTGCCTACCCACTCGGATCCGTAGCAACTCGATGGCTCGAGAGTCTGAATCTCGAGTTTGCGTCAGGGTCCCCGGGGTGGGTGGAGCCGTTCCAGGATTTCCCGCCGCAAACTTTCCACAGTTCCAAAACTCATCCTGACGACGGCAACGGTTTCGGGAAGGGCATCAGCCACAAACTCCGTTGGGCGTGTTTCTGCCTCGAACGCAGCTTCACGGCGCGCGTTCACAATAGAACATAATTGGGCGACGACCATTTCCTTCGGAGTCGCGAGAACGCTGACCGGAGGAACTGAGTTTGTTCATTTGGAACTTCGCTCTCGTTGTCGACGTCAAGTTGACTCGAAAGAGTTAGCTGGTCGCGTGTGTCCGTCTCGAGTTCAACGGACCCGGGGAACGATGGATTCGTTAGAGCCTGTCCGAAGACCACAATTTCGCTGCGATGGTGGGCTGTCTCCGCAGTCCGGTGGCTAGCGCGTTGGCGAGTCATTAAAGGTCGGACGTGCGGACTCTGGAGAGCAATGCGGGATCTCCTTCCTTCTCCTAAATATGAGCTCTGTCATCCTGAGGGGCGAGCAATTTGCTCTCACCGACATGCAAGCTCTTCCCACAGGGAATACACGGGGACGGGGGACAAGAGACAAACTTCTGCGACCGCAATGATGAAGGCGTAGCAATTCATTTCGAAAGCGAGCGCTCCAACCGAAGAGAGAGAGAGAGAGAGCTCCGGGTTCGAGCTCGGCCGATAAAACTGAAATCGGACATACCTACATGCACGGTATCCTGTGAGAACTGGGTTGTATTCGGCATATGTAAGTGGACTGCTTCTACTCCGGTCATTGCATCGGACAATCGGACTTCTTGCAACACTCTTTGTAGCTTGTCGCGTTGTCATTTCATCCTGTTGCCACCGGAGGAATTTCATTCCAGCGTCTTTTCCTCCACTTTCACCGGATTCTAGCCTCTTTACGTCAAACAAACGACATGTAGGGGGTTGGGGGGAGGGGGAGGGGTTAACAATCAATGGAGGAGATCCGCTTCATTCAACTGGTCGCCTTCTGAATGCCAACAGAGAAGCTGTCCCGTAATTATTAGGGGGCTTGGAAGCGAAAACTATACAGAAGTTCTGCGTTTGTTTTTGGCGACGGCGAAAGTCGGCCGCTATGCTTGTTGTTGTTGTTGTCGGGAAGAACGAGACCAGCCAGGTGGGTATGTAGGTCTGTCTGTCGGCGAGTTTTCTGCTAAGTACCTCCGACTCCGTCTTATCGTGCGCGATGTGTATATTGCCATGCAAATGCGTAATGCCCCACAGGAGGGCATTTGAGGGTGGAGGACATTACCACCACCGGGTCGGACTGAAATGAAAACCTTTTGGTGTTTTACGTACGCGCGCTCTGTGTCATGCCGTAATCCCCAACAGGCCCCTTACCTGAATGAGACGCAACTCTCTGAGAACCCGGCCTTATTCTCACAACAACATCCCTCCAACATTACAACTAGACAAGCTCAGAGCGGTTTCCGGTGCCTGGTGTTCGCTTTTCTTTCTACTCAGGGATCTCGAGCTAAACCGAACCCATCCGACCGACGGACCGACCGACCAAACGCTCTCTGTGGAGACGCTTCGGAGCTGAGGCCCACTCGGCATCCGGTGCTGAACGAACCGAGGGAACGCTAAGCGCGAAAGCTTTCGGTAACAGAGGTCGCTACAGTCGAACTTATCGTTCGTCGTAGTCGTGAATCGGATCGTAGTACTACTCGGAGTGGAAAGTGAGCGTCGACTTCCCTCGCCCGGCGGCCGGCACCAGACGCACGAAACTCAGCCAGGCATCCAACGAACCGGCCGGCGCGGCGCTATCCGGACGCTTGAAACGAACCGAGCGAACCAGCGAACAGCCGGCGAGGGTTGTCGGCGGTGCGAGTGAATCTGACTGAGCGGCGATCCTGCCAGGACTCCAGTGAGTGAACATCTGCCTACGCGCCAACAACGACGACCGCGAGAGCGATCGGCAGCAACTGCCAGTTTCGAAAGTTTTTTTTTTGCACGAGTGCGAGTACTTTGAATGTTGTGCGCCACCGAGCTCGTTCAAACACACGCTAGGATTTCATTAATTTGGTGTTTTGTTCCGATCCCAGTGCTCCGATTGTCAACAGTTGTCTAATCTCTGAGGATAACAGAATACGGAACGAACGAACGAACGAACTCTTTTTTGTTTCGCTTCTGTCACCTCTACCGCAATTCCAATAAGGTATGTACTCCCGAGTGTCTGCGGGAAACGCAGAAAAAAGAAAAACAAGGATCAACCGTTTGCGGGACGTCGACTCCATTCCACACAATCGGAATGGATTAAAATTCTCGCGCACGATTTGATTAAGAGAATCGATTGTGAGCGACCCCACAAGACATCGCGATGTGAGCAACGAAGAGCAAACACTCAAACTACTATGTGCGCACATAACGCGGAACGATCCACGGGCGATAGCGATGGGGTTGAAATGGATGAACGGACGTCAAACGGTTATGGTGAAAAAATGCGAAATGACTTTTCAATATTGAACGAAGTCGAAGCGTCCGGCGTCTATTGTATTGACTTTTGGAACCGTTGAGGACCTTCTCTACTTGTTCACTTTCGACGGTGGACGGCCAACAACACCGTTGGAGTTCGAGTGGATCGGGATCCAGATGGAAGATCTTTCAATTCTCTGTTTTTTTTTTCTCCGTCTTCATCTGTTCTGGGTCTCCCACACCGGCCGTACCGGCGCGGTCATCAGCGCAAGTGGCAATCATGGATCAGAATAAGTCAGGGGAAAAGCAACCAAGCACACGAGTGAGCATGAGCGCGATGAAAAGCCACCACAAGGCAGAAAGTCGTTGATTCCCATGTTGGCGGTTCGCTTCTTATTTCGCATCTTTCATCTTCGTCCCCCGCATCCACTCCATCTCTCGACCGAAACCGAACTGAATTGAGATTCGCCGATTATTTGAACGAATGTGTTTCAATCGTTTAATTCCGCGAAGCTAAAATTGAATTCCTCTCATTCAATCGGTGCAAAGACGGACTCTCGAAAACATCGGCAGCGATAAGGCGAAAGTGACAAGAACCGTTAAAGAGACTTTGCCAGATTCCAACTGCGATGGAAAGATCGTTGTCAACAGAGAATAGCGTCGAATGAGGCGGAAGATTTGAGGTCGTGATAACTTTGCCCGTTATCTGAATCTACGATTCGATCACTGTTTCTTTTTTGGAACACGCCTGTTCAGCGAATCGATCGACGAGCAACGTCCTCAGATTCTAACCTTGACGGCAGTGGATTACGAGTGTCGGATTATAAATGACACAAAACGCCGGAACACGTGAAGGTCAGATTTACGCGAAAATGAATCCTCGTTCACTATTTCCTCCTGCGTAGAGGAGTCGGAGAGAAGAACAGGCTACTACTATCCGTCTAGAAGAACATTTCTCACTTTTTCGAGAAATTCGCTGATTGTGTGATATGTTTGTCCACATTCATCGTTTCGCAACGTAGTTTGGATGCGGACTACGCCGCGGGTTTTATCTTCAATTTTTCACTTGATTTTCGTTTCAAGTTTTTACCGATCGCAGAACGCGGAGAAAAATCCGCGAAGATTCTTTTTCTTCTGTTTATCTCATCTCTTGCCGCTGGTGGTGGTGGAGGCGGCGTCGAAGCACCTGGTCCTTGTGCTCCGGGACGCGCTAAATTTTATGTTCTTTCATTCTACTTTTTGTGTTGTTTTCCGTAAACAAGATATCGACACGACGAACGTTTTTCCCTCTTCTCTTCTCTTCTCCACGTCTCATCAATCCGTTTCCCTCCAGGATGAGACGTGTCCCGGGCTCCGATATTTCTGAGATTGATTTCTTGTGGTGTTGTACGCGGCCTTTCCCCCCCCCCCCCCCCCCCGTTCCCCTGCCCGGTGGACGACGACGCTCCGGAGCAAAGTCATTTCCTCCATCTTTTTCGATTTCGAACAAGTGTTTCTTTCAGGCCTCTCTCAGGATGATACAATGCTGTTTAGATGTGTTCTTTCTTTTTTTCTTCGTTGTTTGCCTCAATCCCTTCTTCTGGAAAGGCGATTCCATTTCGCTGAGTGTTTCTTGCGGCCGCTGCTTTCCGCGTCGGCTTTTATTCAGAGCCAGCCGGACACCCGCCCGCTCGCCTGCTTTCTTGCCTGGCTTGCAGTCAGTCCGGTCGGGCAAGCGAGTCGCAACAAACGCACAGAATCGCCAACAGTTCACCGGCCGCTCTGGAGTCACCGGCGGCGCCGGCCGGTCAAGTCGACGACGTCAACAGCGCGTTTGGTTATGATATCAAACAGTTTGGAAAAAGACAATGCACCCAGCTGTTCGTTTATCCGTTCTGTTGGGTCAGTCACTCAGTCAGTGGCGAATTCTGTTCAAGAGTCTGGTCGACGACTTCGGCGTCCAGCTCCCTCCGCGTCGTCGCCGTTCTTTTCTCTTGACGGGCGTCTGGTTTTCGAAAACTCAAATAAAAAAACAAACACCGATTCTGCACCGACGAACGACACCGCACTTGTTGCAAACGAGGTCTCGTTTCGACGGTCGATCTTCGCGACCGACGCCAGCTGCGGTCGGTGACAAACTTCACCGGAAGACTACAGGCGGAAGATTAGCTCGACTTGGCGCCGGCCGTCGTCGACCTCTCCGTCACAATGGGTTGCATCAACGCGGACCAAATCGTACTGCCCCTTGTCGCGCCACTTCTTGCGGTAGTTGTGTAATTACAGCATTTGACGTCGACGTTTTTTCTCCGTTGGTTGTCGCCACCAGCACGACAACAACAACAACAACACTACGCTCGATATCGTCCACCGCAACGTGGGAAGGAACCTTCGTTCCGAAGAAAGTTCGTCGGATGAATACGTCCGCCCTGTTGCCTTTTCCGTTGTTTGTCACTTCCCCGCTCTTGGTTCGCGTGGTCGTTCATTCATTTGTGTGTTTGTTTGTTATCAGGCGCACATGGACGAAAAGTTGGGCGGGAAAAAGCATCTGTCGATCGGTCAATCCGTCCGTCCGTCCGTCGGTTGTTGAGATTTCACGTGGGACAGTCTTCGTTCCGGAGTTCGTATTCCCCTTCCGTGAAAGTATGATTCGTCCGAGCACTCGATCGTTCCTCCGTTCGCTTGCTTGTACATCCCCGCAAACACACGTTGTGCTTGTCGTCGGCGGATCCCGATACGAGACCGGAGGGAGAAGAAACAAAACGACAGATGAAGAAGCGAATGAATCTGATTCCCAAGGGAGCCCACAAAACACGGGATTTACGTCCTCAGATCAGTCCGGGTAGATCTGTTTCCCATGTATAGCAGAAGAGAGCCGCCCAGCAGACTGTCGGCGACTGACCCAAACCGTGGAAGTCTCGAAAGCGACAGAGAAGTCTGAGTTGAAGTCTCATCTGTTGGGATTTCGCGAATTTGGTACGATCTCGAAGCTCGCGGTTTTCCGAAGTGAATTCGAGAGCGGAGTTGTTGCTCAAAAGCGGGGTAAGAGCGTTTTTGACAAGAGCTCGAGAGAAAGAACCTTCACTCCAGGTGGTGATTGATTCGAGTAAAGTGAATTAACTGACTGCCTATGCACGGGCGGCTCCCGTCAGACGGAGTTGGTTTTCCGTTGATGAAGGCGAGGAGACGGACGGACAGTGAGAGGCCTAAAAGCGGACGAAGGAGTGGGAGCGCTGTCAGAACGAGAGAGAGAGAGAGAGTCAAAACCAAATAAAGTCTTCAGACTTCATTTAAACTTCAGACAACGTCTTTCACGGTGGCCCACTTGTTGATTTGAGCGAGTTGCTTCTCCGCCTGTTTTCGTTCATAGATTTGTCCGCCTAACTTTCAACGGGAAATAATTGCCTCCGAGAATTCGAACTGCACGAAGACAACATCAACAACAAATTTGCCGTCCGCTACAAAGGTCTCTAGAAGATATTAGCACCGCCGACAACGTACATGACTCGACCAGGAGAGAGAGAAAAATTGACTACACGTTTCTCAACTAATCATGAACCTTGAATCACTGCCCCTAACTAGACGCAATCAGCGCTTTTAACTAAGCGACACCGAAAACGGCTGAAAACCGCGACTCTTGATTGTTCGGCTAAGAATCTTCGAAATGGAGTGAAGTTTGATTCCTGGAGGAAGCGCTCGCAGGACACAGGACAGGCCAGGACGCCTCCGGTGTCGTTTTCGCCGTTTTGTTCAAGGTCGCGCAACTCGAAGAGGATTTAGAGTAGAGAGTGCCGTCCGAGGAGGTTTCCTCTTCCTGCGACATCGAGCACTCACTACTCAAGGTTCTATTCCGCAGAAAGGCGAGCAGCCTCAGATGAATCGGAGCAAAAGAGGAAACAAAGTAAGCGAAGAGGAGGAGGAGACAATCGCTGCAATGGACAAGTGCTTCTCGGGAGACGAACATTAGTTGACATCGAGAAGCTCGGGAACATCTCATCCAAATAAAAGCCTGTCTCCGAGGCTGTAGTTGCGTTCCGAAGAACGTCAACAACGACCCAAGTCGTTCCGGAGCTCGACCCAGAGTCGTAATCAAACCGTTTCCAGATCAACGCGTCTCTTCGTTTGTGGCTTCTTGAGTTTTTTCCCCTTTTCGAGAGTCTGGACCCTTCTCGGCCCGTCCGATTGAAAAACAAACCTTGCGAATCGGGATCTGCCGGAAGAATATTTCGAGCGAGCACATCGTTATTTTCTCTAAATTCACGGAATTGTTCGATTTTTCAACGCTGTCTCGAAGGAGGGAACCGACTGAATCGCGTGCATTCAACTTCGTCGTTGGCTACATCTCAGGAAACTATTTCTGAATGCGATTCCCAAGTCCGAAGTGCTTCGAAAAACGCTCGATTCTCGAAGAAACTTCGTCCCGAACGAGGAGACGGTCGCAGCTCACGGCGCGCCGTGGAAGCAAACGGCCGGCGAATGAGTCGGACCCGCTCAGTTTCCATTCCCATATTCGTTTACTTTTTCGGCGTCTTAGTTTTCCTGTTTTCTTTCCGTACGGAGTGAATGAAGCCGAGATGACTTCGGTGCCACTTTCAGCACGCAGTCGGTCGCCGTCGCAGAATAAGCGGCGACCCTTTGAAAGATCTGAATCTTTCTTTTCGGGGCGATGATCGTGATTTACACAAAGGCAGAGCCAAAAATTTAAATTCGTTCACGACGACGGATACCTACTACGAGAATTTTGAGAAGAAGAAAAAACCGACGAAAGAAACGAATCTTCTTCGATGCCGCTCCCGCTGTCGCCGTCACCGCCGCGCCGTTGCTCTCTGTGTGAAGACCGACTTTTGAATGAACGCATAGATAGATAGATAGATAGATGGACGAATGAATGAATGAATGAAAGGAAGGAAGAGAGACGATTTTCGAGAAGAATAAATGAATCCGAAGATCAAAGTAGAGAATACCACTGAGTCGAACACGGGAAAAGATGAGAAGGAAAAATGATTTGTTATCTTCGTTCTTCACACGGCGACTCATGTACCGGGAGCTAGACATTCTAGATTCTTTTGTCATCTTCACGGTTTCGCCCGTTGTCGCTTCTGCGAGAACGAGGGAAATGTTGTTTGTTTGTTGATTTTTCATCTCCATTCGACGAAAAACGAAATTCTGTGACAATTTCGTGGTTCGTAGCGAGACGAAACTCCAACTCATAATCGGTGCGGATCAGGTGCGTGACCCAGTTTTTCGTGAGGAAGTGACCCATACCTTGGGCGCCTGTTCTTCGTTTGATGGTCTCTTGTCACCTCGGCGGTCAGTTACGATGCCGTTATGCAGCCGCAGCGGGCCGACCGACTAAGAGAGGCACTTGTTCCCCACTTGTGAATCCTAGCGCAGTCAACCCCCTCCCCCTAGGAGCTCTCCGAAGGAGCTCCTTTGGAGAGTTCCTATGGATGGAGCCGGGTAAGCAGCCACAACAGGGTTGCTGGTGGGTTGACAGCGAGCAAATATTTGCTCCCTCCGAAATGCTTTGTGTACTTTCGAGGTGGAGTTCTCCCTTCGCTTCTCGTACTCATCGTAGCCGTCCTACGTTGTCGGTTGACGACGACGACGGCAGCGTAGGCGTCCACCGACCTAAGCGAGCTCGTTGCGTTCAGGAGACTTCATTCGAACTCTGTTCGGACGACGAAACTGAATCGGCGCAGCTCTACAGACCGCTACAGGTGCCTCATCGCTTTTGTTTTTGAGCATCCAAGTACTGTGCACGTCCAACAGCCGCACTGGAGGTGACAACGAGTAGAACGGCTGTATCCTGACTATGAGGATGGCATTGATTGACAAACCAGAACTCTTTGGCTCTGCCGGATTGTTGCCCAACAAACTCAAGTTTTCTCAAAGATTTCTCTCTCTCTCTCTCTCTGTTCCACTGCTAGTGGCCCACTCACTCGATGGAACACCTGAGAAAAACCGGAAAGTATTGCGAGAACATCACTATCAGCGAATGAAAGAAAAGCTCCATCTACGGAATAGCTTTGCGATAACGAGAATAAGTGCTTCTAGCGGTGCTGCTGCAGACGGGAGTTGTCGGTCACCTGTACACATTACGCACGCTGTCCAAGGTTTTATACCCGGGACAGCGGCCATCACAGCGACCGGTGCGGTTTCGACGGCGACGCTACGTCGCGTGACGCCGCCGTTGTGACCAACGCCCTCGCCGTAATCAGTGAAGACCGAGAAGAAGTTCCCCAACGAAAGTCCTAATTGAAATCATTGATTCCGCTCTGTGCGCGAGAGCACCGCGCGAGTGAGGTGGGGCGGGATCGAATAGGACGATGCAACAACAACAACAACAACAACGGCGGTGGCGGCGGCTTAATGTCTTCATCGCTTGTCGGGGTGCTCCGACTCCGAGAGGCCATCCCAGAAAATCCAATGGCTCCTCTCTCTCCCTGTCTCTTTCTCTGTCATTCTACAGTTGCTCGCTCGTCCTCGTAGTGCGCGCATATTGGAAGGGGGAGCGCTTTCGTAGTGAAGACTGCGCTCTGACTTCATAGTGAAAACGTTCCTCCGGGTTCATGGACGGTGGGGAAGAGAGCTCATAGCAGATCTCTCGACCGGGAGGAGGGTTCACAGACTGAATGGAAATGTGCTACACACGGTATGCGAGAAAAAACTCGAAGACGGAAGTGAATTCAGGGTTCTCGGGGCCCTTCGACTCCTCGGGGTGTGAGTTTTCACGGTTTGAAATCCCGCATGCAACTTCCGTAGAGCTCAGAATCCGCGAGAAAAGCGATTCGGGACGAGCAGGATGGGAAACGGAAGACGAAGAGGAGATCTCAGTTGCCGGCAGTGTTTGCCGATTTTATTGGACGGCTTCTCTCAGAGACGTTCCTGAGATTGCGTGCTGCTGTTTGTAGTGGCACTACGGGCAGCGGCGGCGGCGGCGTATGCACTTCCTTTGGTGTTTTTTCTTCGTTCATTTTCCTCTCGCCGTGCTCTTCAACCACGAAAACCCTCGAAGCAAACTGCCGGCGACCCTCTCGAAGATATTCCCGTCACCTTCATCGTGGACGACTTCGAAGTATGATATGGCCGAAGGCTTAGTCTGCTGAATTTTCCGCTTCTCCGCCACCGTTTAAGTTGAAGAAAAATTGGGGAATGTCGACTCTGGAACAAAAGTTCCTGCTTCAACTTCGAACAAAGCTCCGGCTCTGAGTTCGAGGCTCCTAGAGCTCCCCTATCGCCCACATGAAACCTCCTCCCGCCCTCCCCCCTCCGGAAGCGACCATACTTGTCCTGGATTTCAATGTTTTGGTCCGAGGTCGAAAACCTCTTTTTGGCTCGAAACGCACGTCAGCCCGTCCGCGTCCGAAGTGCTGACAGCTGGCGGTTTTGGTTGGTTTTCGATTCACTTTGGCTCGCCACAGGTAGGCGAACATCGAGGACGGCTAGATGGTCGTCTGCCTTGCTCGCTCGCCTCGTAATTTCGCTTGCCCACAACAGAGCAGTGGACGTCAACGTTAACAACAACAACAACAACAACAACAACGAGTGTAGCGGCAGCAAGTGAGTTTTTAGGTTCGCTTCTTTCGCTGTGGCGGTGGCTGCTGCGTGAGGACTTCCGCTGAAGGCCCCCGTTGTTGAACGGGAAAGAAACGAGGCGGGTAGAAACGAAACGAAGGCAGTGAGGTTCGCTCGCTCGCTCGTTCGTTCGTTCTGTCGGTCGCGTACGCCGCGCCTACAAGAGGCCCCGCCGCCGCCGCGTCAGAAGAGAATCTTTAATGGTGGTGCCGTATCCCAAACGAACGAACGAACGAAGCGAAAAACGCCAAGTCAAGATACGAAACAACACAGAATAAAAAAGAGGAGCCCCAACGTCTTCTGATGGCCGCCCGCCCGCCCGCTAGCCGCGCAAAGCTCCGAACCGTTCGGAACGTCCGTCGAGGCGCTCGTGGCGAACAGGTCGTGATCAGTGCACGAAATCCGGATGCGAAGGTGGCGTTGGAGGTTCGGATTCATGAATCCCTCCATCGGGCGACGGATCCGTCAGTCCGTTGGGGCGAGTTGAGGAGTTGAAGCATTTGTTCGTCAGAAATGCATTGTTGATTGTTGTTCGTAGCTTTCACCGCCCCAAAATGGAGAGGGGGAGGGGGGGGCAGGAGTAGAAAGAGACACACGAGAGGTTCGGGGGGACACAAAGCGAAATCGGAACACAAAGCATCTTCAATTCAGTCGCGCGAGTCCTCGATCACTCACGGTCAACAATACTCGAGGATTCTTTGATCGAAGCTTTCGAGGAATTCTGGACTTGTCGAAAGTTTCGAATGTTTGACCATCGACTCCGATTCAAAACGTGAACTCTTCCCAAAAACAAACGTGGGAAGATGCCGTTACCTGCGATAAGGATTTCGGGAAGGCGTTGTCTACGTTTCAGCGGCGGTAGCGGTGAAAGTAGTCGTAGAAAGTCGTCTTGTACGAGTTGCCGTGTTGGAAAGGCTCCACCTTGTCGACGTCGTCGTTGGCGGCGGCGGCGGCGGCAGCTGAGGGATGGACGAACTGTCCAATTTGGACGCACCGACGCCCACCTCGAGTTTTAGGCCTTGTTTTGAACTGCTCATTAGGAGAACTGAACTTCTTGAAGACATCCAACCGACGAGTTTCCGTTTGCGAGCCCGGAGGACGTTTAGATACATCGATGGTTCGTTGACAATTTCAGATCACCTGCCGATATCTAGTGAACTATGTCTATGTCTAGTGCTACAGTCCATGCTCAGAACTCGAACTCGTCACGGGTGGATGGCTTTACTGGTCAAATATGAATAAAACTATAAATATGAGGTGTAGAGAGTTTCTCGTGTGTGGTTCAATCTCATCAGGTCACAGAAGTGAAAGGCCTAGCTCGATAAGCACGCTGACTGAGAAGCGTTTCCATCTCAATCGTTTTCCGCGCTGGCTCTTTTTCTCACGCGGAATGCGAGTGTTCAGAGCAGGTAGCGAGTGGAAACAGCATCAGTTTTTGTTCGTACTAGAAGATTCCTCTCGTGAACGGATGTTGGCTGTGATGTGAGATTGCTGACTCGGGATAGCGGAATCGGTAGGAAGGAAGAGCTGGCTGCGAGTCGTTGGCTTTAATGTTACCGGCCTCATAGCATCGCGGTTCACTCCGCGAATGTGTAAACATGCCCGCGGCGGGCTCGTTGCTGAGCTGACTCACAGTCAGTCTGGCTGGCTCTTCGCTTCTTACTACGATTTTTCTATCTGCGCCTATCGTCTTTCGTTTTCCACGCACACTCACAAAGTTTGTCTATTTTTGGACTGTGGCTTTGATCTTCGAAAAGCCAGCTCTCCGCCATTGGAACCCTGTCGACGCTTCAGTCATCGAGCCCTCTGGGAGAGAGACTTTAGGCTTGTATTCGGTTAGTTGTTCCGCGTATGCACGTCCAAGCTAAGCGTCAAGAGTCCCTTCGTGGGAGGAAATTCGTTGAGATCGCGGATGAGCGTTTCGGTTTGACATTCGATCCACGACAGACTGAGCGACCGCTTTCGTTCATCTCGAGCTTTCTTTTGTGAACACGAAATACCAGCTATTGAAGGAACTGTCCTTGTTGTCGTTGCCGATCTACTCGAATTTCAGCTCGATTTCGGAAAACGGAGCTCTTGCCTCCGGATCGAGGATTCGACCTCGAACCTTGTCGGAAAGGATTTCACGTCATGCTCCCGAACTTTTCGGTGGTCGACACCGAGAGAACATTCCAGCGCAGTGCGCGAAGTGGAACAGAGGGAAGGGGAATCAAAAGTTTCAGAACGAGTGACTCAAAGCTTCAGATTTGCTGGGGTTGTGTTGTCCAATTCAAAACACCTTTCTTGGCATCCCACGCATTCGACTTCATGAATCCGCCCTTTATTCTGAAGTCAGCTGGCCGACGGGCTCGACAGCTAGCCATGCGAACGGCCCGGTTGTCAGACAGACGGACAAACAGAAAGGCAGACGTTGAGCTGAGTTCTTTTGTTGCGATGTCGTTCAATCGAAACAAAATTCGGAATCAATCATAATCTGACGTCGTTGACTGGAGTCGTCAATAAAGACAAGAAGACGAGCATTGAATAAGAACCGAGAAGCGATAAATAGAACGAGGGAAGAAAAAAGAAACAGAAATCAACAGCCAGGAATCGAATGTGTGCCTGGAACCGTGGAGAAAGTGAACGAAATAGAGCGAAAAACTGGAACTCGCTCAAAGAAGATGCTCGACTCAGAGCTTGAGTTTGCGCGGCCGCTGCGCCGACGGATCGGATCGGTGCACGCCGTCCTTGGCGATGCCTTTTTTCAGGGATCCTCGATCGGAGATTCAAAGCACGAACGAAACACCCCTCGAGAAGGGTTGAAACCTTTCCTCCGGCCGAGTGGGAGACTTTTGCTCCAGGGAGCTCGGCGTCGTCATCCTTTCCGCTCCTGTTTGACCTCCTGACTGAATTCTCGGAGCGCACGGATCGGTCGCCGAGTTGTTGCTGTCGTCGTCGTCGAACCTTCGATGGAAATCGATGAGAAACAGCACCGGTCGATTCTCAAAACCTCAGAAACCCGAAATCTTTTAGAAAGTAAGTCCGATGGGGCAAACGACAAAGTTGAGACTCCGGGTGGACTGTGAGGCGCCATCGCTGAGAAGCAGCACCAGTTACGAAAGGTGGCGTCTCCTCCGCGACCCGGAATGAAGCAACTCAGCACAGAAATCTTTTCAACTTTCTTGTTCTCTTCGTTTTCACTGACAATGAGTGGGCAACGCCATTCGGCCGGCCTGGAGTCCTTGACTCCGATGCGCGCTCGCCAAACCGTCTGTCTATTTCTGAGCGTCATCACGTGCGCATATGTGAATGTGCTTTCATTTGTTCTGGCGGCAGCGGCGCGGCGTCGACCGACAAGCCAGTCAGTCAGAGACGCAATTCCACCTCTCACGATTCACAAAAGAAGGGTGACATTAAAGGCGTTGATGCCTTATCATCTGACTGAGATGCAGAGAGGGAGAGAAATTGTTGCTCTTGGATCGTTCAGTCCTTCGCTCGTTTAGTTATTCATTCTTCTTTTTGTTCATTTGTCAACAGTTCGTCATGAGCTCACTCATTTTCGGATCTTCGTCCTTTGGTTCGTCGAGAGAAGCCTCGACGGAACCGATGATCTCGCGAAAGATCGAAGAAACAGGGTCTCATGGAAGAACTTATAGCAAATCGAATGTTCGTTCCCTATTCTGGAATCAGAAGGCACCGATTCAAAGGTTGTCTGGGATCCATTCCGCGCTCGAGTCATCGAGTTCGAATGTCAGATCCGAAGTCCAGGACAAAGAGCATGTTCTGTACGCGAACATTTTACATGAATAATTTCCTCTGACAAATGTCAAACGATGAAGAACAGACGTCCCATTGAAAGCTCTGACAGAATCGCATTCCGTGAATGTATTATTTATTTGTTTGTCATTTCTTTCCTCATCCGCCTGCTTGCTTGATTGAAAAACAATGACAACGTGCTTTTTCATTCACAAATATTTCCCGTGAACAAACGTTGTGACAACACGACTCGACGGTGATACACGACCCGCGATGGCAGAAACAGTTTGGAGGTTCGAACAGTCGAAATTATTCAGCGGAAAATTGAAGCTTGAGGAGCATGTCCGATGTCTAGTCCGTAACTTATCCCCAACGCTGATTTTCTCATTTCACACCTCGGCTACGCAAATCATGTGGATGCGCAGCACGCTCTGAAACGAGTCAATCGTCAGCTCGTTGAGGAATCGAGGAAAACAAGCAGCGGGAAAACTGGAACGACGCGACGACGGTCAATCGATTCGCGCTCACCAGAAGAGAATTCGGGAAGAGATTCTGACGAAAGGCGTTCCGTTCTGTTCCTCGTGAGGAATCCGTGCTCACCGAAGCGAATCCAATGCGACCGCAACACGTTGAACTGATTTTCCTTCTTCCTGCGAAAGAGAAACCGGATTAGTTCTAGTTCTGCCTGCGCCATCGAAGCGTCTCAAGGTCCTTGACTCTCGGTCTCAATAGTTCCAGAAGGTCATCGTTGATTGGTTTCCTTGTGTTTGGAGAACATCGTTCTTAACGAGGTCAACGAAAACAGATAGGTAATAGAGTTTGCGGACTGCGGAGTCAAGAAGAACAGTTCCATGAACGAAAAGCCTGACACCGATCGAGAGAACTCAGTCGGACGATATCTTCGGCTCGTTCGAGGCCTACTTTGTTGCTTTTGTTTGCTTGTGCCGGGTCCTAAGATTTCCTCCGGCGGATGTTATGCCGTTGAGGACACTGGAGCAAAAACATGACACGCTTCCGGAGATTTGACTTCTCACATTCAGAGGCTCAAACTCTCTGAACGTTGAGGCTGGATGGCTGGCTCGGATTCAGACAGTGAAGGATCAGAACAAGTTCCCCACCGACCGACCGACCTCTCGGTGGCCGACAGTGAGAGGGTTAGCGAGGAGCTATGAACGGCATGAACAACGCGGAAGATAGCGAGAGACAGCGCAGTGCGATTTTGACAAGGCAATTTTCATGTCAACTCGCTTCCCTCCTCTGCCTTCCGCGCTCGCTCGCTCGCTCGCTCGCTCGCCTGGATGGCTGGCTAGTTGCTTGCAGCAGGCGCCGGCGCAGCCATTCCCGTCGCCCCTGCTGCTGCAAGAAACGACGACGACGAGGAATAAGAAGAAGAAGAGACGAAATAGAGCGAAAAAGTGTGCTGTGCCGTGCTCCGAGAGCAGCGATGGCAAAAAACGGACGAACGTCACCGGCTCCTCTTCGGCGGCGGCGGCGGCGGCGGCGGCGGCGGCGACGACGACGACAACAGCAGCGGCGGAAAGTGGGGGACGCAACCGTTTGCAAAAAGTGAGCAAGCGGAAAGCACGAGAAGGAAATAGCGAAAAAGACTAAGCGAGGGAAGAATACGAGTATGACAGCCGAGCCAAGAGAAGAAACATAGACGCGAGTTTGCCACGGTGGCAAAGTGGCAAAGTTGACAATCGACATGGCTGAGTCAACGCGTCTCGACTCGACTGCCTCACGAACTGAGTGAATGACTGACTGATGTGTTACCCGTTTGAACTCAATCCTCACCGCGCGACGTCTCCTCTCGTCGGACTGTCGGCGCCGTTTAGTGTAAGCTACGTGGACCGTGATGCACTGTACAGTACCTAAACAATGGCTGAGTCATTCTTTCTCGGAGCTATTAGAGTGTTGTATATGAAGTTTCTTTACCGTTCACGAAATCACAAATTCACTCAGAAGGATCGGTCGGACGTTTCGAAGCGAGTTTTCGGCGGAATTCCAGCGGAGAAGACCAAACGGACAATACGTTTGCCGGGCTCGGGTTTAGATTCGTCTCTGTGAGCGCCGAAACGGAATTGGAAAAATGAAAAACTTGTGAAAAACTATCAGAGAATTCAATCACCCGTCTGGCTCAGCGTTCGATTACGAGCGTGTCGATCAGAGTCGAGATATCTTCATGGATTTGGCAGAAGAATAAAAACAATGGCTGCTGGAATCACGATAAAAATTTTGATTGAAAATATCTCATAGGAAGATTCGATTTCTAAATCGTTCCTCGGCGCTGACTCCTCGGATTTTGATTCCAATCGCTTCGAGCATCGTCTGGCTGCTCCTTACATTCTGTTTGTCTGATGAGTTCTGCCGTTTGTTCGATCGATCGATCGACGATGGGAATGTCTGGCAGTCGGGATTGTTTGGATGTTCCCAAAAGATCCCTCGCTGTAGTGCAAGACGATATGGAACAATGAATCCCGAGCCGTCCAGACATCCGATCCGACAAGAGAGGCAGTTAGTCAGCAGTCCGCCGAGTGTACGACGGAGCCTTGTAGCTTGTTCGGACGGAGAAATCCAAAGTTCAGCGTCGTTTCACTTCATCGACGTTTTTCGCTATCTCTCTCTCGTCTTCGGCCGTTGTTCCTCTAAGGTGTGTTGTTGTTGCTTGTTCTTGTGCTGTCGCTAACGCTGATGTTCATGGACCCTCCCTCGGCTCGGGAGGATCGGCTGTGCAGCATCCACTACCTCCAGCGCCGTGTTCAATATGAGAATGCTCATCAATAAAAGGAGGCGCGCAGCGTGTGCCAACCAACGCCAGTGAAGTCGAACACTCTGTTGTCCGTTTGAGTTGTTGCCTGACGTATTTCAGTTCGAGCTACGACCGAAACTGTTGCTTCGAGTCCGCGTCAGCCTGACTCAGTCAGTTCGCTTCAAGACGCCGCCGCCGCCGTCGCTTGCGCCAGCACGAAAACAACAAGAACAGAAAGACCTGCTTTCTCGAAACGAAGAAGAAAGGAGAACGAATATAATATGGACAAACAAACGTGCTAGCTTTCTCGGAAAGCCTCCGAAGCTGCCACAATGGACAATGGAACGGAGAAGAAAAAATTCAGAACTCAGCGGTACACAGGAAATTTTACAGTTTCTGTGTCATGCCATCAAATGTTTTCGGAAACAACCGAATCGAATGGCGAACAACTTTGCTTTCGCTTCAACCCCGTTAACGACTTGCACATCGGAGGTTCGACGGCCCCAGAGTCGAAGTCAACTGAATCCGTGAAGCGAATTTCGAGTCTGACGATTAGTAGTGAAGAGACATAGACATGGAACACCGGCGCGGCGTGGCAAGGAAGCTGTCCTGGAAGTGGCAAGAGGCATGTTGGTCATTTTCGAAGATATTCGGCGAGGTGAAATGTTGTTTCTGTGGAAAGAGCTCCAGCTCACAGAAGTACGGACTGAAGTCGGTACGCCATCTACAGAAAGAAACGATTTGAAGGAGTGGCCGGCGCCACAGGCCTTCGCTCGTTTGGTCGCTCGTGCGTCCGTCCCTCCGTCCGTCGATCGTTCTACCCGCTCCCTCCTCCTCCGGTGGAGAATAACGAACACGTCTCCGAAGAAAAGAAAATCGTTGAGAAAGAAAAACAACGAAATTGAACGAATCCATAACAACAGATTGAAACCAGCGAGTAACGAAAATGGCGCACTTCGCGGAAAATATTTAGCATTCGAGCAACGTGGCTGAAGAGCTCGGGCCCTTCTAGACTCCCTAGGTCTCGGCAGTGGTCCGATGATGGAAAATGGACAGGAGTCACGATTAAGATGCCGGATGGACCTCGTCGTCGTCGTTGTCGCCGCCGCCCGAACTTGGCAGGTGTCCCTGTTTCACAACAGCAGATGTTCGCTTGACTATCTCGCTAGCTCCAAATGTTCTCGTATCTTACATTCGGTTCCGAGCGAGCTGATTTTACTTTCATATCTTTGACAAAATCGATTACCACACGAAGAGAACACGTGTGTTCTGATAGCGCGCTCTTGATAAAGGAACGCGCATTTCTCCGCGGGTTTCACCAAGACGACGACTACGACTACGACTATCGCGATAATCAGCAAAAGTCCGGGAGAAGCGAGCTCAGCTCGACTGTTCCAGCCTATCGGATCTCGAGCCGTGCTAGTTGTGGATTTCCGAGTCTAATGTGGATTTCACCGCAGACTTGGCAGTCCAACTTCGAGTCGAACACTCGAGAAAACGGTTCGGCAACCAATTTCTTCGGTTATTTCTCGTAGCCGTGTCGAGCTCGGTTGGAGACAATTTGTGAGAAACGCGACTTCCGACTCGGAATGTCCTCCGTGGAGTCATCCGGAGTATTCGCTGTTTCGTCCTCTAACTTCAGGTTTCTGTCCGTGCGCCTGTTTCGAAACGACGTCATTTGTTTATGTGTCACGCTTTTCATGAACGCACGTCCGGATGCCAGTGGGTCGGGTGGACTTGAAGGCGTCGCTCGGAATCCACGTGGCCGGGAGAAATGCGACGGCACTCGATCACGATACAATATGTCCGATACACATCAGGACAACTCGACTTTCCAAACAAGAGAACAGACCGCAAAAAGAGAAGAGAAAGAACAGTCCATGGTGAGCGAGTCAAAGATCTGGTCGAGCATCCCACACCGAGGTGGTACCATGGTCACGGGGTCACTACACTGCAAACACACAACACAATACAACGACGGACGTTAAGAGCGACCGACGGAAACGCCGCTGCTGCTGGGTTTATGCTTTCTTGAAGTTTCTCCGTCCACACAACGCTCCGGTCAAGTCGGGGCTCGATTACGACGACCCCAGAATAACTCGCCATCTTCACTTCCAGACTCGCACTCGCGAGCGAGTTGATGAAATAGATGTAGGCCAAGTGACTTATGATGAACCTCAAATACTAATGTGTTTTGCCGTTATCTTTACAGGTGAGTTGACCGACAACACCGATTGACATCGAGAGAGAATCGAAGACATGATGAAAACTCCCTCGCGGATTTAGAATCTTCCGAGATCTCTTCGAGCATCGGTCTTTCTTCTACGGCCGAATCTCATCTACGTGTACATTCAAGCAGTCCAAGTGTGAGTGGAGCTCGGGGGCGAATAGTTCCGTGCCAACTCAAGCGAATATCCGCGGCGTGCCCTAGTGTTTTTTTTCTGCTGATTTTCTTCTTGCTCACCTCTACTCTACCGACAATGTCTGTCACTCAGTCTGTCTCTACTTTTTTCGGTGATGCCTTCGATGGAGGATTGCCTAGAGAAAACAGACTTCTTGCCTGTGGCCGTCGGACTGTTACGCTACGGTGAACGTCGACTCTCGTTTTTCGTTACTTTCTCTCTCTCCTCATGCCCCCGTCGATCGGTCCTTTGCTGCGAGATGGCGAAGAAGACGCCGAATGAGAATTCCCGTACGGCTCCGATTGGGATGATTCGGGTCCTTTCGATTATTATTTATCCTCAGTCAAAGCTGTCGGGATCAACGAAACTTCTTGGTTTCTGGGCCGGGGTTCGAAGAAAATTTGTCAACACCTGTTGGTTGACGGCGATTAGCGGCGCTGTCAGGGAGCAGCGAGGAGATGCTCGAACGCTCGGGGAACACGACGCAAATCCAGAAAGAACACTTTGGGAGCGTGTCCAAAACTCCGGTCTGCGGAAAGTCTTCAGAAACTTTCCGAAAAGAAAATACTCGACGCGGACGTTGTTGACAATGGAAGCAGCAGGTGCGTCGTCGGAGAGTGTTTGGGAGAAGACGTCCGACCATAAGAAGCATCCGGGCGAACCTTGAGCGATAATTATTGTTCCGAAAGATAAACTGAAAGTTGCAGAACGAAGGATTCTGTCATTCAGGTTTCGGGGCTGTGCGTCGTGATTTCGAAGGAGCCTGGGGACGTTTCTTGAAGAATTTTCAAGCGACTTTCCTCCTCAGTGATCATTGGCTCTGACACAACTCAAACAGACATACGGGTGGGCGAGATGACGCATTGTCCATTCATATATCGTTGATCCATTCTTCCATTCCATCCATCCTTTGGCTACACGGCTTTTCGGTTAGCCAACGAGCGGTTTCCACGCTCGTTTCTAACTTGTTACCACACACAGACCGCGATCGCGAAGTCCACTTCTTGCCGACATTGTGTCCATCATCGGTTGTTGCACACTCGCGTTCCCATAGCGGATGACCGTAACAAACTGTCATCCTTCTATCTTTCCTTACACTTCTCCATCCGTTCGCCATATGTTCGAGAAACAGATCGCATAGAAACATTTAGATACGGGAACAACCGGCGCGGCGAGTGGAGCACTCAACCTTCAAGCTTCAGCTGTTACTTAAGTTTCCGGGCCGCCGTATTTAGTAACGATAGCCGATACCGAGTTTGCTGAGTCGGAGAACCGTGGCGGTGGAAGGAGACCGAAAAGAAACTCGGATAAAGAGAGAAAGAATCCGTCGGTATTTTGATCTCGACGGAGGCGAGGAAGAGTACTCGATAGGATCACCCTTCTCTGGATGATGTTTCTTCATATCTCTATTTTGATTTCGATCGATCGGCGTTCCCTCGTAGTCCGATCGGATCTCCTGAAGACGACAAGGTCCCTCTCGTTGTGGTTATTGACTAGAATTCTTTGGAATCGATTTGATTGGAATTCTAGCGGAGTGATCACGACTCCGGCTATCAAATAGTATCATCGGCGATCCGCAATTGACGGAAACAGATAAGCATCAATGGTTTCTAGCCATCGCTGTGTCTCCGAGCCCCCTCTTTGCGATGGACGAACCAATCAGACGTGGATAGAAGTCCGTTATAATTTTTTCTCCCATTTTTCACCGAAGGTTCCTTCCGATGATCGGTTCGATGTCAGCGGTAATGCCAAAGATTAGAACGATCGTCGAGGATTCTCGGTTTAGAGAAAACGAAGAACTGGAATCACTTGTTCGAGTCTCGACCCTATTCCGAAGATTTCCGTTGTTAAATTATTCAAGTCGTGTAATTGAGAGCGAACCTCTCAGTCTCTCGGTGATTTGGTTTT
Organism: Neoseiulus cucumeris; assembly: GCA_021527715.1. Taxonomy (NCBI): domain Eukaryota; kingdom Metazoa; phylum Arthropoda; class Arachnida; order Mesostigmata; family Phytoseiidae; genus Neoseiulus; species Neoseiulus cucumeris. Next base: position 840,276 of record JAJSRV010000028.1, read on the forward strand.
CAAGCTAACGCTTGTTCTGAGCCCTCTCCCATGGTTTTCGTTGTTCTCGCAGCTTAGATCTCTGTCGTTTAAGATCACGGGCTGACTAGCGTCTAGAGCGTCTTTAGCGTTTTGTTTAGCCACACACAAACAACTTAGTCTTAGCAATAGCAGCGACGGCAACCAACACATCCCTAGAGGCTCGTAAGCCGGCCGGCCGGCCGCCTGGCTGGCTGGTAAAGAAGAACGAGGAAAAACAGGAGAAAGATCAGCGCCAACGAGAGCAACCAAAGCAGGAGAAACACATTATCAGCGTAAACGACGGCGCAACGAAGCCAAGAAGATCCAATGTCTCTAATGAGGAAAGCGTGAAGGCCGCCCTCTACTCCTTCTATCCCCCACCCCCTTTTCCCCTCGTGCCTTGGCAAGCCCCATAGCTTTTGCCACGCTCAGAGTCTCCATGGCAAGCAGACTTCCTTCAGCGGAGGAAACTCTTCCACGGGTACGATCGTGTTCGAGTGGTAGAAACGACAACGACGACGACGGCACCAGGCAAACAAGCTCCAATCCAGCACGTGGAGCGGCGAAGATTTATTGCAAACTCGTTCGACACATAGAGGAACTTATTAGTTCCCTCGGTCGGTCGGTCGGTCGCTTGTCCGTCCTTCCATTCGTGCGTGCGACCGACTGACTGACTGACTGTCTGTCCGGGACCGTCTGTTCCGTCCCCACACCCCGCTGTCGTGACTTGTTCTCCGTCTTTCTCTTTCACTCGCAGCAGCAGCAGCAGCAGTCGTTGTCGTCGTCGTTGTTGCCTACTGCGGTCGTGCGACTTTCGCTAAGGATTCCCGGCCACATGCCCTGTCGCTCCACGGCCGATTCGTCCGAAAACGAAGGCGCCGCGCCGCCAAGTTCACTCGTCAGATCTCCATCGGTCGGATCCAAAGTGTTTAGAGGAAGAAATCGAACGCTTTCCAACGGCAAGGTAGCAGTTTGCTCTTTCGTTCGTTCGTTCGTTGTCGTCGCTCGCTGCGCTCGAAGTTGAGCAAGACGCTTATGCTACCCGTTAATTTTCGGAACGATCCTCGTGTCGCGTTTCCCGAACAGGCTCCGAGCTCTCCGCGAGAATGTTTTATACGGGCTGCGATTTTCCAGCTCCATGGTATAACTCCGGCTCGCTACGGTGTTTCCGAGAGGAAAAAATTGTTTTCGGAGGCCGCGCAGGAAGCCGAAGCGGAAGAAAAAAACGTCTCCTGGCCGTCCCGGAAAAAAAATGAAAGCTGGAGAGAGTTTGCGAAAAATTGGAAAAAGGGACTGAAGGACAAGAAGGATCGGCATCGACTCAAATTCCGACGAGCACACACACACACTCACACACACAAACTTGAGGTTCTTCCAGTATTTATTGTTCTACGCGGAGGCCATCGGACCGTGATAATATCAAACTTTGGAAAACTTCGAGAGTATTTGTGGAAGAAATATTTCCATTCCTGTATCGATCCAAACCTCAAAGCCGTTGGATTCCGGCATCTGCGGGATGTTTTCTTCTTATAAATGAATAAATCAATGAATGGGTGAGCTCGTCATGGAAAGGAGCAGCTCCGTACACCACGAGCGACCTAAACTCGAAAAACATTATTATCCTCGGATCGACTTCGCCGTCGCATCGTTTTAGTATCTTCCCCAACTCTGTCTCTCACCCTTCCTCAATAGCGTGCGGTGTTCTCATTGTGAGCGAGTTTGAGTGTGTCGCCGCCATGAATTCATCCGGTCCGCCGCGACCGGTGGGCAAGTTAGCCCTAGCGCTCCACAATCCCGATGCGGCCGCTGCGCCTGTAGTTGCGGCTGCAGTAGCAGAAGGGATAGTGGTGGTGGTGGTGGTGGTCGCCTCATTCTAGCGAAGCGTACAAACATGGAGTGGAATGAGTGGCCGACCGAGAGGGCGGGCTGGTGGGCGATAGATAGAGAACGGCTCTGATCGAGGGCCGTCATCAAGTGCTGACAATTCGCGGTAGAACTGCGGCAGGCACAGACTGCCGGCAACACTGCCAAGTCTGCTTGCGGGTCAGAACTCCAGTCGGCGGCAGGCTGCTCGATGTACGGGTGGCCCGCCCAACTGAAGTTGCCACTGATTAGAGTTAATCTCAACCAGCGGGCGCACTCGCAACTATAGCCGACAGACGGACGGACGAACGTACCCGGATGGATCGACAAAGCTTTACCGCTGCCAACGAGCGAGCGAGCGAGCAAGCAAGCAAGCAAATGCGAGCTTGCGCGCTCCAGGACTGGCGTAGGCATGATTTCCAATTCAAATTTGTGTATGTGTGTATGTGACCGCGAGCAGGATTGAACTAGGCAGCGAGGCAGGGCTCCCAATGCCAATTCGTTTAGAGCATTAACAACAGACGCGTCGTTTCAGTAGAAAGCCTCTCGACGGAGGCTTCTTCGAGGCTCAGGGCTGGCTGAGATGCATGTGGTTAAAGCTCGCAATGGTTTTCCAGTTGAGTCCGCTGTCGTTGGCAGTTTTCCCATCGTTTGATTTTGGCGAGGACGACGGAGAAGAGGGGAAACGGATGGAATATCCTTATAATCAGAACCGCGACCCGCCATTGGATTCTAATACGGACGGAAAGGAGTGCCAGGGAGCAAAGGACGAAAAGATCCCCGCTCCGAAACCACAGCCGGCCGAGCGACCTCGACTCACCGGGTTCTAGAGTTTCGACCGCGGTGTCGGTGTCGACAACACAGCGACAAATGGGAGGCAACCGATCTTTGGGTGCTCTGGGATCTCGTTTCAAGTGGTTTACCTCTTGTCAGAACATCCTTTCTTCCGCTACGCAAGCTCCGGTAACCTGTGATTTACCAGGGTACTCATCAGGCTCCTCAGACGTTTTGAGACGGAGTGACGTAGATTGCCGCGCCGCCCCCTCTTCCCTCTTCCCTTGATACCTGATGACGTCATGTGTCGTACCTTGAGCGATGTTTCCCAACGTTCCGAACGTCGGATCCAAAACTACCAGAGTACCGTAACCGATCGGATCCATAATAAGTTCTGGATTTGATGAGTTGTGCATGACTCGAGAATCGTTAACAAAGAAGCCAAACCGCCGAATTAAGCTGAAAACACTCTCAGTTCGAAGTAGCCAACGTGGTCTTCTGGAACCAAAGAGTAACGAAGTAAGAGGGAGAGTATTGACGAAGAAAAAAACTAACTGCTCCGCTGACTATGGGGTCGTATCTGACTCAACTTGCCGGCTCGGCTGTCTGTCCGTCAGCTCGCTTGTCTGAACCAGATACCGGTCGGTTCCCAGTCACCGTTGCGTGGAGTTTTTTTTTTCTCTTTTTCGTCTCTCGTTTGATGACTTCGGACAACAACTTTGATGCCGAAGAAGACGGCCGAGACGACGTCGCCTGGCGCTTGTTTTTACCTCTTCTTACTTAGTATTCGTAGCTTTTTTTTCGGTCTTCTTTCTGGTCGTCGTCGCTTTTTCGAGGAAAATCCCATGTCCCGAGAGTCGAGCGTGTCGTAAGCGTTCCGCCCGCGGATCTATCGTTCATTGACAACACATTCAGTCATCGGATGTATTGGCAAGATATACATTGAGGAAATTCCACGCAAACCGTAATTTTGCGCAAGATCCCGAGGTTGAACTCGTGTGTATGAATTTGTTAGAAAACGTTTCTTTTTTGAATTGTGGCGCCGCCGTGCGAAGGGACGTCACAAGTGGATCCACGTATTCGAGACACCTGCTTCTCTTCAAACTGTCATCCGTTCGGCAATGGGGTCGACGCCGCTGTCGATGCAAATGCCGTGACTCTGGATGCTCGTTCGCCGTGGACGGCTGGCGACTGCTTCCGGACACCAGCTGCTCGTAGACCTTCTGGTGTGCTCATGAAGCCATCTATGTACACTCACTAGTCCGCGCATCGGCCTAGCCGTGCTTCCGTCCACACGGTTTCATGGAGCCGAAAGCCCGTGGCGCTTCCTAATGTCTCATAGTGCCCCTACGTTCGACCGGAGGACTTCCTAACTGAGTGGTTTCGGTTCTGTCGAGTGGACCGTGCCCCTAAATCCGACGATAAACACGACGGCTAACCTGTCGCATGATACATACGAGCGGTATCGCGGCAACCTAGACGGACCTGTTCCGTATTAATTGGTTTGTCGCTCAGCAGGTTCCGTAGCAGTCGAGGCGACTTCCGGGACAGATGTCGCTGCTGGTAGCGTGGGAACGGCGTCGTACCCGACCGCTGCGATCTACAAAGCGCTTTCTCGGATGTTTTTATTCTGGACTCACTGTGTTTTGCTTCCGAGCTGCGTCATCCGTTACTCTGTCGATGTCTTCCTTTGACGCTTAGGGGGAAAAAAACTCAAGTCTCAATCTGGATTCTCTGGGGGCCGGGATGAATATGGATGCTGTTAGGTAACGAGGCCGAAAGCAATAAGCGTCTCGCCGACGCGGCGCCTCTTCGGTGTGTGAGTGTGAGTGTATTCATGGATAGTTCGGTTTCGGTCGACGGGGTTTGATTGAATTGGTTCTTGGGAACTTTTTCCACCTCTCGTCCGTGCCGTGCTAGTCGTACAGCAATTAGTTTGTTCGGACAACTTTCCAACAGATGGTGGCGTTCTCTCGAATGTTATCGTTCTGCTGGTTGTGCACTTGGAGTAGCGCTTGGAATCGTGGATCGAAACCGAAAGGCTCGGTGTTGTCGTTCGTTTCTATGTCCGCACGCTCGATGAAGGTCACCCTCACGTCGATCTGGGCCCCGAATTCCGGAAAGTTGAACGATAGAATCCGAATCGAGACACTTTTCTCGTCACAGCACGTACTCTGGAAATGCATCGTGCAATAATTCCTTCAGTTCAGATATCGAAAATAGAATCGACGAAACGCAAGGATATAATAATCGGTATTCTTCCACTCGAACCCTCCTCCTTCGCTTTCCTGCTCTCGAGGTTCTACGAAAGTCTAAAAAGGGTACGGTTTCACTGATTGAGAGCGACTCTCATCGTTCTCCTTGGAATTCATCGCTACAGCAGACGAAAACGGAAAATGAGAAGACGATGAAGACTTTACAACGAAACGCAGATAATCTCGATTCTCATCGCGGCAATTTATTCAGACGACGTAAATATTTCAGTTGTAGCGCACGAAGCTGAGATCGATCCATACGAAGTTTGTCGCCGAACGAAGCAGCCACCAGTGCACGTGGGTAAGGTGAGCTGAGCCGAGTTCGGTCGCCAAGTTTATCCCCTCAGCGCGGCTGAAATCGATCAGGAACTCGAGAAACTCATCGTCGTTGCCTCCGTTCGCCGTCGGCGGCAGCGGCAGCGGCTGCTGGAGCAACGGTTCCGCTAGCGCAAAGCTCAATTTGTGTAATGAAACGCAACACCTCGGGCGCAGGCCCGGCTCATGCGACCTTACCGGCTTTTGTGAGGACGAGAATGGCGCAACTTTGCGCGCCGCAGTAGACATTTGCGCAAAAAAAGGATTCTCGCGTTTAGAACAAATCCGCGCGTGCCGAGGCGGCCGAATTCAATGACTAACTCAGGGCCATTAATCTTGAACAAATGCACTTATTCGTCGATCGCGTTCTTTCGCGGCCGTGCAGGCGCTCTCGTTTGAACCGTATCTTTCGAAAAAATTTCACGCCCTTTATACAAAAGATCCGCTCGCGAGCGTCTGTTGAGCCTTCAGCTGTTAGTCGACGGCGGCCGCGGCGCCGCTATGGCGACTCCCGCCGGGGCTTGCGGGGCGGCATAACCAACGCAACGGGCCCTTAGCTTAAGAGGCGGCGGCGGCCCGGTCGGATGGTTGGTTCGAGCAAACAGGCTCCGTATCTGTTCAGGGTCTACGGGTTCCCTTTTTCTAAGTACGTATCTATTTCCGCTTGGCTGAGCGTTCGTTGGTTCGCGTTCGTCTGTAGGTCGGCGGCTCGTCGTCTGTTAGTTCCTTCCGCGGTGCGCTCATACTCTATTTATTACTCCACTCCATGGGATATGAACTCCACAGCGTTTTCTCCGACCGGGAGGAGGCTTTACACTTTTTCAATAGATCGTTTGCGCGCTCGCTGGCGCATGTACCGTGCGTGGCAACCGGCGAGTTAGTCCGCCGGCTACGAACACAGAAAAGGCTGATGGTTTCGGCGAGAGAAGAGATTTCAGAACTCCCAACTCGCTCGCTTGCTTGCTTGTTCGGATGGCAGTTTACGGCTACGAACGGGAACCGAGCAGGCAGTCGACTCGGGCTGTGAGGTATGCCCTCCACGGCTCCACGGGACTCGGCCTGGCTGAGAAGCGGCCTAGCAGCGGTCGGGCTTGTCGGCCCCACGTTCGTTGCCACCGACGTCGTCGTCGTCTACGACGGAAAAGCACCGCGCGGTCATGTGTCTTCATTTGCTCTCGTCGACGCCTGTAAAAGTCCCTCCAGGATTTCTTTCCTGCTTTCATCCAAAAGTCGTCGGCCCGCCTGCACCAACTCCGTCCATCTCTGTTCAACGGAAGTTTTACAAGCGAACAAGTTCGCGCCCAGAGGAGAAAAGAAAGCTACCAAGGAAGGAAAGAAGAAACAGCTCGGAGTTGCGCGGGAGACGACATTACGACGGTCAATTATCTCCCGGTGAAAAGTTTCCAAGTGGAGATCCAAAACGATTCCTTGGCAGCGTTTTGTATTCGTTGACAAAGTGTAAGCGACCGGCCACTGCTCTGATCGCTCTGTTGTTAAATATAACTTCTAAGCTTCGGTGAATAAGGTTCTCTCCGAGCCCAACGGAACAACGGGCGAACCTTCGGAGCGCGAGCCCCGTTCCAAAAAGTGAATCAACGCAGTCTATAGAGGAGAGCACTGTCCTCCACTCTGTCTCCCAACGGCTACCTTTTTTTTCCAGATCGTTTTCCAGCTTCCAGACTCACATCGGTAACACATGTGCTCGCTCGGGTGCGCGTGGCTTGGGTGCTCGGCTTCGTTCGCGTTCAGTGGACGAGCCACCCACTATTACTGGCCGCTGTTGTTGTTGTTGTTGCCGCTGCGAGCCCTCCGAGTCGTTGTTGTTAGCCCGTGGTGTCGGCTGGAGATGGCTCGTGCCAAACTCTAAGCATGTGCGTTCTTCCATTCGTTTCCTTCGCGGCTTCCACCGCAGCTGTCGATGTTGGTGTTCATCTTCGCGTCAGTCACTCACTCAGTCAGTCAGTCAGTTAGTCAGAAGAAGACAGGCTGAGAGCCACGTGTGGGAGCTGACTATCGATCTTTTCGTTGGAAGGAGAAAACGACTCCAGCGCTGCCGGGCCCCTAACAGCTCGGGCTAACATGGAACAGATGCGGAATGCTCACTCTTCCAATTTTTCCTTTCCTTCTGCCTTCGATCTTTGCGTACCCGAGTATCCGAGCCCGAACAACACAAGACTGTTGTGGAGTTCGTCACTCGGTCGTCACTGAGCTCACAGTGTGCGCCCGACAAGCTCCAGACCTGACCACTCGTCAATGCCGAAGGTCACTGACAGCGTAATATATGCAACAGCTCGGAGTATAACAACAGTTATTCCCTCCCTCGCTCGAGTCTGGCTTATAAACGAACATACACAACTCCCGAACATGCATATGTACGTATACATGTACGTACAAACATACAATTGGCCTCGAACAGACCACACCGGGGATAGCTACCTAATTAGATATTCGTACTGGCGGAAGATCTGTCTGCACTTCTATCGCTGCTGATTTCTTTTCTTGTTCCGCCATCGAGGAACTCCTCGTCGCGATCGTCGAGCTCGATGTCCTCGGGGGTTTCGAATGACGCGATCTCGAACGATGTCGTCGGAAATGGACAGATTCGATTTCAGAGTCGAAGTCCTTGAACCCAACGACGAGTGCAGTTCCTCTGACCGCGTCGATTCTTTCTCTAGGTCGAGATCAATATTGAAAGATATGGGGGCTCGGAGCGTTGAAAGTTCAGGTGTGAGCGGATGTCGCAGTTTTGGAATTCTTTATTCTTTTCGCGCCACACGACTTCGTGTTGACACAGCCTCCTTCTCGTGATGAATGATCCTGGCGCGTTTGAAACACCAATGGATGGATGGATGGATGGATGGATGAATCGGAAGCGGCGAGGCCAGCGGGCGGATGAGCTCCCTATTCGAAATTCATTCCACGAATTACAATGGTTTTGAGTATGCACGAGAAGTTCCGCTTTGCCGGTACGAATTTGAAAGACAATCAGGGTCTCCTACGTCTGTCGACCGATTCGAATGAGCAAATTATTCACTCTGAGTTTGCTCAGAAGCTTCACATGTTGGAACGGAATCTGCGTACCGGTTGCCGGCATATGTATCGTCGCTGCACGTGCGGATGATTTTGAACAATACCAGACTCCTTCGGATTCTAGCTCCGTAACAGTCCGCCAGAAGTCGCTGGCGGAAGAATCGACGAACAGAAAGTACTGTACGGCGAGGTTTTCCCGTGAGTCACCTCCTTGATTTTCGTCAAAATTTAGCTCAATTGAGAATCAATCGAAGAGGTTGTCGAGCAAGAAGACGAACGAGATCTCTGAGCGAGTGTATCTTAGGCGAATATACAGTGGATAAACGTTCCGTCAAATGATTAGATGAGTTCGGAGGAGAAGCCCAGGCCGTTAAGGATTCCGCCTGAGATTACGGGGTTTGAACATCGGAGTAGATTCGAGCGGCCGTCGGCCCGGCTATCTCGAATCCCTCGCTCGGTCGGTGGTGATGGTGGCGAAAAGTGAACACCGCCCGCCGCTGTTGAAGAAAAAAATCTAACCGATGGTCAAACGAAGACTTGACGGACCTTCGGATCCGCCGCCAGCAAGCCAGACAGACGAATGGATGGACGAACGAGCTGGCGGAGCAGCTTGCAAAACTCTCCGATACGGAGGGAGCAATCCGCCAACCAGAGTCAAACAGCGGGCCGAGTCTTTGCCTTGTAGTCGCTCTCTTTCGCGGCGGCGGCGGCGGCGGCGAAGATCGATAGAGAGATAGCGAGCCACTCAGCGATTGATTGGAGCTTGCTCCAAATATTATCTTTTTTAGAAGTTTCTCGGTCGGTCCGAGTCTCGTCCGCCGCCCGCTCGTTCACCATCCGGCTGGTGCCGCAGCTTGCGCATCTCTTATGCCGTATCTCTTTTTCTTTTTTGAGTCTTCTCGTGCTTTGCTCTCGGTCAAGTTTTTTTCTTTTGCACTATCACAAAGTTCTTTCCCGATGCGACCTCACCGGCTCATCATGGCTGCCGAGTTTTATGCTTCATGACAAAGTTCTGTTCCTTCCGACCCGAGATCTCCAACTCAAAGAATGAAACCAAAAGAGTCACTCCGTGATCCTCGTCGTGTTCGAGCTCGGCGTGAACATCGTCGCCGTGTCCGCTTGGATGGCACCGACAACAGCTGGAAGAGGAGTCAAATGAAAATTGACCATGGACGAGTTTTCGCTTCGTTAGCGTGCACGGTCTCTGAATCACACAGAGAGCAGGATATTTATGAAGTCATTCAATCGGGGAGAAAAGGGCAAAATGACAAATTGTCGAACAGATGGAGAACGGAATAGACACGATCATGGAAATATGCTAACGATAGATTTTCCAATCTGTTGCAGGAGAAGAGCACCGATACCGTCGAACGCCACCGACTCAGTCATGATCGGCTAAGGTAAGCGTTTTTTGAAGACTCGATTTTGTGTCACATCTTCGAGAGAGGCAGAAATCGACGATATCGAAGTATGGCGGGCCCATTGTTTCAGAACGGAAAGCAGGGAAGGAAAATATTTCCAGGGGATTCCTCGTCGGTACTGTTGGTCCCGGTCAAGGTTGCTGCCGAGAAGTTTTCGAACGATGTTTTCGCAAAAGTTTTGCTCTTTCTTCGGGAATGTGCTTCGCGTGCTCCATGCACGGTTTGAGCGCAGGTTTGCCTGACGACTTGAATCAGCCTCGGCCGACCAGCCGAGAGTTTCGGAAAAGGAATCAAGTCGCAGAAAAACAGCATAAACAACAAGATCGTGTTTGGCGTCTCGGAATTCTCAAGGTCTTGTGCCCCGCCATGGTCATCTCACGATCCCTTGTGAGATAATGTTCGAAAAATTCTTTGAAGTAACGTAAGGCGTGCGCGAACGCATCCATTCATCTGTCTGTCCGGTCGACTGCGAGTCGCCGCCGGTTCGTTTGTCGTTTTGCTTCTATGTAGATGGAGGAGATGGCCTCGGGACTGTTCAAACATCGATGCTTCTCGTCGTCGACGACGAGATCCAATGTTGGTCAAAGAGAAACTGCTTCTACATGCAATCGAAAATTTAGCTAAAAACTTCGCTGACGACTCGATTCCGAGCGTCCTTCTTCTGTCGATGCTGGCAGAATCGTTCTCAATTCCACCTTGTCATCCGAGTTTCCCGGCGTGCGTTTTCATGCCTCATCGTCTGCTCTTCCACCCTGTTTTCCAACCCTCGGTCAACGTTCGCTTTAATTCGATTAGGAAGAACTGCCGCGGTTGTCGTAGCGGAGAACGCCTTCGAGGTCTTAGAGAGGGAATGAACGATTTGCCGATCCAGAACTCTCCAAAGTCAAGTGGAGCAAGGCGGCATTCTTCAACTTTCAACCTAACGTCGCAACACCTGAATCAACCCTCGCCCAGGTCCGAGGACGACAATGAAAACAGAACAGAAGTCGAAAAGAGATGAATGCCGAGCTTATTCGCGACAAACTTGTACTTACCGAACTGGGTAAGGCACTCACACTCAACCCTGTCATTGTCTATGCAGGTGCATGTTCGTTTGTGAGCCAAACGAACGCATGAATAAAATTCTCGAAGATTTCTGAACCTCGATCTAGTCAAGCTGTTGTGGACAATACGGCTTGAACGAATCCGAGAAGCAACAACGGAACATTCCTAACTTGACATCGGTCTGGCGACATGATCGAACCGAGGTCTGCTTTTTTGTGTATCGGGGTATGTACATCCGCTTCTCTGTTCATATCGATGTGGATACACACGCAGAGAAGCACGTTCGGCAACAGACACGGAAAGCAGTTTGTGTGATTCTGCAAAGCTCCCACAAGTCGACCTTGAGCCTGGAAACGTTCGTGCAAAGCCCAACAGTAGCGATGGAACTCGAGCCGGAACCACGAGTTTCCAGCACCGTAGAAATGGAAGAGCAGTTGTTCGGGATGCATATTTTCGATTGTATGCAGGGACGCAAGGGAACGCATTCAGTTTTCCCATTTGTCCACCCACTGCGTCTGTTCTGTCCTTGAACCATTGATTCGGTGGAGGATAATGGAAGCTTCGTTATTGAAGACAATGGAGAAACGCTTTTCTTCTTTCGTTCTTCTTCCGGCGTAGGCCACAGTGGACCGAGCTGTCTTCGAGAAACTGCACGGTTCGCGGGACGAACGTTCACTGATCCTTAAAACTCGTGGGTCGTGAAAAGAAAATCAGGTGCATACAAGTTTCCTTGCGCGTTCTCGCGTGCTCCTGTGTTTTTGGCCGCGTCGGAAGCCCGTCGTGCTGAAACACGCGAATTGCACAGCTGAAAGTTGAACGAATGAGGGAGTGAGCCGACGGGATAGGTGGTCTTGCACTTCCTATTCGAAACTCAGAGAAACTGATTGGATTTGAATAACAAAGCCTCAGACTCACAATCGAATTACAAGTCCACATTCTCCCGCTCGCTCTCCCTTCCGAGGGTTGCGTTGGCCTGGCCTCCGACGGGAGACGCGAACAGGAGGTCGAGGAAGTGGTGGTGGTGGAACCTTTGGTGGCGACGGCAGGGGCCGCGACCGCGACGGCGAAGACACAAAACCTACTTTGAAACAGGAGAACGCGGCGGTGAACTTGGCTTGCTTCTGCCTCGCCCCAAAAAGGAGTCACTTGGTCGGGTGGGCGGTCCGTCTGGCACGTTGTCCTGAATGCTAACTTCTGACCTCGGGCCCTCTCCAGGGAATTCTCTAACTTCGTTAATGAAGCCGAATTCACCGGTCCACGCCCTAGATTTGTCTTCGGCTTCCTTCCAGACTCCCTATCACGGCACGGCCCCCGTTGATTCTGATTCCAATCCGTCATCATCGCGCGGCGGCTCGGATTTCTCTTCGTTCTCGGCTTTCGACGGAGGTTCTGCTGCGAATCACAAGTGGAGACGTTAGACGACGCCGACGGTGGCTGCCGGTTGTTATTCCTCGCGATGTTGTGGTCGTGTCGTTCTCGATGAAGATTTTCGACAACGCGAACTCTGTTTCTTCCATTTGCACGGCACCGCTCGGCGGATAACCTTCGCGGTTCGCTCGTTCCATTACGGTATTATTGTAATGTGATGTTGCAGCTTGCGTGTCTGGCGCGGCGGCTGTCGCCGTTGCCGTTGTTCCTGCCAGTGAACCTGCATCGAGTTTCGGCCCCAATCCCTCACGACGGATTCGCGGGGTTGTAGCCTGAAAACAAAGCAGAGATCCGAGGCTCTCCCGCCAAACTTTGCGAAGAGAATTCAGTTCGCCGAGGAAACCTAACAACCGAACAAGTCGGTCCCTATTGATCGTTTTGCGTAACGAAACTCGATCTTATCTATCGGTGTCCCCTTTTTTACCACCCTTCCGTGTTTTGTCTTCCCATAAAGCTGATCGCAGTTTAATTAACTCTTCCGAAGCCGATTTCGAGAACCGCGAGCGCAGGAAAGACGAAAGGGGCGACATCGTTCGTTCCTGGGGACGTTCGAGGTCCCCGCTCAGATAACTGAGGTGAACTGCGCTCTGAAAGGGCTACGACGAGCGTCTAAAAAGCCGTCTTTGAAAAAGGTTACTGATGCAAAAAACGAAACTTTGGCATCTTAACAGCGCGAAATTGAGTGCTTCTGTAGAGAGGTCTTGTGAGTGTAGTTGTCGTTGGATCGTCGTTACTTCGGTTGGAAAGGGACCCTGTTTGTGGATCCATCGGTGGGTCGTTCCGAAGGTTCGTGTCTCCTCCTTGCGCTCTACTCACGCGGTGCTCGTGCAGAAAACGAGCGCACAACGGGGCGGGCGAACGAAACAGCGAGTTGAGTTAATTCAGGCAAATTTGATTTAGTCGCGAGCCTCTTTTTTTTGTCTCTGTGCGCCTGTGTCTATATGTGTCCGTCTGTCCGATCGGTCGTCAGTCTGTCTGTCTACTCTGTGTGCGCGTCTCGTTTGCCCACAAAGGGGTGAATTCATTTGGAGGGAGAAGAGCTCCGGTGACAAACCTTTGATTGGTCGTCGCATCCAACACAGAAGAGCTCGATCTAATTGAGGTTCCTCTGTCGCTCCGGCGCTGGTGACTCGAATCTCAATGATTGATGGCGTACTCAAAGTCGAACTGATCGAATGATGGATGATTCGCTCCACTCGAGTCCGTCGATGCTTGCGTACACGGAATGAAGTATTCTCGGTCGGTCGGCGCCCACCAGAGAGGTGCGAGGACGAGCGCTTTCGTCCCGACGATGAGACAGATTATTAGCGATGCGAGTCGTGCCTTGAAACAGTTTTGTAGGACGATACTGAGAACGGCATTGTGATCTGCTTGGTGGACGTCGGATTTAGATCTACTAACCAACTCACTCGGTAGAACGGAAACCTCCAACGTGCTCAGAGTCCATGGTGCACGGCGGGATCGCAAGCACAAAAGAAGAGCGGATCTCATTGAAGCGTCCCTGCCGAACGGTTTACCCAACGGCCATCGGTCGAATTTTTGTTGTTGAGATCGAGGCTTAGCGAGCGAGCGAGCGAGCGAAGGCTTCGGTGTTTTTTCTTCTTCTCTTCCGAACGGCGGCTTTGTTCGTCGGAAACGCTGGCTCCGGACGCAGAAAAGAGAGAACTGCGCCAGAAGCACAAGAAGGATCGCCTCCATTGACGTAATGAACTTCTTGATGAGAGCCCGCTTCGAATCAGAGGGCCGCTGGCTGGCGTCCTCCGCGAACAACTGACTCGTTGACTAGCTGCAGATTCAAGCTCGCTGTTTCTTCTTGCGTGGCGGCACTCGAGGAAGCGGAGGACGACCGCCGCCATCACCAGGAGCGACCTCGAGACCGCGCTGGAGCCCCAAGGGTCGGGTTTTTCATTTCTTTTCTTGCTCCGTCAAACCGAGGAACAGCGACAGATGAAACATAAATATTTACGCCGGTCAATGAATATTTCAACCTTTGCCCTCCCCAACGAAAACCAGACATATGTGTACTCGACACGTCCGTCGGCCAACGTGTTGGATGCTCGCTTGTACGCCGGCCTGCTCGGTCAGTATGGACTCCGTCAGATCCGCAAACGATAGAGAGCAGACGGAACCGAAAAAACAGCGCACGTTTTCGGTCGGACGTTGTGAAATATCAATTTGCAACGAGTTCAGTCTCCGGCGAAAGCTGAGGCATCGGAGGAATTCCGGTTCACTTTCCGGCTTCTGGTAGATTCCGAGATAGCATTGATGTTCGCTCGGAAGGCTACCACCACCGAAAGCTCGGAGAAATTGAGGAAGAAGCGGATAGGAGAACGAAGGAACGAGACAAAGGCTTAGCGAGGGAAACGATTTCTTCTTATCCGTCTGCGGGGAACGAAATGTTGGATCCGAACGATGGTTAGATTCGTTTTCCTTCCTCGATGTTCGATGCGGCAGTCACAGCCCAGCCTCTAACGGCGAAGAGCCTATGGCTCAACATAGCTTTTCGACTCTCGAGTCCTCACAGCTCCCTTTTTCCCGTCTACTCCTCCTCCTTCGAGCCGACGGGCAGGACGTCTCCCTCGTTTGGGAGTGTGTCCAACTATCGTTGCTCTGCTGCCCCTGACCCTCGTTCGATGATCACGAGGGATGTAAATGTTTCGTGGCACTATCAAATTGTCCTCGAGTCACAATGGCGACGGAGGAAAACCGTTGAATCATTTAAGTACAAGGAATAATATCGAAATGCTGTGAAATGTTTGCGTCCTCAACGAATTCTTCATCGTGAGAAGAGATTCCGTTCCTTTTTTCCAACTTGAGTTGATGCGTTCTTAGACTAGGTTTTGCAAAACACCAAGGTGTTTCGAGAGACATAAAAAAATGGGCAGCCAGTTCTCAGTTCCAGTGATTCTTCGGCTCGAACGCTGAACCGAACTCGGAGAAAATCGAAATCCAACCTAATTCTCTCGAAAATTCCTCTTTCCGGGTCTTGGCGCTGGCCATCCTCCGGATTCTCTCGTTTCTTCGACCGCAACAACTTCCTTTGAGGATCTTGAATCCAGTTGGAGGTTGCCGGGTTTCCCGTCTTAACTCGATTTCAGCGCAGCCGGCGCGGCGTGTGGTTTGCGGAGGGTTTCCTCCTCGTTTTCGTTCGTATCAGTTGCGTTGGCCTTGTTAAGGCAGTAACGTTATTACATGGCGGATTATTGAATCGCCATCGTTGTTCGTGCTCCACGCTCCGTTACTTCTTTCGCCGCAGTCGGGAACGAAGCTTCGTTTTGGTAATTTTCTGCAGACTTGAACAGAAAGCGAGGGACAGACACATCGAAGGAGAAAGAAAGGAGAACAGTCAGTTCTCCTGAGATCTCCACCGCCGCTGCCGCCGCGTTTTCTTCTCCGCTTTCACGATTCGGCCCCAGTGCCGCTCGGCGTTGCTCGCTTCCCTGCCGCCTGAAAACCTGCCGACGTTCGTGGTCTGCGAAGAACAAAGCAAAAAAATTCACTGCGGCTTCTTGAATTACGTCTAGCGCCACCTCGAGATCTTTGGAGAACAATTGAGAACCATCGGACACCAGCGCGGAATCAGCAGGGGAAACAGAGATAACGAAGGGAGCAGAAATCGCGAAAGAGAACTCCACGATAGATGCTAAAACGGATCCTGCGTCGGCGGAATTCTAATTCTCTTCTTAGTGTAGTCCGCTGTTCTCCGATTCAGCTCAGATTCAACCGTGGGAACATGAATATGAGCGGAATCGAGGGCTTTAGAGAACTGAACTCGTGTTTTCGTGCGTAAGCTCGACGACGGCGCCTGTATCAAAGTTCTTCAGTTTTCGACGTCAACGTAATCAGCTCGATATTCTCAAAGTTAGAGACATGAGTGAGTTTTCAAGAAGAATCAGGTCTCGGAATATCACATCGCTCCGCAACCTAGAGAATATTCGGGCATGACGCCCGTGTGTCCGCGATTCGCGTTGCATTCGGCTCAACGCGCGTAGTTTCTACGCTCTCGGATGCAGCCTGTTTCTATTTTGAGACGTTTTTGAAACACAAAATACATCAAAGCACTTCACGCACGCGAGTTTCTGAAGTTTGTTGCAAGAGTGCAGCGCTGCGATACCGTGAACGATGATTCTTGCGAAAGGAATATCGAACTGAAACCACGCCCAGACCCTGTGGACGAATGTCATGTCTACCGACGTCGTTGAGGGTGCAGACGTTCCCTCCTGAACGAAATCCTCAACGATCGAGAATAGATCATCTGAACGTGTATTTCACCGGATGTGATTCATTTCGGCAGCCAGAGCATTTCTGTTTCTCAGGACAGAGATTCACGAGGCGAAGACAAGTGCACTAGCTCCCCAGACTTGATGAAGGGAATCGCTCCCATCATCCGTCGCTCTCAGCTTGTTCTTTCGATGATCTGATTTTCATCATCTTCCACTTAACCCGATCGCCGCGACAGAGTTTGTTATGTTTCCATATCATCCGTGTCATAAACCTCCTGAGTCAATAACAGCAGAGTCTCGGCTCCATTAGAGCGCTCGCGGGCGCTCTTATCTAGTATCGTCGCCCGTTTAGAAATCCATAGCCGTTTCAGGCTTCGTAGATTTGCCCTGCCCAGTCGGAATCCCATTTTCAAGTATCCATACGCCTACCTCCAGCAGACTCCCCAACAAGCTGAGCCCTTTTTAGCGGCGGCGGCGGCGGCAGCAGCAGCAGAAGTGTATAACTGTCGAAAAGCTGGGATGGGAGTGTTATTACATTTAACGCTTTTTTATTCGGTAGGAGGGTCTGCTCTCGTATAGGGAGCTTTAGGTAATAGCGGGTTGGAGAACACATTATCGGATCGTGCTGGAGCAGCAGCAGCCGGTACCACCACCACCGCCGCTGCTGCCTTTGCCGATGCCTCCTCCAGCGCAGCTGAGGCCAAAATAGATAAATATATGGGTGTGTGTGTGTGTGTGTGTGTGTGTGTGTGTGTGTGTGTGTGTGTGTGTGTGTCTTCATAGTCGGAAATTTGAGTTCGCCGTGGACTGGCTGACGAAAAACCATCGTCTTCGTTGAGCCGACCCGAGCATCCAAGGCTGTGTCAGGCGAGCACAAAAAGAACAGCGGAGGAGACTCTGCCCTATCAAATAGTTGACGACGAATTTCAAGGCAACGAACTAAGAGAAAAGAGGAAAGGACCCGACGAAGAAGATGAGACGCAATAAAGCGGCCGGGGTGGAATCGCCTTCGTAGATAGATCACTGATGGATTCGAAGTCAATGACATTCTTCAACGGGCAAGCAGGCCGACGAGCGGGCGGGCGGGCAAGTGAGCGAACGGCGCTTGATAGCATCGCATCGATAGCTGAACCCCAGTGCCCCGACCTCTCTTGCTTTTCCGTTCTCTCTCTGGAATGTTTTCGACACGGCGAGGAAGGGGAGCTTTAGAGTTCGCTCGATCCCAATCCCGCAAACTCACGGCCGACCTCGCTCAGACTACCATCGGGATCGCTCTGATTCTGCGTTGCAGGTTCTCCACGCGCAGCTGCTGCGTTTCCGCTGAAGACAGAGAAAAGCTTTTGTCTTGGAGTCGCGCATCGCTCGGTTGATACTGGAACCGCTCCAGAAACGCTGCACGCAAGGCTAGTTGGTGCGTTTTTGCTGTGTCAATTCAAATTTCGGCATTGCCGACGGTTCGAGTCCCTTCCGAGTCGACGGGAAGTGAACGAAACACAGTCGAGCTATTCAGTTGAACGGGCTCTGATTCTTTGCGCCACTTCCTGCGTTCAGTGTCGTCGACGCGGCGCCGTTTCTCGACATGGACCCTCTTCCTTTTATCATGCAGTTTCATTCATATTCACTCTGAAAGACGAAGGGTTATACCATCGTTTGCTCTGTCTGTTGTCATTTGCCAAACTACTCACACTTGCTGCTCTCGAGATCCTTCGCCTCCGAGGAATGGGGTGCCGCCGCGGCGCACATTTTCTTGTTCTCCCGAGGAGGTCTCCCACGGTCAGTTGGTTTGTTGAACTGTGATAATCTCCAGGGCTGACAAAATTGGACAGAATCGAACCGCCGACAGAGAACAAGGGTTCGGATACTTCAATCCATTTCGAAAAGGCGGACTTTACGAAGTCTCGTTGGTCACAGGGTCTGCCGGTCGGACGAGCGAGCTAACCGGAGGGCGTGCGGGCGGGCAATATCGTTAACACAGTGCTCGCCAGCGACGACAACGTCGACCCATCAACTCTACTAACTTAGCTGCCAACACTAGTTCAGCCCAAGGCCGTATTCGCTTATTAGCTGTTCTGTACGAAGACAATCTCTTATTCCTCTCTCTGCCCTTCATTGTTCCCCCTACATTCCGACCTTCTCGTACTTGTTTTTTTTCCCTAGTGTTCCCGGCGTCGACTCGACGAATACGAGTGATTTGCGTATACATATAGAAATGCTGCACGTGCCATCGCGTTCTTTTCTCTCGATTCGAAGGTTGTTCAGCAAACAACAAGTACAACAAATACAAAAGAGCCCCCAAGAGCAATGAAGAAGGAGACGAGGACAGGCCGCTCGACAATCACGTTATGATGCGTCAATGCCTCGCTAGTTTCTCATGCAAATCGAGCCGGTTCTACCTCGTTCCCTCAATCTTTCTTCTTTTCAAGTCCGACGTCCTTTGAAACCCGGTCAGTAGGTTCATCAGCCGAGCCCAGAGCTCCATCTATGCACGCGCCTCAATTCATCCTTTCGGAACAATCGCTCTCTTCCCCTCTCCTTCTACGTCGATGATTCCGTATACGTATTAATCTTTCCTGGGTAAATGACGACGATGAGGATTCCGAGCTGTCTGTCCGATTTGTGAAGCGGCGAGGTATCGAACGGCTGGCCGAGCTCTCTCGCCGATGCTGCCGTCTTTGATTTAGTTCTGATGACGCGACGAGGTGTGGCGTGCTCCATGCAATAACCTGGTTCGCGAGAGGGATCTTCCGAGAGAACCTCAAGAGACCGTCGGTTTCAGAGCCAGTGCGCAGGCAGCAGACAGAGAGACTGGGAACGCAGGCAGAGTCTGTCCAAAAATGTCAAAATTATGAATTTCAAGATAAGCTCGTAGCCATGCTGGCCAGCGAGATAACAGACACGCAGGAGATAGAAAAGCCAGCGGGGCGCCTTCTGATAACGAGGAAGAAAAGATTCAAACTTCAACGACCTCACGAGGTCAGCGGTTGTGATCGACTTTTTACACCGATTCGGAGGACGGCCATTTTTCGAAAATACTTCGGACTTGCTTCGTTGAATCCCTTGGTTTGTTCTGTGTTAGCGAAACATTTCTCGGGGCACTGTCAATCAGTCAAACGTACCGACGAGCCAAACGACAGCAGGACTGCAGCCTGGGAGCTCGTTTTTCCCCTGCATTACATGAACAGAGAACGATGGTCGGACGAGAGCGCTGTTTGGTAAACGCCACGCCTTTGGCTTCTCGCTGTTCGCGGTGTTTGGACTGAGGGCTCGCCGACTCGCTTCGTTCCTGCTTCGCTGGCTGGTCCCCCTGTCTGGCAAAGTTGTAGCGGAAGTTGCGGCGGAAGTATTTAGGATCTCTATGAGAGGAATATAAAAAAAGAGGCGAAGAAGAAAGAGGAGGAAGATGTGAGAGGAAACTAAATGTCGTTGTTGCCAGCCTCAATGAATATGTGTGCGCGTGTGTGTTCTCGTGTTTGGAGAGCAGCCACACAGCCACCCGGACATCCCACCATCTATCCGACTCATTACTACTACATGTCACCCGCTAACAGCAGTCGTAATGCTCTAATTACTGAACGAAGCTCAAAGTTTGGCTCCGGGCCAGAATGGCGTTTCCACTCGTTCTCCTTCGACATTCCATTACAGCCTTCCATCGACCCCATGCCGACTGTCTATAGTTCGATCTCTGACGTTCAACGAGGCATTGACTGATGTTCACAGTCGCTGTACATCACGTTCCGATAACGATTCTTATTGTTAGCTCCCTAGATATATAGGAGCGATCAAGCTCTACTTGAAGCACATACATAGTTTGTGAGATGTGTCAGAAGAAAACCTCGAAGTTCGAAGAGAGTCTCATCTTGAAATGGTGAATGCTACGTTATCAGCACAAATAATCGACGGTGAAGGTCCCTTTCGGAGGTGCGCTGGCAGCTAATTGAGGAGAAGTTTTATTTTTCTGTGACAAAATGAGTTTCCATCAGGAAATCGGTGGAGATGGCGATGGGCAATGGGAATCGTGGTCGAACAGGAGACGATGTAGGTGATGGTGCTGGGAGTCGATGGAACTTGGTTGAGGTCAATGAGGTGATATCGTAGACGGGGCGGCCAACTGGGGTGTGAAACGTTAATGGAATGCGTCCAGTCACTTTAGACCTTCACTAAGGACCAACCAAGCGGCTTATCAGGTCGTTGCAGAGATCTCCTCGTTCCCCTGCTCACGGTGCGAGCGTGCGACCGGCTAAAAGGATGATGGAGAATATTTTGCCGTCAACGAACTCGCTCGACAGTGGTGCTTATGTGCCTGTGATCGGGAGAGGGAAAAATGCCGACCTGCTTGCAGCAGAATGGGAAAACGACCCGACCGACCAAGCGAATAGGTGGGCAAGCAGTCACTGGCAACGAGGGAAACAATCGAGTGTTGAACCTCCTCCAAAGACTCCCATCGCGTGGCCTTCCGGTCACACAAAGCTTTCCTCGAACAATCCTCTTGTTTTCCACCGTTAGGCACGTACGACATGGGAGCAACATTTCTCGTCCGGGCTCTAACAAGCCTTTGCTGGCGTTACCGCCACCATACTCGCTGTTGCAGTTGTTGCTGCTGAGAAGTTGTTTCACCTATCTCACAGCTGCACGAACAGTGCTAGGTAGCGGAAACCGAGGCTTCCAGCACGTTCACTACTCGGCTGCAGGAATTGAAATCGCGTCGCGCCTTATAGAACAAACAGGGTACATTATAAATCTTGCAATAGATGAACTCGGGTGAGGCTTGATTCGAATCATGTCATTGCAGCTGCTAACGACCTATCTCGGCAGAGGAGCTGGCCCCAATGCCGCATGAGTTGGAACATGCCGCGCTTCAATCTGCGAGAACTACCGAGTCCTGGAAGGGCAGTCCCTTACGGATGTTTCATAGGAGCAATCAAGGACTTAAGCTTTCTTACGCGCTCGGCTTTACGAGAACTCTCTCGCTCAATCGGTCGCTCAGCGAATCAGTTTGTTCAAACACCTACCTTCGAGGAATATCCATTTTGAACGAGAGAAAAAAATTCTTCAGAGCAACGGTAGCCTGGCCGGAAGCGTTCGATGCGTGCCTGTATGTGTGCGAGGGTGGGCAGGAACTGAGAGACGCGCGTGTCCTGGCACGTTGTATTCAGCGCTTTCGAAAACGTGCTCCGCCCTGAAAGCTATTAATTTATTAGCGTTACGTTGTGACTCCGCCGGACTTTGCAAAGCGGGTCGGCAGATCCTGCTCAGCCGTGTTCACCAGCCGTCCACCCTCCTCGAACAGCAGCCTCCGCTCATCCTTGCTGCTTCCAAACGCCCGAAATCCCCGTCGTTCCTGGTGCTGCTTAAGCGACCTGCAAGCCGATGTTGGGAACGCGGGAGCGCACAACGCGTGTGAGTGGGAAAAACCGGGTCGTCGTGCTGGGAGGGAAACATTCCATGATTCCGAAGCACCTGTTCGCACCACTGCTGTTGAACCACGGACCAGCCTCAGGGTTCGCGTTAGGCTTGAGGCCGACTTGGCGTCGACCGGCGCCGCTCGAGAGGCTTAGCAGGTTAACAAAGTTCGGAGTAACTTTTCAGCGGGAACGCGGGACCGCCGACCCGATTTGAATTCCCGCGGCAATTGCTAGCTGGAGAATCGGAAACAAGCTACAAGCATGCTTCGAGTTGGGGGGAGAGGGATTGAGAGACAATCGGCGTGAGAAGCGGACGCGCTACTTTCGTCAACGATGCACGATCAGACGGCGCCGAACCACGGCGCTCAGGGCTTTGCGCTTCGGTTTTCCCTTCACCTAGATTCGAAGCCGTGTCGGGAGCTATGAAGCTCTGATTCCGGGTTGACTTAGATGGTGCATACATGCGACGATTGTCAGATACGAGGTGTCATAGCCGTCACAACTTTAACGGATCTCCTTGTCGTGGCAAAGTAGGCCGTCCGACGCAAGAACAGGGAAATGCGGCGTGAATATCGCGTCCGACCGGCCAACGGTGCCGTCGTCTGTCGATCATAAGTTTAAAGCGGTGCTTGCGCGGAGGGCTTGGGTGCGGTGACGAGGGCAACCGCGATAAGCCCTACGTCATTGTAGTAGGACGACGGTCATGAGCCTGACCAAGGCTCACTCTCCTTGGCTGGGGTTGGTCTGCACCAGAGCTACGTGAGCCCGAAGCACCAGAGTTCATGTAGCAGTCAAACATCGGAGGATGGGGAGGCAGCGATCGTGGTAAAGGATGGCGCGAATCACTCGTGCAGCTCGACTATCATTCTCCTCTGTTCGCTTCAGAAGCTTTCTATGTAGTGAGTGAAGCTCGCTGTGATGGTCGGAAGCATTCGAACAATCGAGACGAACCGATCAAGCAGCGATGGAGAACTTGTGATTCTTTTGCTTTTCAGTTTTCCCCCAATCGCAACTCTTTCTCCTTTGCCCACTCAACTCGATTTTCCCATTGATCCATTTACTCCAGAAGGGCTCTGCAGGAGTTGTCTCGGTTTGGGCTATCTCGGGACTCACTACCATCTACTCAATTTCGGTCAGCTTCATTTTCCTGTCGGAGCTTCATATACTGATCATCATTCTGTCGATGCAATTCGCGATGACACGAGTTCTTTCATTTCTGTCCAGCAGGAAGTATCGCTGATGAGCTTCTGTCGACCTAGCGAGACAAGGCCTCCGCGGCCAAAGATGTGGATACTGGAAAGCGATCCCGTGACCCGGGCTCCTCACTTTCCTCTCGGTTCGACCGTCTTGCCCTCTTCCATCCTCTGGCCCAAGCGACTGCTATAATCTAAGTTCTGCACAAAAAGCCTAATTAAGGTTACTTGAAGTGAGGCGATGACCAGAGAGGCCTTGGGACGAGTCTCAGAAGAAAGAGAAGCGAGCGTGCAAGTGACTGAGTGAGTGAGCGAGCGAGCGACGCAGGCTTGGTCCTCACAGAAGCTGAACGCAGCATTCGCTGCGGGAACGACAAAAACCCATTGGCCGAGCTTTAGAGCAAGCTGAAATTGGGAATGTCTCGAGATTCCTGCGCTCGATTTTTTATTTCTCTACCGGGCTCCAACCAATTTGTGGACGTCCCACCGAGACTTTGATCTATTGAATGAGCAATCGGTGCGCCAAACGTTCACACGCTCCGTCTGAACACCGGCTCTTGTCTGCTGAGTATCTGACAGTGGAGTCGGAAGAGACGATCCCGCGAGAGCTCCTGGCGGACAACATCAGCTTGTCTCAATTGAGAGATAAAAGCTGCGTTGACTAGCGGTAGGACATAGTTTGTGTCGCGTACGGGGGCGCTCGCTTCACTGCTCTCGGCGGCTGCTGGCACCGCTATCCTGTCGCCACTTGGCTGTGTTGGCCGGAGTTCCCGCTGCCCGGGGCCTTAGTGTGTGAAGTGTCACCCCACCTCCATCAACAACTTCATTCTGTGCTCGAGGCAAAGTCTCATTAAATGTACTTTGCTAAGCGGCGGGACGCGACAAGTTGAACACATCCACTATTACTCGGTGTTCTTCCTGTATGACGACGGAAAGCGATGCAGAAAGAGTCGGGACGAAACTCAGCAATACCGACTTCACCAGAGGGAAATAGAGAGACGCGGGAAGCGGCAGCGGTAGACAGGGGACACAGAGACAATCAGGACGTTGTATCTGTGACCAACGGGCCATGCGACGCAATCCGACCCGCTGCAACTTGAGTGAGTGGTACAAACGGCCCGACGTTAAAGTAGTCTTCCGCCTCGACGTCAGGTCTACTATCCAAACGGGCTACAGGGTAATGGCGACGTCGACGGGAGGGACGACCGAACCAGGAGCCAGATCAAAGAAAAGGGGACACAGAGTATCCAACCGTCCGTGAACATGGCCACCTAAGGCCCATCAACATCAACCTTGATTCAGAGATTGGCCCCTGTGGCCACATTCGCTCCGGGAGAAAGATGGAGAGGCAGGAGACAGGCTCAGAGCCTCGACTTTGACCGTTGTTGGCTGCATGGCCGCATTTTGCTTGATTCTCCTGGAAGCAAACAAATAGTTAGAAAGTCTGGGCTCATAAGGTAGGCACCAGAGATTCTGGGGCGTTAGTTTCGTCATGAAACTTCGTCTCATTTCGCTCTGCTTCACGGGACGGCATCCAAGCAAACAGGGAGCAGGTACTTCCTTAGTTTGTTACCGGAGCCGAGTTCCTTTTCCCTTCTTCCCTCGTTCCCCGATTGGTACTTGATTCAGTTCGAGATTCTCATCGTTTCATTTTTCTCCTTCCCAGGCGATTCAGACTCACCGTTTCAAGAGGATTCGACTCGACGTCACGTTAGCTTCGATTCAACTAACAACATGTTCCTGCGCTACTTGCTCGTTGCGTTGGCCGTGGTTTCATGTACGTCGGCCACGGACTCGGCTTGCCACGCCAACTGCGTTTGCAAATGGAAACAAGGCAAACGCTGGGCGAGCTGTCCGGGCAAAAATATGATCACGGTTCCCAGCGGCCTTCCTTCCGAAATCCAAGTGATCGACCTGGAAAAGAATAATTTCCATACGCTGCCAACGAAGATATTCCAGGAGCGGGGATTGACCAATCTCCAGAAGATCTACCTCCAGCACTGTCGGCTCGGCCGGATAGCGGAGGATTCCCTGCATCAGCTGACGAATCTCGTAGAACTGGATCTCTCACACAATGTCCTCACCGAAATTCCCACTGAGGCGTTGATGGCCGCGAGCCATTTGCGAAAGCTGCATCTGAACAACAATCCGATCTCGGAGCTAACGAACGGCTCGTTCAAAGGACTCAGTCATCTTCAGCACCTCTCGCTGTCCGAATGCCAAGTGCACCATGTTGATATGGCGGCTTTCGCATCCCTAGAGTCCTTGAAAGCCCTCTACCTCGATAGTAATCGACTAACAACACTGCGCGCCGAAACAGTGTCCACCCTTCCCCGGATCACAGAGCTGACTCTCACAGGAAACCCTTGGCATTGCGACTGCCATCTCGCCCCTCTACGGAAGTGGATGATTCGACGCAGCATCGGCAACCTCTACGCGCCCCACTGTGCCTCGCCTGAACGAATACGGGAGGTTTCGTGGACGGAGCTTGATGTTGAGGATTTTGCATGCTTGCCTGAAATTGCCCTACAACTGAACATGCTCTACGTGCACGTCGAAGAGGGCGCAAACGTCACTCTGGTCTGCGGAGTTCGCTCGCAACCCGTGTCCGTGATACGATGGGAACCGGCTGAAGTTTCGAATGAAACATACATGGATCCCGATCGTTTCCACACGAAGATCGACGAAGCCCAACAGGGTTTGCAAGTGAGCTATCTCTGCATTGACCATGCGCAGCTCGACGACTCAGGCGTGTATGTTTGCGTGTCAGAGAATAAGGCAGGAATCACGGCCGCCAACTTCACCCTGCATGTCACCAAGCAGCTTTTGAGCCCTACCCACCTGGGTCGGACGGGAACCATCAGTGTTATCGCGTTCTTCGTGCTTTTAGCGATTCTGATCGCGTTGGGGTTATGCTTTTTTGTAATGCGTCAGAGGTATCGTGCAAATTCGGACACGAAAGTCCCTCCAAACCAGGGATTCTTGAAGCAGCTTGCCGTAGTGAAAACGGTCAAAGGTGCTCCAGAAGTGATTCCAGTTGTTGCTGCGAGCCCTAAATCCGAATTCGATGGAGTGGACAAGCGGGCCGAGAACGGTTCGTCGGGCTATGGCTCGGATCAGACGCCAGAC
Organism: Neoseiulus cucumeris; assembly: GCA_021527715.1. Taxonomy (NCBI): domain Eukaryota; kingdom Metazoa; phylum Arthropoda; class Arachnida; order Mesostigmata; family Phytoseiidae; genus Neoseiulus; species Neoseiulus cucumeris. Next base: position 866,353 of record JAJSRV010000028.1, read on the forward strand.
CTTGTCAACAAAATCGGATTCGACAAAGAGATTCACTTATACAATGGTCCAGTCGGCAACGGCTACGCGAACCCGGCTGACCCAGCGTACAGACATTCGCCGATGATGAGCCAATTGAACACGACCTACCAACAGGATGACTATGCATTGGGTCCGATTCCGGGTGAAGCGGGACTTAGCAGAGCGTACTCGCCCGAACCCCTACCTCCAGTCCATCCTGCACCCCATTGGCAGCAGCAAGCACCGCCACAGCACCATCTCCTACAGCAACAGCACGAGCTACAAGCGGCGTCGAGCGCCTTCTATAATGGACTTGCGTCACCCCAGCAAAGATGGACGCAATCTGCAACGTCTCCCATCGACGTCGGTGGCTATAGGAATTCCACCAATCAGGCGCAAATGGTCGGAATTCCCACATCGCCATCTATGTCGCAACAACAACAACAACAGCAAAACTGGGCACCTGCACCGGCGGTTCCACCTAGAGCACCAATGGCGGCTTTAGTGTCACCACACGGTGATACGAGATATTCGCCCGACGAGGGTTACGCTGAAGAAACGATATGTTATGAAGGAACCGAGGTATGAATAGAAAATCTGTAATAGGTGTTTCAAAGACCCTCGGGTCCTTCTGTAATATTCTCTGTATGTATTAGCGTGCACTCGATCCTCCGTCATTGTTACTCGACTCAAAACGACCGCCATCACCGTCGCCGCCTAAGCGATCGGTGGGATTACAACTCAGGGTACTTTTTCAACTGGTACTTTGACGCGACTGCAATTCAGTCAGTGAGGTTGTATTCATCTTGCCGCTACCGCGGAGCCCGCAAACCTCCGGCACCTGATGCTGGGATTGCTCCCGCGCGGTTCGGCAGATGAAAGCGACAACCAAGCCACCCCGTCTCCAAGGTGCTCAACGAGAGTGGTGACTTTTGTACATACCATTTACATACATAAATACAGACAAACCTAAACTTTACTGTATATGTAGAAACGAAAAACCAGACAGTGGAGAGCAGAAACAACGACAGAAAATTTGAATTGCCGCTCTTCCAAACGGAACCAAGAATCAGGAACGAGACAATTCTGTCGATGATTGTACATAGAAATGTGTCCTCCTCTCTACCCACTCGAACGAACCCATTCAGCTGTTCCCTGAAATTATCGGTACGCGTCATCAGCGCGTTAATTCTCTCATTGTAAGTTACTCATGGCAACTGCATACGACTTTGTTTGGAGATGCCACCCACCGTGCCGACCATCCACCCACCATTCACCCACTCATCGACCAAACGAAAGGGCAGAGACAGGTACTTCGATTGCCGATGATGAGCGACCCCACAGATTGGGGCAAGAATTGCGCGAGCGTCCTCTAGGTCGCTTCTCAGGCGATCTGGGTCTCTAGCTCTCATCTTGAAGTTGTCGTAGCTCCCTCTGACCAGTGGGTGACCGACGGATACATCAATGATGGGTTGGTAGAACGGAATACGATTGGGACTCGAATGAAGCTTGGTTGACTGGGGACAGTCTTCCGAGTGAGTACGTGAGTGCGCGAGTACGAGGAGAGTGTTTATAGTAGAGATTACTCTGTACAAACCCCGTCGAAACGTCGTGCGGCTAATGAAACCCGTAACGCCTCTCTTTCCCCATCTTTCTTGTCGAATGATTTTCTATTTTTCCGCTGAGTTCAACCGTTTCGACTACCAGCGAGGCGTCGGGTGACGTCGCTTGCCTCAGTGACAAAATCAGTGACTAAGCGAAAATTAGCGAACTCCGATGAGAGGAACTGACAAAGAGGCAAAGATGAAGCTGAGAAAAGAGCCCGCCTCTGTTTTCTCGTCGACGACACAGGAAAAAACTCGAAGGGAAAAAGGAAACTCAGGGAAATTTTTGTTCAGCGGGACACCCTGCAGGCAGGCGACGTTTTGTTTGTAAAATATGAACCGAGGACATATTGTGACAAAAGATGAATTCCTTCGAGCGTAAAACAACCACATGATGAATAGAATGATACCGGAAATGTGAAGATTTGCAAAAGAAACAACAATTCGACTAAAGTGTTCAGACGCCCAACGAGAAAGACAGCGCGGGAAGAACGAAAGCAAACGGGCTTCACGACGACATGTGAGCGCGTGCCTGAAGCGTCTGGTGGACGTGTGTGAACTCGAGTATGACAAGTAATATAATTCTAATTTATAAACACTATTATGTATTGATGAATAAAGTACATACAATGTAATAGTAAGCCGGATCTTAAACACGTGTTTTCACTCAAAGTTCACATTTTCCGTGGGAAAGTTCCTCATCTGGCTATAAGCCTCACGCAAAGAATGTCTTTCAGTGAGGCTGAATTAGATATCATTCATTTCCTGCATGGGCGCGGATGACACCCGAAAAATTTCCGACTTCGCCCAGGTCTTTTATTTTTTTAGGTCAGGAGTATTAAGCGCTCTCAGGGTTGTGATGGTTCCGGCTTCCAAGTGACCGTGGCGAGTTGAGTCTGTCGAAAGAGTGATCCCTTCCCATCATACCGCAGATTCCACTGAAGTTGTCGAAGGACTGTTCGCATCGTCTTCTCCGAGCTCCTCAAAGCATACGACTTTTCTGTCAAAGTAAGGCGAGAGAGAAAGTTTCTCGCAAGCAAGAGACCACTTACCATGAGACCTTGAACGGGAATCTCGGCGTGCCTTCAGAGCAGGTGAATTTTTCACAGCTACAGGACTGGATAGCAGTTTATACGGAATGCTGCCACGTTATGGGCGTTGTCACTGTCCGTGTAGCGGGACGCTCGCGTTTCCGAGAATAAGATCGAGATCGGAAGAAACTTATTCTAAACCTACGCTCATACTCGTCTCAGCTTTCACTCTGTCCAGAATCGGAGTCTCATCCCCTCATTCGAACAGCGTTGTCTGGTTCCAGAAAGCATCGCTATTCCTAGCGAGGCGTCTCTGCATAAATCTTCCTTTCGATCTCCACCTATAATCGCGAAAATCAACTCTTCTGAATCTCTATCATGACGGCGCGGAAGAGCTTTGAATCTTGGGTAAACAACAGAGACTCGAGGGTCATTTTCAAAAGATTTCCGAGATACAGATGAGCACTTTCTGGTATTTGCAATGAGAGGAAGAGAAAATTATGAAACTTCCAACGGGTCCTTGGTTCCATCGGAGAGAAATTGAATCAGAGACTCATCGAAGAGAGCGTTGGATTGCGCTCAAAGTTCTAATTCTCAAGGCCAAGTATCGGACTTATTCCGAGCCGCATTGGTGAGACGGCTCTTGAAATCGACCGCGATTTGATCTCAAGACAAAGAAAGGCTCGTGATTTGAATCGTGCCTTCCTGAGACTTGCGGCTTCATATCAAGAATGTGATCTTCAAGTCAAGATCATATCAGTTTATCCCTCCGCGCATCGACTCCTTACCGATTCGAAGACTCTTTGTTTCATTCGTTGCTAAATATGCTCCAAAGTATTCAAAATGCATACCGATCAGCTCTTGGCAATCTTGTATCGATTTCTCCGGTAAATTTTCTCGAAATTTGGAGCAAGTCGATTACTGCGTTTTGACAGACGTTGTGACGCACTGTTTAAAATTCTGTATTTCATGAGATGATAATGTGACCTGTCGAAAAATGTCGCCGAAATATTTTTGAAGAACTAGAGTTATTACAGCGTGCTAGTTTAGTGCTTTCCAGCGGAGGATAGAGCACCGAGGACCTTCTAAATTGCAGCCAATGAGCCCGAGACGAGATGCACCACTGAGTCTCCTAATTATGGAGGACATCGAGAAAATATGTGATAGACACAAAATATGAGCAGCGCGTTGGAAGGGTAGGACGAGATCGGAATCTTGGGCCTTCGTTCGATCCCTTTGGAAACTCTCAGAAGCTCGAAGTTTCAATCGACTCAGGTGTTTACCAGCTGTTGATGAGGGGCCAATTATTCAAAAACCAATGAGTTTCAGCCCGTTCACTCACTTAGTGTTCAGCCAACGTATGAGATCGCTCCGAAAACTGAAAGCATTCACCGAAGAGGCTCGAAGTTTATGACGTGATCAGCGTGCCAACGATGAACACCGGCTTGCGTGGTGATACCGCGCTAAAATTCGAATTAATAAGCTTGGTGTCATCCATCGGCCGGGGCTCAATCGCTCAATCGGTGGCTTGTTTACTTTACTTGCTTGCTTGCAATACCACTCTCCATTATGCACTTGCTTCAGCAAAAGTTCTCTTCTATGCTTTTTTCCTATCCTCGATTTGATTCCGAGGAGACGCCGTGGTATCTCTTTGCCATGCATCGAACGCTCTCCGCATGACAACTCGACCTTGGTTTCCCTCGGCTCCGGAAAAAGCTTGAGCGCTGCGTTCACGGCCACAACCATGAACGGGATCGTGGACGATGACAAAGCCGCGAGAATTCTACGTGATCGGTAAGCACCGGTCTGATCAGCAGGCCGCTTGCACTAACGACCCAACTTGGGAACGAACCAGCCAACGAACGAACGGCGAACAAACCTGCGGTAGAACCAATACGGCTGATACAGATCTCCTCCACCCTCTGTTCCTCGTTCCGTACTAACGGATCTCAATGAGGCCACTACTCGAGAGCCCAAGGGATCTACGCTGGTCCGTCCTCCGAATGATGTATCCTGCCCAGCTACCAACCAACCAGCCGGCCTGCCGACCGACCGACCAACCAACTGGTCAGTCGGCAGCGGCCGGATACCCTGAACACACTTTGCTCTTTCTAAATTGGCTTTTTTTATTCCGGCACCATCACCTCGATCGCCGCGTCGCCGCGAAATCAGCAACGAAAAAAAAACCACGCAACTGTCGTGTACCTGTCGTAGATGAAGACAGCGAGCGACCTGCTCGACAAACAACTGCTGTATAGATCAAGCTACCGACACAAACAACTCGTCAAGCAGAGATGCTGTAGATGGGCGCCCAGCAGTCACAGTCTGAGGAGGTAGCGGAGACAGCAACCGTCGAAATTGTTTACTTAACCCGTCTTCAAATCTGTTGACCGGTTAAACATTCGGCGAGGCTGGTTGACGCTGCCGGTTAGTCAGATTCGGAAACCGAGACACTTCACGAGTTGTCAACAATACTCCGGAAACCACTTGAAACACACACTGTTACACGAAACGAATTTCTGCTACACTGTGTGCACACACATACTCTGACTTTGAAAGAGAATTGGGTAAACATTCTCCATCGCATGAGATGAGCCCGGAGCCCCTGGCACAAGTGAGTGGGTTATCGGGATCTCAGACGTAATCCCAAAGTCTTGAAAGATTCAGAAAGATGACGAAAAGTCCTCCATCAACGATGAAACTCGGGATAGGCTCGGATGCTGTTCGAAATCGTCAACTATGAAAGTTTTCCATTTTATACGCAAGAGAAGGAAGCGCAAGTCTGAGAACGGAATCATCGGAGCCCAAATCAAAAGAATATTAGGAAGTTCGGAACACGATTCCTGCATCTGACAACGGGTATGCACACAAGGAAACAATGTTGTACTAGAAACGCTAGCTGGAAGCTGGAGATGCGAAGGAGGCGCTGAATAAATTCGTTCAAGGTCGTAAAGCGTCTCGAGAGAGCTACGGAATCGCGAAAGTTTAGCTTTTTCAATTAAGTGCGCGCAACCTCGATTGTCAGCCGTCTAAGACGACGCTGATTTGTTCGAGATCGCTTCCGATTGTCTTTTTCGCCCTTGACCTTGCTCGCAGACACGTTTCGGAACGCCTCGTCGTTTCGTCGGAGTCGCGATCGAAATCGCAGCCGGACTCGACTCGATCTCAGAGATATCATCAGCTCTGAGCGAATTGCAATTTGATTCTCTGTTGTAGCAAAACTCGTACGTGATAACAGAAAATTGTAGAAGATCGACGGCCACGACGATCCGATCGGCCCAACTCGTCTGTGAAGCAAAGCTGCAAGGACATAGACGCCGTTGCATTGGAGCAGGGGACAGGGTTTCGGTAGTTCGAAGGATGAATCGAGGACGATGGGAACGAAAGAGGAAGACGAAGAAACGCGAATGCAGCGGAGAAAACGGGAGGATGAACGAACGAGCAAGAAATGATTTCGTAATTCCGTGGATAATATCGTCCTGGAAAGGATTTGCAGACCGTAGACCGTAGACTGCTGACACCTCCATCGCTTCTCGGTCCCCTGAGTGGAATCAAAGTGTTACACTCGATCGAATATGAACGAAGTCGTGCTCCCCAGTTCATCCAATTCAACGTTTTCACCACCCTGTCCAGAATCATCCGCAGTATTCTCACCGAATTCACAAACTTAAGGTCATTGAAAGTCCAAAATTTTTGATTATTCCATATTCGGAGAAATTATCTGAGAAGCAATGAAGCTTTCAGAATAGCTTCAAAACACTCTCATGAATCTCAGGGAACTCGTCAAGAGTGTGAGCAAAATCACTGAAAAAACAGACGATTGAGTGTCACCTCGACTCACCTATCTCGAGATGGGTCGGAAGGTCGGAAGTCAAGAAGTGAACGCAACAGGAGTCGAGAAGGCCGGTTTCGACTTTTTCATCAGCCATAATCGACCCTCCCGGAGCCGGTCGGCGCATCCTTTTGTGCTTTCAAGGAACTCGGAACGACCATCGAGACCATTGAATGGTTGTCCCTCCGATCTCCCGATTGCAACACAGAACCTCTCGAAAATGATTATACAACTTCGTGCAATCCAACTTTACGACTCCGAGAGAAGCAGCTCCAACAAGTACAAGAGGGCCATTGGGTCGTTCCGATCGCATCCGGCTCTCTTGTGCTAGTCGATTCGATCCACTCTGAAACCGAGATTCCATTTGCTTTGAAATGGATGGATGGAGAACCGCGAAGGAACGGTGGAAAACTATTCGAAAGTAGATGTCTTTGAGCGACCAGTTTGAACGAATGTACATGGAAACGAATTCTAGAATTCGGATGTTCTGGAACTCGATTTCGGAGAATCTTGCCAGCCATACAGAACATCGTCCTCGCAAAGTTTACTCGCTTTCCACTTATTTTCTCCTCCGTAATTTCCGTGACGCCTTGCCGTGCCAGCTCCCTAGCCGCTTTCGGGGAACAGTGCCAAACACACCAAGTAGCAGTTATCAAGTTTCGTCTTTTATCGTTTCGTCTTTCAATTTACATATTTCCGAAACTTTACATATGAGACTGAAACGCGGTTCTGAGTTCTTGACCCGCTTTCTGCAACAGTTAGAAGAGCTCCTTCCACGACGAACTTCTACTCCGACGCTAGACGACTCCGCCTCGCAAACTGAGGAAACCAGACTAAATTAGCTTGCGATCGCTCCTGCAGCTAAGGGTCTCATTGTAGTTCATGTCCGGTCTCCTTCGATTGTGCTAGTAGTGGATCTCTTGTTGGAACTAAAATAGCAAACTCATTCCTCTTGAGCTGTGGGCATCGTCAAAGCTCCGAGGCACTCACTGGCACACCTAACTCAGTTTCCGGATGGATGAGCTCATTTTCTGAAATAACACCGGAAAATCGCGAAGCATTCGGAAAATATTGCGTCCTTGGCATTCCTCGGTCAGGGTCGGTGGGGAAGTAGCACTCGACGCATTCGAATACATTCCTGTTCGGAATTGCTACCACATTGGCGTTCCAGATATCGCATCGTGTTCCGAAGGCTCCGATTTCCAAAGGACAACAAGTCGATTTTGATTCATGTTTCCAAGGTTTTCGGACGATCCGGCACGACAGTTTCCGGGGGCTCTGTCCTATCATCATGTCCGATACCACGACATGTCCAACCTTCCAAGCTGATTATGAAAATGTCGCTAATCCTCCGCTTTTCGAAAATGAACGAGAGCACCACTCGACAACAAGAGAAACTCCGTTGAAGTTCGCACTGGAGGCTCTGGATTTCTGAATTATCGGACATTGGGAAGTTCGGGCCGGTGACTCATTCAAGGTTTCTATATTTGGAATTTTGTTGCACTTCCGTTATGAGGAGAATCGACGAAACAAAATGCGGAGATCTACTAGAGCCGAAAGTGATCGCTGGCTGCTGGAAGCGGCAAATCTGTTTTCTCCTCAGATGCCTCTCCATGTTGTGCTACAACTGACTCGCCACCGTTCACGGTTCTACATACTCACGTACATCAGATATTCCATCGGATCTATGATTCATCGTTCTCGAGAATGCTAGGGAAGCAACGAGCAAGCTAGGCACTCAGCAACGGTTCCTTCGGCAGATCACCTTCTAGCATGTCTATCCACCCTTGATTTTAATACATTGGAACGACAGCATCGGATATTGTCACGGGGCGAATCCAGAAATTCCGAATCGACCGGAAATGGGTGTTGGAGAAGGAATGAGCTTGATTTAGCGACTTTTCTTTAACTTGGACACCCACAGTGCCGATGATCGGCCAAACTGTTAAATACCTAGGTAGATGGAATTCATTCGACAAGTGTCAGCGCTTTTTAGTTGAGAGTTCCCGATGACGTATTTCTAGTGCTTTGGGGTACGATTCAAACTATCTCTCTTCCCGTTTTCAGGGAGAGTTGTCGGCTCGAAGTGGTTCCGGATACAGGCCAGGATTCGACCTCAAGGTCCATTTATCAGAGATCTATCTGGTTTTGAAGTTCAGGAGAACTGGATATGAGGAGCACCATCATCGACCTCCTCTTGTTCTTCACCGCCTTTTTACCTTACAGACAATTCCAATAAAACGGGGTGAGGGGGACTGAACGAAAAACTCCAATACCCTAATCTTACCGCCCATAAACGGTATTGGAAGTTCAATGGTGAAATAGGTTCGGGGCTCCTCGGTACTGCGGCAGGCGGCTTGCATGACTGGTTAGTTGGGATACTCATCGAAGAAGGCTATATGAAGGCCGAATGAGTAGTTACGCCGACCCGATAGACATCGCCGTATTAATAAGCAGCACGCCCCTATTAGCTGGATCTCCTCTTCATCTTTGGGCATGAGCGCGTGCACCCGCCGCTCTGACAGGCATTCTATTCTTCGCCGGCCTTGCGCCTGCTGAACTCTTCTGGTTATCCGTGAGTGCGCCATGAGGGATATCAGCATACTTCATCCTCTCATTGAGCCGTTCTGGTCTCAATCATGAACCAGAGCTCTGCTCGCTTATCGTTCTGCAACCATAGAACTGAAGCAAGCTATCACAAGCCTTAGATCGATCTTGCCGGTCTGCTCTATAACGTGTAATGATGATGACTCGTGCAGTAAGCGTGCGCGAAAACCGATCACGAGAGCCGTAAAAGGATTCCTTCTGGGGTGTTTCTTAGCATTTTGAATTTGGTCTCATCTAGCTTCCGGTTGTTGACTACATGATCGAGGTTGTGGACGTGGATTCCGATAACAGAAGCATTGGAGTTTATGCCATGCAGCATTTTGGAGTCTTGATTCATGAAAAACTTCATTAAAAGCCCCTTTTTGATCATTATCATGTGAGAATTTTAGTCCTGATAATCTTACCATCACGTCAGAGCCGGGATATAAATGGATCATACGTTTTCTGTGAATGCTGCGAATGACATTTTATGATTTTGGAGTTTTATCAAGCTCGACGACCACGTAGACCACAAATCGGGCGGAGAAAAAAACTTTCTTGATTAATCACCGAGCGATCATTGCCATTGACTCTATATCTCCATGCTATTCAGTCGCCCAAAGTTCAGCCGACATCGAAACCGTTACCGCCGCGCCGCCTCGTATTCGGTTCTCAGCTCAGGTGTGAATAAAAATGCCACCGGCATCAAGTTAGTCAGTCAGTCAGTCGGCATCCAGACGCCCAACTCATACGGTCCGCTCGTGGGTTCGCTATCTCGAAGTAGCTTGTGCTCGAACTTAGCGGGGGCGAAGTTTTTTTCCTCTCGTCTGATTAACAGACTCTGTGTCTCGACGGCTTAGAGGGAGAATGCTTGGGTTTCGTTTTCACTGTTTTTACCTTTGGGGGAGACTGCGAAAACTGTTCCTTTTTGCTGTTCGCCACTCCTGCCCTCGAGGGCAGCCATTGAACACGCCGCGCCGGCTGCGAGTGGAACAACCAGCCACCAACGCTGTAGGAGAACGCCTGTGGGGTGTGAAAGATGCTTTAGGCGGAGAAATCCGATCTTCTCCGAGTTTTTTTTTTTATTAAGGAAGTTCGTGTTCAAGTTCAGATACAGTGCAGAGGAAAGGTAGAGAATGGGTTGAGCGGTTCGTCGTCCGGCCGAGGCCCTGCATGTTTCATCAACACGAGACGGAATCGAGGTATTTCAGGTGCTCATAGTTGAACCTACACCAAAGCATTTAGCTCGAGACCCAAATAGAGAGTGAAGTTTGAAGTGGGTGTAGAGTCAATTATTCGAATACTAAGTTCGTTCTTTCTTTTTTTTTGTTGCCCTCTCTGAAGTCGGCCCCCGTCGCGCTTTTCACCTAGGGTATCACAATCGAGAGTGGTGTCTAGCCCGCGACGCTCGCCGGCTGGATGACGGCCTGCTTTTTCCCCTTTTTAATTTAGTTTTTAGCAGTCACTTCAAGCCACCACTGGAACCATTGAGAGACCCGTTCGGCTGACGGAGGAAGCTGTCCGCCTGGAGAAATAAAGCCGTCGCTAAAGACTGTGTTCACTTCCCTTAATCAACTCCTCCTTAAGTTTCAGCGCAAAGGCAGGATCTCACCCTCCAACCACCCCTCCGAATTTCGACGAACTTGGTTCTCTGTATCGACCACCTTAAGGAAAAATTGAAACTTCTTGGATCACCTTCCTTCCTCTCGCCTCTCTGAGATTTGAAATTTCATGAAATACTTCGTCGGCGGATGAGTTTCAATTTCATAAATTCAGTTCCGAACTCGATTCTCTCATTCTACTCCGAGTAGTCATCCATTCCCATGCAAGAACGACCTCAAGTGAAGGATAGACATTGAGGATGACCCAATCCGTCAGATCACGAGACCCCGGGCTTTGGACGAGGCTCGTCAAGCATGTGAAGAACTGATAGAATGAGAGGACCAAGCGGGTCCTCGTTGAACGAAACTCCATCCATCGAAGATCCGAGACGCGTTCTCTGAACTCTGGGAACCGAAAGAACTAATTTTGTCCTCTCAAGTCTCCATCGTGGACTTCACAAGTTCGAACCGGCGCGGCGTCTGAGTCGGTTACGAGGCCCGTTACGAAGTTGAGTTGCGAAGCCGATGGAAAGAGAAAACGGCGCGAATCCTGTCGATTGGAAACGTTCTTGATCTTCGTCGTCACTGTTGTTGTCGCCGTCGTCGCCCGCTGCGAGGCCACTCGAGCGCGCTTCACTGGCCGACTATGGCTGCCTGTCCTCGTCGTAAATCCTCGCGTAATTTGAAACTGACTCTTTGTCGTCCTTCGTTGCGCTCATTTGAAGCGGACCATAACCCCTGAATCCTTAGCTTTGGCTGCCGACTTTGAATCTTCAGCAGTATCACGAAGCAAACAAGATAGCTGGTTGGATGGCACCCTCCGATTTCCCATCTTCTTATATGCTAACCGGGTTGTTTCAGAATTCCCTTCTCCCGTCGTCCCCCATCGAATGGGACCGGCAGCCAGAGCAGCCGCTACCACCGCCGCTGTGACAACGACGAGAAAGATACGACGAGCTTGTGCTGCAATAATAGGTGTCGGCTTTCGTTGTAAAACGTCGCGCCGTGCTATTCCTCGAGAGAAGAACAAGCAGGACACCAAGTAAGCAGGCGAACGAGCGGACAAGCAAGCAAGACGACAAAGTCTATAAATTCTTGCCGGAGAAGACACTTCGCTCGTCTCGCGTGCGCTCCTACTCGTCCGCGAGCAAGAAATTGTCTCTGTTTGAGAGATGCCATACTGCGCCCGATCGATACTTCCACACCTGAGGAACCACAGGATACGAGTACCTCGCTCGTTACTTAAGATAACCCGAGGAAAATGTGCTCATACACAAAGCGCACTTTCTGCCCTCCAGTATCGGGTGGTCATTTGCTGGAAGGTATCAAATTATTCGTCTTCTTCTGAGTTGTGGAAAGCTCTCAGTTCCAGAGTTTTCTCCAACCCATGGCTGCGGTGAGAAGAATCCGTGGAACAAAGCCGGACATGGTGTACGCAACAGGGCCATCAGGCGAGGAATTCAATTTGAATCACATCATTCGTTAGTGGTCGGTAATTTTCTTCCATGAACTTCGAGGATAAGCACCGCGAGTCGCTTCTCAACGGTTGCTTCTCGCAAGCCAGCTCAGCCAACAACCCCACCTTACAGCATTGCCTATCATTAGTAGCATTACACTAGCGCTATGTGGACATTACGCCTCACAAATATGAACATGACTCCTTCAGTAAATCAAACTCACAATCAGTCGATAATTTCATGGTAAAAGAAATGCCGGAAGCATCACCATTCTTTTAGACATGTGAAAAAGAAGTAAACTTTCCTAACGAAGCTACTTGAGCGCTCGGTACTCTAATAACAAATCCCTTAGAGATTTTGGCCGTCCTGTCGGGATGAAGTTGACAATTGAAGACGCGTTCGGAGAAGTCAGGTTAGCGCTGCGGATGATGTCTCAGATCGGATTTGGACCCCTGCCAACCCCGGAAAGTGAGTTTCTCGGCGGTGTCCGACAGTTTTGGGGTGCAAAGGCCAGTTGTGTCACGGACAGGCCTGCCAATCTAGGAGACATGGCCGGGGGTCAGCCGGTTGGTCTTATAACCCCCGCCCCGACAACTGACCTTCTCCCGCCCCTTTGACAGGAATATACAGCGACGCTGGATTTCACCTCACTTGTACATCTATCGTTCACGGATTACGGTTCATCGAAAAGAGAGCAGACGATCTTGAGGAAAAGAGCTCGCGAGAGGTTTTTGTCAGTGAAGAACGGCGTGTTCCACGGCCGCTAACGAGCAGCTAACGGTGCATAACAACTGTTACTCGAAGATAAGTTGTGCATCATCAACAGCCATATCGGAACACAGCAGCATGCTACGTCGCTTGTCTACCACGCGCTTCCTTACAGATAGGATGCATCTTCTAGAACTTGTTGCAGTCCGGTATCTCCCACAGTTCGCCCTGCCGAGAAAAATGAGCGAGTCATGGGAAGATGAAGGAAAGCGATGGGTTTTGCCAAGTACGAAATCGGTCGCATCAGTAAAGAACACTCCTTGAGGAATAATCAACAACTATCAATCAAGCGGTCCAGTCTCAAGGGCCTCATCGGCCTCGCCGCTGAAGCTGCATCCGCAAAGCCATCGTCTTCGCTACCTCCGATGTTGTTGCGAGATCTGTTGTCAGTGTCGTCCTGGAAACGCTTCCGCCGGAGACTCCACCAAGAAAACCTAGAGATTAACTGGGCCACGGCTGGGCAAACGCTCAGTCAGCAGTGTCGGCTTGTTCCCATGCAATTTCCTCATCTTCCCTAAATCGGGGAAACAAGGTAGAGGATCGAGGATGAGATGAGGTGGCGGGGGCGGAAGGAACGCCGGTATGAGGAAGAGGGGAGCACCAAGAGACGGAAAAGCTCGCGGAAAATGAGGAGGAAAGGGAGGAGGTTGCGCTAATCTCTATAAAACAGCCAAGTGCTGCTGCCGTCAAGACGGTGGCTTCGCCTTGCTCTCTGTCGCTACCCAGACAAGACAAAGTACGCAATCTCAGAAAATTACGACCCAACTCTCCGGCGGGCACGCGGGCTGCAGCAACGAAGAAGTGCTTGAATACGTACGTCGGTCGTGTCTTCTGTTCGGCCGTCCGTCCGTTCGTCCGTCCGTTCGTCCGTCCGTTCGTCGTTGCTATCAAGGATCAGATCTTGACAGAGCATCAAATGAGTTTGCATGTCTCTCGAGAACACGTCTCGCGAGAAGACGGACAGACCAACTAGCCGACCAGGCACCCGAGCGATCCATGGAGCCACTGCTGACATACGAACCAACAGACAGATAGAGCGACCGATATTGCTCGAGGTCGCTTCTAGATGCCCGTCCTGATGATAGATGACAGTCATGTTAGACAACATCCAGACCCCTGTCGCTGCTGTTGAGGTTGAGGATATTGCACAGGAAGAACCGAAACAGCCCATGCACCCTTTTCTGCATATTTTACTCGTCATCGCGTGGCTCTAATTGCTCCGCTTATCCAGCCTGTTGCCAAAATGACTCTGAGTGCATGATGGACAGTCACTTGATCGGTAACGGGTAGTGACAACGCTCAGTGCACAAGAGGCCCGTAGGAGTTCTTACTCGGATACTCCTTCAAGGGTCCTTGCTTGAAAGGTGTTCCAATATATCAAGAAGCAGAAGAGCTTCTTCAAGACTGTTTTTGCCTCGCTTCCCGACGCCATCCCCACGTGCATCCAAATGAAGAACTTACCAGGGACATGATGCCGATCTTTGAAGCATTGACAGCGATGTTGAGGAGCTGGTGGCGTAGCGAGTGCTAACGGATCTCGCTCTCCACGCGGCTCACCGAAGGCCGTAGTCGGAGATTCAAGTACATGACGAATTTCTCGTCTTAGCGGTCAGAACTCACTTCAGGTCGATTATAGCATGCCGCCTCCGAAAATACCAGCTATAGCCTCCTTCATATGATAGCCGCATCTCTATTGAGCTCTCTTCATAGATCCTTGCGCAGCCGGAACACTGACACGATTGTCAACATTGGCTTACAGGCCCTCACGAGGCAAAACACGCGACTCTGTCATTGACGCCAGAATGAACGTCAACAACAGACAGTGTGTTACATACTGTCGAATAGGAGTCGAAGCACAACACGACCTCGATCTTTTTTACTTTCAAGGAGCTTAACCCGATTTCCTCTGCCCATGAGAAAAGAAATTCTTCAATGACTAACTTGCGTCACGATGGATCTTGAGCCCAGTATAAGCTTGAGCTCCGCAGCGATCAAACAACGCAGATTCAAGCTGTGCAGCGCAAGTAATTGGAAGGGAGTAGTATACAGTTAGAGTAGTAGTCTGTTCGTATATGTTCACATCACGGAATCCGACTCGAGAGCTCACGGTTCACGAAGTTAGGAACTTCTCCCAAAGTCAGCCGCTTAGAGCAGATGGAGTTCATCGACAATATCTTCCGTCTAGTGAGCATCTCATGAATTAAGCGACCGTTTCTTGGTCTGCTGTTGGGAGCCTCCTTCGCTTTTCATGGAGTCCTCAGTTCTGATTTCCTCCCATGTGAACGTTCCTGAAAAATCACACCCGATCCAGCTCCGACAGAGTTTGCGTCTCTTGAGATACTCAAAACTTTCCATAACATCTGTTGCCTAGACCTAATCGGAAAAACGACACGTCGACTGGATGGGTCGATGCCCTAGAAACACAACGAAGTTTATTTCCAGTCGCCTCCCTTTTATAGCCGCTATCCGTCACAACATCAATCCAATCTTACTGCTGCGCCGAGTGTAGGCAAGGATACTTCTTGGAGTGGATCTCTGCCCGGAGTTTGAGCGAAATTCAACTTTTTCCCTCGGTAGACGGGATTCGAGGTAGCCGCGCCTTGATTGCTTCAACCCGATAAGATAGCCGAGAGAAGAAATCTTCTCCCTACGAAGGAGTTGCAGCTGCCGCGGCTTGTGGTGCTATGTAGCGCCGGAGGAAACCCACTTTCCTTTGTAAACAGTTTCTCAGGTCAAGTATCACGTTTGAGTCGGTGCAAGAGCCTCAGAAAAGGGCCAAGTTTTGCAAAACGTTGATTTTTTTGCTTCTCTTCCCAGCGAACTATGCACGTTCTCAGTCGTGCAGTGAGAATGCATAACGGTGCCATCTCGAGCCAAATGCTCGTTGCGCATGTAGCCGAGCCCACCCCTCACGATTCGGCGGACGGCCAGCCTCCTACTTTTCTGCAACCCACATTCACCGCTGGGAAGGCAGCAACATAGCATGGAACCATCCAGTTCTGCGTGTCTTGAAGTGATTTCTCACCGAGTGCACATTGTTACAACAGGCTACCTTCACCCAGCATATTCCCACCAGGTTATTATTCGTAATTCACTAACGACGACGTTGTCGTGCAAGGTGGAGGCTTCGCAGGAAAGCTCTCGAGAAAAGAAACTGGGAAGAAAACAAAAAGAAGCTTCCCTCCAAGAGCCTGTTCGAGATTCTAAGAATACCTGATGTCAGAAGTTCGATATAAAATGTTGGAAACGGATACTTCTTCGTGCAATGAGGCCTAACAGGATGATTCTCGTGTTTGGAAGACGGAAACCGAGTTTTAGGGCTTTCCCTGAGACGTGCGTGTTGCCATGCGAAACTTTCTTCTATGCAAAGGTGTTGTAGGTTGTAGGCATATACGGTGGTTCCGTGAGATGTCCGAGGTTGCTCAAAACCGGAATCGCTTGCTAGACTTGAATTCGTGGAACTGAGATGGAGCCATAACATTTGGGGAACTCTGTTCAGTTTTCCTGAAACAGAATACACGGATACTTGGATTGACGGAATTTCGTATATTGAGTTCATCTCGCGAGATTCTGTTTTCAATAGCGGAGTAGCGCTCCGATTGGAAACGAAGGAAAACATTCCCCCGAAGCTCCCTGCAGAAGAAATATTCGTCTCATCGTTGATGGCACGAGCATCCAATTTTAATTCATTTGACCCCAATTTTTCCACTAAGAGATCTGATTGAATGAAACCAAACATCAAACGAAAATCTCGTCAATGATCCGTGGCCTGTGGAACTAATATCGGATATTCCGAGTTCCTCAGTTATGCGTAGAGCTGCTCGCAGCGATTTGGTGCTTCATTCCGTTCGGATCGAACCTATCAGAATACATAATTCGTTATTACATTTCGTGTCGTTTGTCCTACCTCGTTTCTGAGCGCAGTGGGGCTATTGGATCGATACGCAATAGAATCCGATCAAATGACACGCTCATTCTCATTAGGCGACAGTAAATTTCGGAGAGCCTCCGAACGATGAGGCAGTGCTCAAAGAATCAAAATATTCGAATTAAACGAATGAATTCAAACACGAAAAGCCCATCACGCCGCTCGAATCCAGACCTATTGCTGCTTTCAGTTGCAGCTTGCAAAAAATTCCGTTCTGAACTTTTTACGGATTTTAATTGATTATCGATCACAAAGCGTAGTGACGCAGGCATAGAACGTCGGATTCGGGCACCGAGGGCTCTCAAGATTGAAAATATCCCCGGCAGACTTGCGAGAAGACGCGAAACCTTGGAGGGAAAAGATCCGTTATGCTCCTTCTTGCGCCATATATGTACAGAGGAGGATTGAGAAATTCATGTTTGATCGCGTTCAGCCCGAAGGATATCTGTCTCTCGAAGGAACCGATATCTGGTTTGTGTTTGTGTTAGGAAAACCGAATTCAAGGACCTACGAAAACAGTATGGATACGGAACATAAACCAACGAATAGAGCCCATTTTGTCGTTGAATCCGTCCGCCTTTGATCCGAAAGGTGAGAAAATTGAAGAAGAGAAATTGAAGAATCCTTGATTGGAGCCACCTCGCCTCGCATTCGATGGGAACGCGAGTCTTCGACCCGGTCGCTCCAGAAATGCGAAGGACGAGAAGAAAAGTATTGTCCGCGCGTTTCGTCCGGGACTTTCTTCGAAATGGACAAGAAGGATACCGCCTCTATTGCTCGGGCCGCACTTCTGGAGCTAGAGTCTTTTTCCAGGCTCCTGTGAGCGCTCCGCTGCGGCTTGAGCTCGATTTTGAGCAAAAGGCTTCGCTTGGTTACATTGTGTGTATTTAGCTCTTGTACACTACAAAGCATCGAATCTCCCGACACTGCATGATTCCAGCACAGGGACGATCAATTCGTTACTTCTTTGGTAGTTCCTCAGTGACGAACCTTCATCCGCTTCTAATTGTATCTTGGACGGATCACGATAGGCGTCATGTGCCCCGATCGAAATCGATGAGTGAGCTCCGGGCCCAGGGGCGATTTCCAGGGAGTATGGAGCATATTTAGGGATATCGGGGATGAGTTGGCGCACGAAGAGGTCTCGAGAAGTTTGACGTCACAAGCGAGATCTGAAATCAACGATTATTCTAAATTTGGAAATCTGAAAACCTCTCGAAAACCTGAAGGAATTTCTTTGCGCGATGATGAGCCATCCGATCGAATCCGATGCATAACCTACATCGGTCATGATTTCACGATTGGTCATTCAAACCTGAAATTCAGACTCCGAATCGTTTTAAATACTATCTAGCGTTCAACTGACTGACTTACACTTCGACAGCCAATCAAGTTGGTCAAGAATATTTGACAAGTTGAATCAAAAATTAATCATTGTGAACTCCAGCATTGAAGAAATCGGGAGAAGTGATATCTTTCGGACCCCAGACAAAACCAGATCCCCTCGGGTAGGGTCCAGAAAGGGAAGAGTTTGGGAACCGCTGACATGGAGTATCGGAAAAAAGAAGACGAAACTGTTGTTTTGCTCCCGTCTATCTTTATTCAGATCAAAGCTTCAAATCAACGTGGTTCATTTCTCGCGTTTCTAAGAGAGGGAGAGCCTGATTTCGGTGAGAAATCGTTGAGAGTCGCGTGATCCCCGGCATTCCGAGTCAATTACCCCACTCGAAGAGAAGATTGAAACTTGATATTACCAAGAACTTAAAGTCGGATTCCGGATTTAGAGTCAGATGATCCTCAACCGATGTAGAATTTGATGAGACCACTAGAGATGAATTTCTTCACTCCAGTGATGTAGAAACCGAGAAATTCCTCGACGGTTGCCGGGATGATTCCATGAACGACTACCCAGTAACAATGAACCCAAACTTTGAACAAGGAAACTACCTCGTTCCGGCTGAAGCAGGCTTTTTTGCCTTCGATTTTGAAGCAAAAATTCTTATTGGCCCGGCTTTCGATCTCGATGGCTTTTTCGAACGACAAGAGAACATCATGGAGCTCCGTCGAGTTGTTTCGAGTCTCCTCACTGATCTGGTTCGGCCGTATCGCGAAAAAGTTGTAGGCGATCGTCATGTAGAAACACGCGATACGCAGAAACTTGGGGATGGCTTTGATCATCTCTTTGCCCCATGTGATTTTGTTCTCAGCCACGATTTTGTATCCACAAGTACTGATGACTTTGCCGGCAACGGTTATCATGTGAGCTCGTGTGGACGCAGACACGGGATTCAATGGTCTGCAGGGATCGAAACGCGAGTCAGAAATTGGCTTCTGAGATAGAACTCGACATGGAGTCATCAAGAAACACATCCAGAAGAGCACGCGAAACGTTTCAGAACAGGAGCACATCGCCAACTCTCGAGAAATTTTCGCGTCTCGTGGCTTCCGAAGTCGCACTTCGTCCTTGGTTGGGCGATTGGGCGGATGGACAACGACACTAAAAGCTTTGGGATTCCAGGAATTGTTTCAAATTTGATTCTCGAGACCGAACTCCTGTTGAAATATAGAGTGTTTATCCATGGCGTTCCAAAGCATCACCTGAAACAACATCATACGTCACCAAACGAAAAGCATAATGATCAATCACGCCACGGATTTCGCGCAAGGAGGTTTTGAAATGTCCTCGAGGTTTTCTATTTGCATTCCTGAGCTCCAATACCCTAAGCCGATGTCCAATCATCCCCCGCCATGATTGATCGGCAGGGACTCAGATCATCTCGTCGTCCCAGAGAGAACGTAAACACAGTTGCAAATATGTTGGAAATATAATCTAAAACTGAGAGGACAAGCGAGAAGATCGACAAACTTACCAAACCATTCGTAAAACCTCTCTTGTGGAAATAAAATTTCTGCATCAGGTTTAACGAACTATCAAGAGCTGAAAGATAGAGCGGATGCGGAGTATGTTTGAAATCCGTTGTAGTTCCTGCGCGCGTCTTTGATCTTTGGCGATTCGTTTAGCCCGGGAATGATTTCACCCAAGCAGAATGTAGATCCTGACGGGAAGCTACCAATGAGTCCACGACCCCTAGACACCGCGCCCGGGCGCTGCCAGTTCGATCCAACGCTGTGCTGTTCGGCGCCCGAAGACTTGTGACGCCCGAAAGGCAGCATCCGATCGCCGGTGGACAATTGACGATCCCCCAATGTCGTGAGTAAAACGAGTCCGCGCGACATATTGACAAGTATTGCAGTCCGATCACAGCAGACGTTCGAAATCTGTGAGTTCTTGAGAATATCTCCGAAAAAATTGAGAGGTTCTCCCTCAAATTTTGGGAGGTATTTCCGAACATCTTCGAGGAGGAGGAGAAAAGTTGGAAATTTTGAAATTTCCCATCTGCAGTGTTTCATGAAATCAAAGCTATGGTTATGGTTTGAAAAACTTATTCGACTTGTCGGGTATGCCGTGATTTTTCATGTTAAACTATCTCGCTCACACACCAATGTCGAGCTCGTAGATGATTGTAGTTCGCCGGAACAGAACTTTATAATCATACTCATCTATCCAAAATCGTACAACGAGGAGAAGATTCCACGGCGAGCAAACTTCGATTCTAACGAGAAATTAATGCATTTAGGCTTCGTGGATGGAATTGTTTACCGATTCGATTGGATTGGATCCCATAAAGACTTGGACAGATCGTTGCAGGACGCTCAGATTAAGGGGCGCCCATGGTAACCGATGCCTGAAATGTCGATTTTCAGTTTGCAGATAATGTTTTATCGATGAACACTCGAGTGAACGGCTGTGGTTGTCTTCCTTAGCTGGAGAGTCCGTTCCGAGTGAGCACGTGTCTCGAGTGACTCATCGGAATAGTTACAATGAATGTGGAAACGACCAACTTAGGCATTGGAAATCAGTTTGAAGCCGACGTGGACACTTGATATTCAAGAACATCAAGCGAATTGACAAAGTTCCCAGAGTTTCTTCACTTAGTGAAGTTCCGAAGCCATGATTCGATCAGTGGTTCCTCAAGGAAGCACGAGCAAGAGAGACCCTCCACTCTACCCAGGCCAACATCAAGTTCACTTTTCACCGAACAAGAGCACTCGGCGCGGCTAGTGCCGATCCTCAATCCACCCGAACAGCGTGTGATGAGACACCGGCATCCGCTGAAAAGGTGGATCGATCCGCGTTCCCTCGAGTTTCTGGAAGGGAGCGGCGTCGCATGCCAGAGAAGTGCGCCGCGAGATCGAAAGGGTAATCAGGCACGAAACCGCCGTATGTTCAATGAAGGAGGATTCCACTTCAAGTTTCTCAAAGAACTCTCTTCCAATCGTTATTTCGGAGTTCGGGGAACTCCTCTAGATCGGATCCATACGCTCGCGGGTGATTCGTCGACAGGCGGCTGAGAACTCGATGAGGTTCCCTTTGTTGACGCGCAATTTTCCGAGCTCGAGATGCGTGCGCTCGAACATTTCTAATCATTACGGAATCGATCCGCAGCAAAGGCAATCTAGTATGAGTCATCATTATTTCTCCGTCCGTATTTCAATAATTCATGAACGACAAAGTTCCCCGAACAGAGCTCAATAATTCGCTAGTTCCAAGCTTTTTAGCATCAATAAGAGCCATATTCCGATAAATTCTTAGAGTAGCTGGCATCACGCAATCGGAAAATCATCTTTTATTTTCCGTCGCTGTGAATCAAAGCGTCGCTAGTGCAGGCAAGGACGAAGATTCTGAAGTTGTTTTCGCAACGAGCCAACGATATTCGCCCTCTGCCGCATGCCATCACTGTGATAGCGTGACGGAACATTTGAAGAGGAATCGGCGGACTTACCTACAGGGAATCGTGAATGTACATAGTATCAACGGACAACGTTTTGCGGCCACAATCAAGAAGTTCAATCTTAGAAACGGAGTGGATTTGGTTCGCTGGGCGGGGTTTCCACCACAGATACCCAACAACCGATTTGTCGCAGATTCGCGGGAATCCAACATCGCTGAGCCTACTTGTATTCCTTCACAGGTAAACTTGTACTAAATCGACGCATCGATGTCAGGAAGGTGTTAACTCCATCTTGTTTACGCCTCGTTCGTCTGTCAACTTTTCGAGTAGGATTCATGCGACCCAGTCAAGTCGGCCTGCTCGGCTGATAGCTTCAATCCATCGGCAAAATTTTCGACGGAATCCGAAATCGAAAGAGCGCTCATGACGTAACCGGAGTTCGTTTTCTGTCGAGTTCGTTGTCCGAAAAGCTTTTCATCTGCCGGGTCGTTTATCTGTCGAGTTCGTTACCTACGCAGTACTTCGCTGTAGAAGAAGTTCGTAGGTTTTCGGCGGAATTTGTCATATGAAAAACCTACTTCATCTATGAGATTTTAGGGTAGTTTCCATCAGCGAATCATTCACGATCGCCTAAGGATGCAGAGGCGGAAAACTGACGCGTTTTCCCCGTGCACGAAATCGCAAAAGAACTAACTGACGACCGAAGAGGATAAACAAGAAGAGATTCGACCCACCGTTATAAAACTACCATGTCCTTCTAGATTATCTTCCAAGTTCCGTGGTTTTACTCAACTATGATCTTGTGGTCGTACGTTCTGAGTTCGGGCAAGCAAATAATTTGATGCTTCCAGCGAGCCTCAATGGAATTCTGTGTCACTCGCCGCGCATACTCGTCGAGTCGAAGGTCGCTACCGGCAGTTTTAAACGACGGATTCCAATATCCCTCTAGTAAAAAAAAAACTGGTCCCACGAAAAGTCCTCTGGAATAGAAAAAGAGTATCCAGCTCCTTGGCCGAAAGTTTTCGATAAACTCGGTCTCGGAAAGCCGGTCATGGACACTTCCAAACCTTCGTGCATGAGATTCAGGCGATGTTGCAACAACTGTTCCTTATGGGGATTTCCTCTGCTTATCATCCAAGATGACAGCTTGCCTCCTCACTGCCAGTAGACTGCGATGGCTCTTTCCCTCTATTTTGGGAATGTTTTCATCCAGCCTTGAGCCTAGCTCAGCTCCTGCTGGAATCCTGGACCTGTGTACGTGGCTCGTTTTACGTGCGCTAGTGTTAGAACGATCCCGCTTCGCTAGTGAACGGTGCTTCAGGAAAAATGGTTCCCGCTTCGTTAATCGTCTGCTGATTGTGTAAGAACCTTCACTAAGAACGGGGGAACGCTTCGTCGTTGGGAATTGAGAGCTAACGCTCGGACGCTTTATTTATATATATCTTGGAACATCGTGATCCCAGATGGATCTCTCAGATTGGAGGAACGCGAGGGATGATCCCGCTGGGAGACGGGGAATAGATGTAGGAGGAGGGGACGGGATACTTACTTCCATCCCCGCAGCAATCAAACGGAAGACGGTCCCGAACAGGAGCAAAAGGTAACGATTCCTGCAAAAGGTCATGCGAATGCCGAGAAGTCGCGTTGAGTAGTTCTCCGACAAGGGTCAATGCGTAACCGTTTTGGTATGGCAGAAAATCAGAGTTGAGCAGGAACGCTATTAGCTTTGTCCTCGACGAGCCGGACCCCGCTCCGACAATTAGACAAATGTATGAGGTAGATGTTCCATAAGCATGCATACCAGGCTGTCGTTTGTAATTGAGTATTCATGCTCCGTTGTTTGCTCTCTCTCTCTCTCTCTCTCCCCTCCCCGCTAACTCACGTTGACAAAGCTATCTTTTGAGTCTACTCGACTACTCTGCATCGATTCCCAATCTGCATCCACTTCAATTATTCTTCAGAGCATAGCATTTCAGGGGAATCCGATCCGCTCTGCATTGCTCCGTCCACAGCGTTTCTGAGGGCTACTCATCTGTCTATCAGTCAATCCATTATTGGGTTCTATCAACAGACTTTCTGCTCTAATGAACCGATAAAGACAGGTATTCCGCGAGACTGGACCGCGCTCCACGATGGATCCCCCGCAATCGAAGTCCAAGGTGCTCAATAACAAACTCAAAAGCATCAGAAAAGGCTTAAATGGAGCCCAAAATACATATGAGGACATTCTGCAACAAAGCAATACTAATCCCTGAGAGAGAAAGAACACTGTTCCGTACATTTTTGAGTGAGGAGAGCGGTCATGGGGTCGCCGAAGCGCTCCATTGCTTCGCCGTTGTTTGACAAAGCACTGTCGAGCAGCGAAGTCAGACAATGCCCTCTTGCACTTCCCGTCCGAAGCCATAGCGTCCAAGTAGAAAGAGCCTCAGCGCAGCAACTGACATAGTTCACTTCTACGACTTCCGCGACCGCTGCACCACTGGAAGAAAAATGACAAGATGTTCCCGCACGACCAGAGATAACTGGCTACGAATTGCGCGGAGGTGGTGGAAAGGAATGAAGACAGCAGACGAGTGAATTATCTGTGCTCAAGGAGGGAGGAGAAAGAAAAAAAAACGTTTTTGTCACATGGCCGCGGTGGTCTCAAGGAGCAAAGACAAAGAAAGGAAGTGCTTCAATGACAGCGATCACGGATCGTTACAAGGTGAGACTCCGGGACGGAGAAGCCCGGAGGTTCCGCGAGCCGCCCGTCTTCCCGCAAACTCGCTCGACGAAATGAGCTCAAGCGCTTTTCCCATTAGCGAACCTGCTGAGGTCGCACTAAAATAATGGTTATTGGCTTTCTCTTTTCCGTCACTTCTTTTCGTTGCTTTCTTCAGCTTCGTCTCCCTCTCTCCGACTATTCCCGATTCGAAATTCACGCTTGTTACGACAAAGTACCGGTGCCGACTCTGCGTCGAGCGCGCCGAAGCCGTACGTACGTGCTGTGACGCATCACTTTCCTATGGGTTTTCACTTCCAGTCGCGAAAGTCAGAGATTCCGTCTTATGATTCGATCTGGATAATGGAAGTACGGACGGATGTGACACCTGGTACCTGTGATACCTGGTGGTACTTGTCAGCTTGCCTCTTCTTGTACGCGTTGGAACAGTGTTTCGAAAACGAAACAATTGCTGCTCTTCGCAGGAACAGTTGGCAATCGGAAATTTTCTTCAAATATAATAATGACATTTTCTGTAACGTCAGAGTTTCCTAGAAGGAGGAAGCAGCATGAGGACGTTCACAGGCGATCTGTTGTCATACGGAGATTTGAGGTCAGTCATGAATCAAAGTTCAGCTCGGTGGATCTCCGGTTGTAGAGGACTAAGTATGCAACGATTTGAGATAAGTTTCCGCATCATTTAATTTTTATCGTCAGTTTCATGATGAACTCGGGATATCGAGGAGGAATTCGCCCAAGTATCTTGATGTCCGGAATCCTCCGTTAGCGAACGGTGAAAACCTGTGAATTTTTGGTTGAAAACGGCACTATGCCAGATATGCACCCTCTACTCGACCTGTTACTCGATGTTGTCTCTGTCATCACTCATCGTGTCTGTTGGTAATTCAGTGATGGTTTGATTATCATCGTTCCGCGGCATTGCTCACGAAAATTATTCATGGTTTCCAGAGGGCAGTAATCACTTGATTGGAATTCTCCAACTTATTACCCAAGCTGCCAACGTGGGAGACACATAGGCAGGAGTGAGTTGGAATACAAGGACTTTTCCTCGCTCCACAAGAATTGATTGAGAGGATTCTTCACATCAAAGAAAGATATTAACCCAAGACGAGGATCCCGGAACACTGGAAACATTTTCAATGCTCTGTAGGGACGCCTAGTTTTCACCCTGGTGATGTCGCTGTGAAAGAATACACTGTTACTCTCGTCGAACGCGTGGACACCTCTGGCTGATGCACAAACAGCGGAGTCACAAGAAGGCAAAGTTGTTGTTGTTGCTGGTGCTGCTGTCGATAGAAGGCTTGTGCGAAAAGTTCCGCGACGACGCCGCCGAGAGAAATATCGGAACGCATCCGTTTCCGGCAAATGAGTTTCCATATTTGAATTGAAACCGGTCGGAAACGGATCGAGACGGAACGACACTCTCTGACTGGCTGGCTGACTGGCAACGAACGGCCCAGATCGAATATGACTCGCTAGTCAGCCCTTCAAAATTCAAACCTCTCGAATGCTTGAATGGCAGCTGTAAGAAGGATCGTCGCGGCATCTGCTCACCGCCTGTTACCCACGCAGAGTGACTGCCTGCCCGACTGACTGCTAAGAAGAGACGAGGAGGGGGAGGGGGGTCGGAAAAAGTTCGCGAGGGATCGATGATTCGAAAAAAGTGCTCGGATGCAAGTGTCTCCATCTGGCTAGCGTTTCGTCTTTCTCGTTTTCCGCTGAAGAAAAGAATCGATCCAGTTCGAAATGGGACCTTGCGAGAGTCATTCGGTCGCGCGTCTCCTGTTGCACAAACCATTCGTCAAAAAGACGTATTTTGAGGCCACAGAACGGGAGGACGCCGTTATATTCCAAAGGATTCATCATTCATCGCGAGTTGATACTTTTCCGCCACAAGGCACCGAGTGATCTGACCCCGCTAGCATCTATGCTTATCTGTATACGGGAAGCTGAGAGAGATTCAGAGCGACAATGCGGGAACTCGCTCAGATCCCTGCTTGGAGATGAAGGAGCTCCGAACTTGAGCCGGCTGCATTGCACGATGATGACGCAATCGACGGCGGCGTAGCAGAAGAACAACGAAGGATTCAGAAGCGATTCTCTCCCTGGCTTCGTTTGAATATGAACTCGATGAGTTTCCCGTGGGACCGGCGAGATGGTCAATTGGTTGGCGCCATCTATGCTGCACGTGAGGATTCGCATCGAGTTTCAGCGAAATACAAGTGTTCAAATGCGCGATATCCCCTTGTGAGTAAACAGAGTGTTGACTGACTCGGCGTTTCGAGTTTTTCTCAGAAGATGCGAGTCCGTGGGAAAAAAAGTCTTAGATGACACCTCGCGTAATTCAAGAATACGCATCGTAGGCTTGGTTTCAACTTTGAACCCTCAAAGGTTCCCCGGAGAGCTCCGAGGAACCCTTTGAGAACCCATTTCTTCTCTGGCTATATTTTCGGTGACATATTTAATTGAGAGAGCATAATGATGAGACATTATCAAAACTCTGAACACTCCGCGTATAATAATTTACTCGGAATATCAGTTTCAATGGGAAGCTTGGTATCGTATCGTGCTTGAAATTTCATTGATGATGGGAGTTCTCTCCGTGGCACACGTTCGATGTTACGTCTTGTCAGATCCTCCTCCACTGACGAAGCGTGAATGCTCTGTTCCGTTTCGATCTGTCGTCAGGAAGTTATGAGGCGGCCCTTGCATGAATACTAAAGTGAACCTGCTAGCGTCCGCCCGAGAGACACCCATAATATCCTACAGGCACACCTTCTCAATATCATGGGTCCTTGTCAGGTATTAGCTCTCCTGAGAGAATCCGCAACTTCAGATGGAATCCTCGGATTTCAGAAAGATTTCCTCAAGACCGCCTTGACAACACAGCCTCCCGTTGCCTCTGTTCCTTGACCGAATACTGCCTTCACTTAGAGATCCGGCTCCACTTCGGAACCCCTAGAATGGTGCGCGGGAACCCTGGGTTCCACTGAATATTTTTAACGGGCGCTCCGGGATGAAGCCTCGGGAACCCTAAGGTTTCGGGGAACCTTAAGGTTTCGGGGAACCTTAAGGTTTCGGGGAACCCTAAGGTTTCGGGGAACTCCGGTTGCGAGCCACTGCAGTGGTTCTCAAAGTGATCGATATCGACCCTTGGAGGTCGAGGGCCCTGCCTCCGATATCTTTGGGGTCGATGGCCGACCCCGGCTTACTGAAGTGATTCCGAGGCCCGCGGAGGGCCCGTGGACCCCCGGGCGTGTGTCTCGGGGGCGCTGTGGGGGCCCGTGGGTCCCCACGACACCTCCATGCTTCAATGGAGTCACTCAGTGGATCGATGGTCTACCCCCAGGGCGTCGATGAGTCGGAAGAGTTTGAGAACCACTGCCCTAGATTGTAAGATCATCGAATTTTAGGTGGACAATGTTTTTGAGTCCCCCCTCCCTGAGCCCGAATTCCCCGAGATATTCGAGCCGCAAAATTATGATCTCTTCGGTTGAAGTCAATAGAGATATGCTCGTCAATTTTGAAAGGTGGCAAGTTCCTGGATGACACGTGTCCTACAGAACGCATTTCAATCCGCCCGAGAGATTCCCTCGAAACTTTTTCATAGATTCTATCTCTCAGAAACTTTGATGACGTAACGTGACACGTTTCTTACTTTACGCGCATGAAATAATTTGTTTACTTTACCAATCTATCGAGTGTCATGACTCACGAGATTTCGTCCTCAAGTTCTCCAGGATGAGTAAGATCCAGTCAGAGGTACAACTTGACCGATTGGTTATCTGATTATTTCATTGACTCAAATTGGAGATATCATATTTTGTAGAACACCAACCATGTGATTTTGAAGAAACTTCTCTTTTAAGTGCAGGAAAGTCGAGAGAAAAAAAGTCAAAACTTCAGCATCGTAGCATTTCAAATCTTTGCCGGACGCGACCGCAGTCAAAGCTCAAACTGGCGGAACTTCCCTCGCTCCCAGAGTGCGGAAACCAGGAAGAGCTGCACCATGCTAAACATATGAGCTCTAGTGTCGTTCTGTGGCGGCTCCCGCAAATCATCTATGAGGCCTCTCGGAGGCTTTTGAGACTTCGAGGGGGTGTTGTTAATGGAAAGGCTTCCGAAAGGACCATTCAATATTCTCCTTCGAAGGCGGAACTAAACTGCATAGTAAACTTGTCCAACATAAATTAGCTGCGTAACTGTTTGGAAAGCAACGTCAGTGATGCGTTAGGTTTTGCAGTGTTCGAAGCCAACTCCGACGGGACAGAGATGAACGAGACGTCGTAACGAGACAAGCCGAGCTCCACCGACCAACCGACTGACTCAACTCGACCCCAAACATGCGCTGTGCCGGAGCGGCCTAAGCGAGGACTTCCGCGCACGCTGATCCTTCAGAAGTCCGCCTCCGTGCATCGAATCGGAGTGAAATATCGGGTCCTGGACGCTTGGAAAGTGAGTTTGCTCGTTTCTCTGAGCGTTGTGGTTGCTCCTTCGCCCCGGACGAAGCGACCACAGCGTTTGGTGGTAGGGAAGCTAAAAACGTGCGGTTCCCGATCAGGAGCCCGGTTCGTTAGCAGGTGGCAACCAAACACAGCATTAGATTAACGAAAGAAGTAAACAGACGACTGACTGGCCCTCACTCGTCGCTTCTCCGGCGCATACGAAGCCGCGAACGCGGGTTCCCACATGTCCTGCTTCGCGCACAGCGAGTATTGTCAGACGAGTCGACAGCCGAGTGAGTGCACGCATAACAAACGTAACGGCGAAGGTTTCGTCATTTCTACGCAATGCGTCAGCCACCGAATTCATCAAGCATTCATGTTCCATCCGACCAAGCACGCAAGCAAGCCGAGTCGAGTTGACTAGTGCCTGGCTGGCTGCTTGGTCGGTCGCTCGGTCGCTTCCTTGCTCGGTTGGTCGTAGTTCCAGTGACGGTAGTGGTAGTCGAGACATGACCGTCTCTGTATGCTGACAACGGTATTCGCTTCAGTGCGGTTGAGATTCCGCTCGGAGGTTCTCTGCGCGTACTGTACGCTGCCGCAGATTTCTGAAACATAGAACGGCTCGCGAGTCTGCGCGTTCAATTCATCTCCATCTGTTCACGCATTAGCGTATATCTCCAGTTCCCGAATTCCCGAGTTATGCGGCGCCAATGGCACGACGTGCCTACCCTTCGTGTTGGCATTCACGGAAGTTTTCCGGCGTTCTTCCATTTTGGTGTCAGGAAGCGAACAGACCCTTGAGAACTGCCGACAATCAATCACCGGGAGTCTCGAAAAGAAGGCCACAAGTACCGGATCCGAAAACGAACGATTGATTCGATTTCCTTGTTTTCCTTCTCCTGCTCGACGAGTGGCCATCGAAAAGTCAAGATGATAATACCATAAACGATTAACCAAGCGGAAACTCGGATTGAATTAACACGATTTTCCGCGTCGGGTGGATAAATGGCTTGGAGGCGGCCTCTCTCTGAGTTTGGTACCAAACACGCCTCCGTCCGTCCGTCGGTCCGAAGGAAAATCCTGCTATTACCCTGATTGCTGCGGCCAGTTTTTGGAGCGAGATCGAGTTGGCCGGACGACGATGATGAAGTGCTGCCAAGGACGTCTCAAGGCCATTCGTCTTCTGCGCATCGCCTGAGACTCGAATGACATTTGGCAGCGCACCAAACACCACCGAGAGATCTGAAATATGAATGAGTTGCAACGTTTCAATAAGTGCGACCAGTCCACCGGGACTGCGTGGGATTTTTTTTCGTTTCGGTGAGCGAAAATTCATCAGGGTTGATCCAAGAGCCGAATCTCTAATGGTCCGAGCTGCCGCCGATTTTCGGAATTTTCATCAAAAGCGAGGTCGGTCTCGAAACTCAGAACTTCTGTAGCGGTGTATGGAGCCTGAAAAAGTCCGATGACGGACCTGTTCGGCTTCGGATATCGGTTTTGGGCTCAATTCTGATATTTGCTTCTCTCTTTTTTTAGAGGATCGACTCAGCCAGGGTAGCCTGGGGAGTGGAGATGATATGCAATTTCACAGGAGTTCCGAGAAAGATGGAAAGCTTATCCTGTCCATATGCTCCCATCGGACTAGGAGACTCGGGGAGTCCAGGCTGGGACGGACGGAGGGAACGGAAATGATGGTGGTGGAGATGATGACCACGACAACGTCGACGTTTTCCATCCAGCGGTGGACGGTCGGTGTGGAGTCAACACCTATTCACGTGGCTGGATACATCAATCCATGATAGATGACCACGACAAGAGAGCCAAAAGATCCCAAGGACGGACGTCCAGGACGGAGCTCGCTTCTCGGCTCGCGAAGAGTAGCAATGCAAATTTTCAGTCGTTTTAAAGCAAGATGATCGACTCTGGCCGAGCGATAGACTACATTCGACGTTGCTGGAATCGAGACTGAGGCTTCTCGGCTTTCTTGGATGCCTGCCCCGCCACTCCGATGGTAGACTCGCCGGACGCAATGTGGCGAGAAATTGACTATTTATAAACATTTGATCCGACGCCGCGAACACTTCTACTTGATAGCGGAGAAGGCAAACAGCAGCCAGAACAGTGGCGGTACCATCGAGGAACAGCATTGGCATTATTGGAGCCTAGAGAGCGAACCCATTGCGGCATGTTACTGTGCCTTCTCTTGCTTCATTACTCACACAGCTCGGCTTGATAAAAAGATTCATGAATGGTTGCCGAAGCATTCATTGGCGAATTCCCTTTCTCGTGAGCTTCTCCACATCCGTTGCGTATCCGAACAAAAGACGCGATATACACAGTACCTAATAGTGCATAATACACATGTGGAGAGAATGAGAGTACCGCGTCGTGAGGCGATATAACACAGCTTCTCTGACTTTGGTTCGACTTCGAGTCTCTGCCGTTTGTTTGTTTGTCTGTTTGTTTGTTCGTTTTTTTTTCGTTTGTTCAAATGTTTGTCTAGGTTGCAGTTCGCTTGTTCCGTTTCTCAATACGAATGTACTCGACCTGAAACACTTTAACTAACTCGATGAAGAATAAACAAAGAAGTCTTGTGGGAAACGGGCATCTCAGAAAAAGTCCACGATTCGAAGTTGGAAACCTCACCCGTAATCGAATTGTGTGTAGATCCATCTGGACAGTCCGGGAGTCGGCCACAGTAGTTCCAAGACGAAGGAATTCTTGTAAATTTCGGCTCGTCGCCGGAGCTTCAGCTCCGCCTCGCTACGACGCAGATCTGTTTCAGAGCTCAAGAACTTTCGAGGCCGGTCAAGCTCATGCTGAGTGTACTCAAGCACGACTAGTTGATTCTCTCGAAGACGCGGAGCCTGACGAGAGCCTGTTTGCTTGCCAGGCTCCGGTGGCCAGCGAAGTGACTCGGGCTCGCTGGTGAATTGGCTGCTTCGAGGGTCCGCTTGCGTCAAAACTCTCGAACACCCGCAGACATATCCACAGCTTCCTATCAGCGTTTGAGTAGACGGTGTGGAGTCGCGATCCCTTCAATTTCTCAGTGGACAGATAAGAGCGGACTAATATTAATAATAATGAATGATAATTGTCGCTGACCACTAGAGCGACCACTGGCTCCGCTATCGCACGGCGACTGCGACTACCTCTTTCAGAACACGGAACAACGACAAAGGGGACAACGGCGAGCGAGCTCAAAGGAATCGGGTGAAATGGGGGGAGATACCCATCGGGAAGCAAAGCTGGGGAGGAATAGAGGGAGAATAAGTGAGCGAGAGTAACGGATAATCTTTAAAGACACTCGCGAAATAGCCGCGGTTATCTCCTGCGTGTCTGTGTCCTACGCCGCCGCCAGTGTCTATCTACGCCACGCCGAAAGAGGTGCACTTAATGGCAAAATTATCATCGGCACTTCGCGCTCCCTCCCAGGATACGAACGCGTGGACGCCACTCAATTTCCATCTTCACCGCCAGGAACTCCTCCTTGTTTCAGTCCCCTTCTTGTTTTTCTCGTATCTGTCTCGTCTTCCCTTCTCTCACCTCCCTTCCGCGGTCCTCTGCTCGCTCATCTTGTTCCTTTCATCCTTCCATTATATTAAACTCCTGTCTCCTATCCTCCGCGATCTCCAGCCCACTTCTCATTATCCCGATCCGATTTCATCTCTTTTCGGCCCTGTTTCCGCCGATCCGGAATGGGTACAGGATCTTCTCATATTCCTCTCTTCGATATGGTCTTGTGTGAACTACACAGATTGTGCATCAAGGCCGCGTCGCGTCGTTCTCTCCAATCAGTTATTGTTTACGGACGGCCGATTCCAAGGAGCGGGGCAGCGAAGTTTATTTAACGTGAAGTATAACTGATGATGATTTTGGTGCTGGTGTTGTTGTTGTTGATGTTGGTGGCTGGGGGATTGGGCGCGGAAAGGATCCGTGTCCTTGACGAAAAGCTGTTTGTGACTCTTTCAGTGAGCTCGCTCGCTCGCATCGTTGGTTGCTTGCTCGCTCGCTCGCTCGTCCGGGTGCGACGAACGCTCGGTGACGATGGGGGAAAGAAGTAATATCGAAAAGATGGAGTATCTGGCCATGTTCGAACACGATGATGCATGGGAAACGACAGCAAACATCTCGAAGGCGTCTGGGAGAAGGTTATAATTAGTGCGCGCGTGGAGTCAGCTCACCCCTAAGCTTGGTGGCTGGTTTGCCGGCTGACGGGCTTCCCGCTCGTTCGTTCGCTCGCTCGCAGTGAATCAGGCCGCAAGGATAACGTATCAGCCAGATGATGATGACGCTGCTCGCCTGACGCGCGGCCCGCTTCCCGGGCTTTAGCTAATAAGCCTTACGTCCCACGTCGCTCTTCCTCAAAGAGCGAGGAAGCCGAACTGGCGTCTTTTCCTTTTCTGAAACTTGTGTTGTGATCGGATGCTCCTCTTTGAAGCTAACGCGGAGCTGCCTTTGAACGGCCACTGCGGTGACGATGTTGTTCTCGAAATCGAAGACGTCTAGGAGTTAGGGCCCCCAGGACCCATTCCAATCTTCGAAGCTGACTTGGCGGTCAGTGGCTCGAGATTTTCACGACTCCCGAGGAGTCTCAACGGAAAAACTCTCCTTTTCATCGCCACGAGTTCCTCCTTTTGCCTCTGTCTCGCCCAGAGTCCAGGTCTTTCTGTAACAGCTCTGTGTGTACTTTCTTGGCAGGATGAGTTGAACATTTCGCGGAAAGCCATGAGAGATGTTTAATGAAAACCGGTGGGACGGGACTCGGAGTTTCCCTCGTCTTCCCGCACCTGCAACGAGGAGATGAAGCAAGCGAGTTCCTGAAAGAATGAAAAAATGCTGCTGCTGATGCGGGGCTCCATGGATTATACCATCCGTGAGAATAAGTAATTAAAGCGGCTTCACGCCTTGTTCATCTCCGCGAGCGAACGACCAAGCCAGCTTCAGGATCCGACAGACCTCGACCCCTGGATTCTTTTCTTCTCGTCGCCCTCGTAATTTCTCTCATCATCGTCTGAAAACTTCGAATTCGCAAAGCCTGGTCGTCTGTGCGTCCACCGCTGTGGATCGTTCCTACCTGCTCGAGAAATTCCTTCAATCATGAACAAACATTCATGCGTGAAATATTCAAAAACGTCGGGAGCGTTTTCCAAGGCTAGTCCGTCGTTCCGAGTAAGGAGAAGCGCGTACTTCCACGTCCACATCCTCAACCTCGCTCCCGCCTCGCCTGCAGCCAGCCGTTCGTTTGGGATGTTCGCAAGTTTTGACCAAACTTCTACTAATTGATGCAGTGTCTAAAACAGCCGGTCGCCCGTCTGAGTCCCAAGCTCATGGGCCAACGCTCCGCTATCTAACTCATTCAGCCGCATGAGACCCGTTATTTTGCCGCCAGCGAGAGTTTCAACTGACTCGACTGCCGGAGAGACTATCACCTCGTGCGACTCTTGAGGTTGAGGAATACTCACGAACGGAACCACGGCGCTTGAATACCGAACTTCAAAGACAACGATGACGACGAAAATCGAGGTAAAACTGTTGTGCGGCTGCTGAGAGTGCCCAATCGAACGTTGGGCAGGAGAGCTCGATGTTCACTAGTCGAGATTTTCTCAGACATCGGCTTCCGTACTAGAAAGTACGGAGTCCGTAAGCCTCAGTTCACATTACGGGGACGAGCCGTTACGAAGCTCGAAGAGTTCCTTTTCTTCGACCGAATACGAAGCGCCATGAATTCGAAAAGTTCAGAGATCAGACGTTCGAGAATCAACTCTCAATAATGAGGCGCAAGAATCGCCGGCTCTATTAGCCTTCAATGAAGAGATGATGAGACCGTGAGGTGCCTTACTTTCACTTTTGATTTTCGAGATGACGATTTGAACTCCCAAACTTCGGAGTTCTCAAGATGGCAACCTCTGCACTCGGAAGCGCTCCAAAATGACAAGCATGTATTATCGGTTTTATCAAGTTTATCAATTCAAGAATGCTTGTCGAGAATCTTCGCCATGATAGTTGTAACTTCTCGAGGTATTCGTTGATTCCCGGAAACCGGTTTTCTTGGCGGTTGACAAAGCTGTCCGGTCTGATTCAAAATCCAGTTTCCACACTTGCGAACGGTTAGGAAAACCATTTTTAATTGTCCAAAAAATCGGTTTTCGGAAAGTCTTTCTTTTCTCAGAAAAAAACGGTTCTTGGAACCGGTCGCGACCCCTGTTTGTGACGAATTGTGTAACAACCAGGAAGTCTCTTCTGAAGTCGAGAGGAGATCTGAAAAACAGGAAATGAAACGAGATCGCGTTGGCTGAAAGCTAGAATGCGACCAGACTTTGTTGTCTATTTTCATCCCTCCTATTGGCTGGCCTGTGTCGTTATACAAAGCAACGGTTCGCACATTTGAATCGATGCCATTGATTCCCCAAATATGACAATTCCGTGGAGCTTATACGCTTCGCGACAGGTTCAGTTTCTAAACGGATGGTTCAGTTTCACAATAAGATTCCCCGTCCGACGGATATTCGAAAGTTTGGGATATTTTTACACAGAGAGCATGAATTAAGCCCTTGTTTTTGTCCGGGAGCCTGTTTGCCTCTCAAACAGATCTGCCATGTTCATGGCTGTGGCCACAATTGAAGTCGTTTCTCCCACGAAGCAACATCCTGTGACCACAGTCAGAGTCGTTTTCATCCTCCGGCTACGACTGGACAGGCTTACTGCGTGGTCCTTGCAGTACATATATATGAGGAAAACCGCAGAAGACTCGCATATTTTGACGTCTGGGACCTTGCAGAAGAACTGCGAGCCGAACAACAGAAAGCCTAGAAAAGGCAAGCCACCCATCGGAGGATTCGATTGTTACCGAGTACATGCATCTGAATCAATTTCTGAAGAGCGCATGATGTGAAAAAAACCAAGTCCAACAGGGTGACAATTTAACGGACTCACGAGGGAATGAAGATGTAGTTGCTCTGTTGTAGGCAGCAACCCATATTCGTAGTGCTACAAGATGGAACAGCATGAGATACTGCTAACGAATAACATGGTATTCAATCTTCTTCGTAATCATCGAACCAGAGCTCGTACCTTTTTCAATGGGCGATAACGCGTTCCTCTGAATGGGGTTGTTAGCTTCAGAGTGCCCTGTTTCCGCGAGCGTCACAGCAAAAAGCATCTTTTCCATATGCCCATGAATCATGTTACTAACTGAGCGAAGAGGTTCCCCGGCAGGAATGCGGCCTTCAGCAGAGATACTCGTCATCATAGAGTTCCTGATCCCATCGGCGAAGAGCAAGTGCGTTAGTTCAAAGGTCCGTTCTTCGGTTCCAGAGTTTCATGAGTAGCCTCAGATCCAGTGGGGCTGGTTTTCAAGTTTTGTGAGCTTCGCAAGAGCACACGTTCGTTGCGAGGGACCTCCGAATGTCCATTTCCATAACATATCGGGAATTTTTGGTTTGGTGAATTACATGAAGTCTCAATTATTACGTATCGAAAGGAGCAACATGATCATGATTAGCTTCCGATGCGGCTGCGCATCGAGAGATCGTGGACGAAACTCTCTCGAGGGGAGAATCCCGAAGCATTTCACGCCAACGCGCGAGACTCGTGTTTTTTGCCCGCCTGCACCGAAGTATGCATCCAATGGTCGAGATGCGGAGTCCTTTGATCGCTGGATGCGGCATAATTCGCTCTTTCTCCCGTGAGCTTTATTCGGCGGTTCGCCGCAGAAAAACAACGCGCTCCAGGACCGTGGCAGTGTCTGAGATGGCGGATGATGGCTCTTACCCCTCATTGCAATCCCCGCCAAAGATGTGTCTGAGAGGATGTCCCTGATTCGGGGAAGAAATCAAGTCAGATCAGTATGAGTTGTTCGACGGAAGAAGTCGAGTTTAATCTGTAGATGATCATGTCGTGGAGTATCACTCGTAGAAAAAATAGGCTAAAAGGCCAGTCAAACATCCGGATCAGCACAAGGAAATCCACTGAGCCTGTTCCTGTTCATCGTCTACGCGGCATAACTGGAGGATAGCTATTCGGGTTTCACGATGACCTCGGAATCCTCTCACAGGACCAAGCCCACTTGCTTGTGTCCAAGGGATATCAGTTATAAATCCTGAGTTCCTTCGTTCGCAATGATTTTCCAACCACATTTCAATCGGAAGGCTGAACTCAGGAGCGGATGAACATGGCGGCTTTCGATTTTCATCGATGAATGATCCGAAGGAGTCGCGCTCAAGGACCCATTTGTCCCCTACAAACATATTCCTCATTCACGGGAGTGATGCTAGAATACAAGAAGAGAGGCCGAGAATTGTGAGGAAGGTAGCAGAGCTTCGATTTATTCATCTTCTTCTCCGATATCCGAAGGTCATCGGGAAAATATCCGGCTGCCATGATCTCGACGGGAAGAGTCCGGTTGCTAAATGTTTCGTGGAAAGGGATTTTCGCGTTGTTTTGAAGCATTGAAGTTGAAAACGATGGATACTTCAGCGGAGAGCGGCCAAATATCTCAGAACTCGAGAACTTGATTCGTGACCAGGAACTGGAAGGGACATAGGAGACGAGAGAATGCTTTCACGACTTCTAAAGCTCAGCCCAACCTTCTAGGTTTTTACCCAAAGGCGGATTTCAGTCGCTTTGGGTAAAAACTTTCATCCAATAAATTCAATTAAGCGACTAGGATGGGAATGGAGTGAGAGCAGATGTCGGATTTCCGCTTAGATATCCGTCCTCTGTCGAATCCGATGTCTTCGAAAAGATTTCCGGGTAAATTGAAGTTTCACTCATAAACGATTCAGAGAACTGCTCACTCTATCCTCCGCATTTTGTTTCAAGTAGACTTGAAAAACTTTCGAATCAGTTCCCCTGATTTCTGACGTGTGATTTCTTCTGTTCCTGAAGAAGGACTTGGTACCGTTTCCATAGCTACCCTCGTGGGAAATGATATCGCTTGGAAATAGGCGTTTGTGTTCGCTAATAACTTGGACAGCTAGAAATCGACAGGCATCCTATCGTGGGATGTAAATCTCTAACACATCATACTTCAATTAATACGATGATTCCGAGCGAGGGTGATTTCAGAGGCGTCTGAATCTCAAGAATGTGGAAAGAAAGGAATATGATCTTTCTGCGATGGAACTTCTCTAGTTTTCCGACTCTTCTCGAACTCGACATCGGGTTGCTCCGATGATGGTTTCCATGGTTTCGGCAGAGAGAGAGAAGAAAGAGACCGGGATAAATCCGAATCAGTGGCGACCACTCCAGTTCTGGAATTCAATGTTCTTCCGAAATGACGCTTCGATACGTCACTTGGAAGCGCTCGTTCCTGCCTGCCTGCATGACACTTCTCTGCTCCTTCGACCCCTTGCCCGGCTCGGCTTGTTTGCCGAGCGCAGGGTCCAGCAAGGTAACCGGCTCACCACGAGCCCAGCCAAGCAGGCAAGGCACCCGAGGAGGCAAGCGAGCGAACGGCGGGCGTTCATTGTCTTGAAGAATGAGCTCAATTCTTTGCAAAGAAAATGATTTTCTGCAGAGCTCGGAACAATGCCGATGGCGGCCCGCAATACGCTCACCTCAGAGTCGTGTCGGGTCGCTTCATAAGCTAGGTCGATGTTGCGTCGAACCTCCCAGATCCCTTCGAAGACGCGGAGGTTTCCGGAGCGAGAAGAAATCAAAGTTATCCCCTGTACGACGATCGTTCATTCTCCGAGGAATGAGAGAAAAATCCCCTCTCGTCCTCCGAAAACTGTTGCAAAATGAAGATTCAACGTCCTCCCGTGCACGGGGAACAAGAAAATGTTCCAGTGGGTTTCCACAAGAGAACAGTGTGGTGTGGTGAGTACGATCATCACAAAAAAACTTGCTCAGCATCGCAGTGGATTGAAGAGCCGGGTCAGCACTAGGGCGTGATCTCGTCGTTCGTGGTCCGTCTCGAAGCGGGATTCGTGTGAACTTCCATTACGAATAAAGTAACGTCCGTCTTCGCGTCCTCTTGTGCTTTTTCTCGTCCACTCCCCTCGCCTGTTCTGACGGTCATCCCCTTACGTTCTTTCGTGTACGTTCCTGCAGGCGTCCATCGAGTCCTCGTCGGCCAGTTTGTCCGGCTGTCCATCTGTCTGTCCGTCCGCCGCACAGTCAGTCGGATCGTTTGTACGTCAACGTCAATAAGCGAATAGCTAACGAGCCGAATCTTCGATCTAGATCTGTGCCAATGGTGGTGCCAACAGCGACGAGGCCGTCTTTGCGTTTACTACGCGTCGTCCTCGTCTTTGACGTAGATCGCTGCGCCATCTTGCCCGCCAGCGATCGGATCAATGACAGCTTGTTGTGCGATACAAACACCCAACGAAGTCTTATCCATTCATGCGAAGGTCACGGCTCTACTTCTTGAGTAACGGGAACTATCGGTCGATTCGGCCATTGAATTTCGCCGTCAAACGTTTCGACCAGCACAACAGCGCAGAGTTGTCCTCCATTTTCTCTATACACGGCGTGAGCACGATGACGGGAATGAATTGGTGTAGAAGAAAGAGGAGAGCGCGATGGCGACCGCTGACCAACAGAAATGCTAGAGGTCAACTCAGAAAAGATCAAGAACCGATGGCCGGGTATCATTGTTATTAAACCGCGTTCTTTGCTTCGTCTCTGATTCTCTACCGACCTTCTATTTCCAATTCCTCTCTCTCTCTCTCTCTCAATCCCTTCCTTGGTCGTCTGATTCTCCCCCAGCACAGCCTACTCAATTTTTGACGACTTGGAAGTCGATCGGTCTCCCGTAGAGTTCCGGCTGGCGCTCTTTTTTCCGACAGTGAAGTTGTCTTCGTGCTTTGGAGCTGTAGAAATAGATATCTTCCCTTTGTCCTTCCTCCTCTCCCGGTTCCATTCCCTTCTCCCAGTTCAGATCTTTGTGGGTGGAAGAGCCTCGATGGCAACTGAGGTTAATTGAACAACTCGGGAGAGGAAATGGGAGTCTTCTAGACGACACGGCTTTGAGCAATCAAAGATCCACTACAGAGCTTCTTCCAGCCCGACGTCACTCTAGGAAGGGAGGTTCTACAAAGTTCAAGTATTTAGAGCTTTTTTTCGCGCACTTTCCGCGAATCGCGGTGGAAAGCGGCATTCGATCGAGAACCTTAGGATAACGCAAAGAGACGAAAGACCAGAATATATGTGGAAGAAAACAACCAGGCAAATAGATGGGATAGACTCGCTCACTCACTCACTCACTCAGCGGTATAAAAGACGCGACCAACCGGAAGAGTGCAAAGGGGACGGACAATGGGCAAACTTTTGATAGAAAGAAAGACGGACCCAGAATAAGGGGAAACACGGATGGAAGAAACGAAGGCGCGACCGCCACACCTCTCTTCCTCTCTTTAGAGCTTCTGTGTTACTCTCTTGCCCCTTTTCCTCGGTTTAGGCGCCAGCCATCGGGCGGACGTTGTTTAGCAATACAGTAGAGGCCACACATTAGAGTGCCGACAACGAGAAATAGAAAGAGAGACTTTTCTGCAGCACTCCTGAACGAACGCTTCCCAGGCGGATCACTCGCTTGTTTCGGTTTGTTTTCCTACACTTAAGTGCCTTGCCTGAACCGTTCCCAGTATGGGGTACGTCGAGAGATCGCTAAGCCATCTCTTTTTTACTCTCGAAGAATTCTCTTCGTTCTAGTTCCTCGTCTTCTCCTTATCTTCAGCATTCTTTCTCGGTTTTCTTGCGCCTCCTCGCCAAGCTTTACAATTCGATTTCTATGTCCAGTTTTCCCATTTTTCTCTCTCTCGTCTTTGACCGTTTCCTAGAATGCAGACCCGGAGTTCATCTAACGTTTCCATCCATCCGATTTCTGGGTTCCCTGTGATGCGAAACTCGAGTGAAACAAAGTCAGTCGAAAATCAGGCATGCGCTTCTTCTTGACGTTTGTACCTATGTCGCGAGTCGCGATCCAAAAATTATTTCTGAACTTCGAGTGTTATCTTTGTGGACACACGAATCCATTTGCCTCGGTGTTTTTTTTGGAGGATGGATTCATGCCACTCGAGAGATCGAATTTGGACGATTTTATCTCGAATAGCTACATGCAGGACCCATTAGGCTTCCCTCGCGCTGCTTCCAAAATCAATATCAGAGTTTAATTTCACGACCAGGAGCGAAAATGACGGAGCCCTCTATCCTTGATTTCGCGGTTTTGGGGGAACAAGGAGGAAAAAGTATGGCTGTTAACCACCGCCTCTTCCCTCTTCTTTGTCGGAAAAGACGTCTATTCAAGAAGAAAATGTTGTGGATCGGTCGGAAGATGATGCAGATATCGGCATCACGAGCTCAGTCGGTGGAGACGTCCATTCCACTTCAAATAACTGATTTCTCAAAAAGGATTTGGATCTAGGTGTCTTCGAAGGTGTCATTCGACGCCAAGAAAAAAATCAGGTTCTTGAAGATCCTTGCAGGTCTCTCGTGAAATACAAAGAGTTCCAAACGATCTTCTGGACGAACTGATGGGACAGAAAATGCTTCGCAGCATAGAGTCCCGTTTTCGAAGGGTTCCCGATAGATTCTTTTGTCTGGGCTCACGAGAATGAGCTTGCGTTGAGGCAAGAGAAATCATCACGATATTCGATATCTTACTCGCCTGATTTCACTTTTTCAGATTGCCTCTTCGTTTCCTGGTAGCTCGATCGATTCAAAGTCGATGAAATCCAGAGTACTTGATATCGAATGCCCGGAGGCATTCGCGCTCGTTCGCGTGCGTCGTCAGGTATCGATCCACTTGGGGAAGCTTCAGGCCTTCGACGACCACCGCGAGTGATATCTTCTTCCAACCGACTGTCACGGAAGAACTGCAATTAGTCGGAGATAGATCAAAACTTCAGAACTGAGATCTCCAGAACATTGCCGAAAAGCTGACAATTCTCCGCTCCCTGAAACCTTTTTGCGCTGGCCCAACGCACGCCTTCCTTTCACCGCTTCTCAACTCCGTCTCAGAGAGTAATGGAGGACGTCATCAAGCATCGTTGCGAGAAGCATTATTACTATCAAGCCAATGGATACCGACGCGAGAGTCGTCGCCCGCCGCTGTCAACGCGTCCATTGTTGTTGTGGAAAACTCACTCCGTCTCTATTATTCTCTCTATCATTCTATCTCTCGCTCTCTTTCAATCGCCCGATTCCGCCGTCTCGTTGGCTTGCTTGCACACAGGCAGGGGAAGGCAGGCAAGCAGGCCGCTCCGTCGGTCGGTCGGACGACCAGCTAGCAAGCTCCCATTCCGTAACAGACTCGGCGGCAACGATGATGGTAGTAGCGTTCCCCTCGTGGTAGTGGTGCTACAGCAACCAAATGCGATTATCTTGTAGAGCTCGCAAGGCCGCGTGAAGTTGCCTCCCTCCCTCCCTTTCTCCCTCCCTCTCTCCCTCCCTCGGTCGGACGCCCGCACGCCAGTGTTGGTGCACCAGAACAACCTATTGCAAATGAAACTGGCATCCCGTTCCCTTCGAGAGGCAGCTCCATCCAACGACGAGCTCGTTCGAATCGCTGGACCGAAGCACAAACAGATCGAAAAAGGGTTCTGAATTTTGATGGACACGAACGCTAATGTATGAATGGAGGTTCTGATAGGTATGGTTGAGTGCTTTACGGATTTCTGGAACGATATCTATCGACTGCTTCCGAAACGCCAGCAGCCGAATTGCGCTAGAAGTGCATTACCGTTTCGTCTACTGGCGATGGCCCCAGAACCCAGAGCTAGTTCTCTAATGAGCATTCGCCGGCGAGTAGACGACATCCACATAAACTGTGCAGTTCTATTGATGATGCCAGTAATAGAACGATGATAACAAAGAGGATGCTGATAAGCGAATTCGTGCATTTCTCTTCATTGGGCTTTGCAATCGAGCTCCGATCTCCCACTTGACTCTGGAATTCCGAAAGCGGAAGAAACCGATCCCCGAGTTAGGGAGTCCACTTTGTCAACACTTTGCAGGAGGAAATACGTGACACAGTGTCTGGAATCCTGGAATGTTTTTGCCGAGAATCGTGTTTGGAATCAACCGCACTGCGAAACGAACCATCACAATGTTCGTATTTCAACACGGTTTCACATTACCGTTGGAGGAACTGATCTTTTAGTGGATTGCAGCTCTCCTGGAGAGGATTCCATGCTTGCAGAACCGGCGTCAAACCACCAAAACCAGGATTTCTTCAGCAAAACGCGGGCGTCGCGGATCTTCTCACGTCGAGACACAGTGATTCAATTTGCGGTCTGAGATTTATTCTTCCTCGCATAAAATTCAAGTACGCGTCACAATGAAGAGGTGGCGTGACGCAACTTTCCAATGGTAGCGAGGAAATTCCTCACTAATTATGCGGGTTCGTTCTTCCCTCGCCAACCGGGAAGCTGCTGAGGAGACAGACGCTCTCTGAGATGAGAACAGTGTCTTGCGATGACGAAAATTCCTCAACGGGCCTTCTTGGAACCCAGAACTCTTTGTTGCCAAAAGTCTCTCCTGATTTCGAGAGCATTTCCTCGCGCGTCGTCGATGCTGCAATATATTTGAGTCACATAGTTGATCCTGAAACTCTCCCACGGGACTCGAACGAAGCCAGAACGAAGGTTTTGGAGGAATCCACACGCGAAACATTGGAGTCTTGAGGTTCCTACCACGAAGTGTTGTTCCTTTGCGCTGATTGGGAGTCCGAGGAAGAGATCTCTGAATCTCTGCCCGCAACGAAAGTAACATGTTCCGAAGGACAGGTGCGCTCGTGGCGTTTAGAACGGCAGAGGAGACTTTTCTGGCGAGAAACCAAACATTCCTATGTTAGTATCTTCACTGCTCAGGGTTCCACGAATCTTTTTCTTGCGGAAAAAACACGTGAAAGCACTGTTGTGACTGCCAACAATCAATACGACGGCAACGGAGCTTATGAACTATTTACGCTCCCCGAAGACTCTTGTATCTGAGTCATACAGCCATGCAGCTTTCCCGGAGCTACGCTATTTTTAGTCATTCTCGCCAAGACTGAATAACAGAAACAGCGGAGACCGCAGAACCTTCCCGCAGATCGGAGGCAAACAGTTGATTCTCCAGAACAGGCGTCTCTGTTTAGTTGCAGCATTACCGCGAATCAGAAAGCAAACCGCCTAAATCGGGGCTATTTTCGGCGCCTCTGATTGATTTTAGGCTCTTCCGATCGTTTCCTTCTCATTCTTCGATGACCTAGAAACGATTGAACGCGAATTCCCACATCGGCGGTATCAAATTCAGCTCCCACGATCCGTTTACGCATTGGGGGGACTTTTGACGCGTCTCCTCCGACTTCTTTGCATGGACTCTCTCTTTTTCTGCTTAATAACGCTGACTCTTTTCGTCAAGGTTACGGACTTTCTGAAATCATACCTTGCAAAGAGACAAATCAGTGACAAAACCCAGAAGCGATGGTCCCGGAAATCCGCTGTTCTGGAAGGGAAGCACAGAGTCGAATATGTACAGTAACACTCATGATTTGGAACAATGATTTAGATTTTATCTGTCGTAGATCCGACCTCCTCCGAACAGCTCCATCAGCAAAAGCTTTTGACGTTGTGCGTGAAAAATTGACGAGATTCAGTCCAGTACCAAATGTCGCTCCTGCCGACTCCGGCCAATTATTTATGCAAGCCTTTCCCGCGGCTGTTGCTGCTTTTCCAACTTTTCCCGACTCTCCCAATTTCTCCCCAAGTTTCTCCTACCGTCCCCGCTGTCAGAAGCTAAGCCCCCACTTTTCCCGCCCATCCCCACGTCTCCGTGCTTCGCAGTCGACGCAACTTTCGCCCAAATCGGATGTTGGAAAGTCAGGCGTTCGAGCCTCCGACTGACTGCCGAGCTGATTGACTAGTTTTGGAGCTAACTTGCTCGAGTTGGAGGCTTTTTTCCCGTCCCTAATTACATTGGATCAACGAAGCCTCTCGCCTTGAGGGCTATTATCGTTCCAGATATGGCACGCCCGCCGTCTAGCCGCATACCCTTCAGCCTACCCTTCAACACAGTTCGCAAGAGCGATCGATTCCCCTCTGACTTGGTGGCAGTGAGGAGCGAGATTCCCTGTTCCGCGGGGAACTGTGGGCCGCCATGGAGTGGAACTGTAGCGGCTGGAAAACACCAGAGGCACGATTGACTTCGAATCCCAAGCCGTGAGTTGTGCAATATCTTCCTTCCTTCCTCTGACTTTGGCAATCCATTCAATGTT
Organism: Neoseiulus cucumeris; assembly: GCA_021527715.1. Taxonomy (NCBI): domain Eukaryota; kingdom Metazoa; phylum Arthropoda; class Arachnida; order Mesostigmata; family Phytoseiidae; genus Neoseiulus; species Neoseiulus cucumeris. Next base: position 911,324 of record JAJSRV010000028.1, read on the forward strand.
CATGGGGAACACGGATGAGGAACTTTTCCGAAGCCGGCGAAAACACGAAGTTGCAGTTATCCTGGTTTCAAGGTCGAGTCCATATTCCCATCGTACATACCAGGATGGCGCTTTATCACGATATTATTGACTGCGTTCAGGGACTTGAGCGGAGAATGAGCTTTCAATTTGGTGAATCACATCGCAATCAACAAGTTAGATCCGCATTCTCTATGACTGCACGATTCATCAACAACGAGCATCGTCGGAGCGTATACGTTCGTTCGTATGGACGTCGCCACATTCTGGCTGGCTGGCTAGATATAAATAGATGAGTGCCGTATAACCTCGTAGTGGAGCTAACGACAAAGCAGCGATGACTAACTGCGTCCGGCGACCTGTCTGTCCGATCGGCCTTTTGTCTCTCCTCCCAGCGGCGATGTCTCGCTTCTTGATGTTGGCCGAGATACAATAGAAGGTGCCAAGGATGATAATAGCCATATTCGATGCAGCTCTTCCAATGAAAACGAGCGAGCCTACTTCAGTGTTATGAGACTTCCTCAGAGGTAATCAACGCCGAGAACGTTCATAAGAACGGACTCTTGTCATCATTGGCTTCGGCACGTCAATACGAAACATTTGGGTCAACTCGACAGCTCTCTCGTCTGTGCCTGCCTCGTTCTCTTGATAATCATCGATACGGGTGCTCTCGACTGGAGGTCGTTATTAGGGAAACAATAAGACTATTGATAGTTTCCCCTCTTCATGAGGATGAAATTTTGTTGGATATTTTGTTGGATTCCGAATCGGTGATTTTCGTGACATGCGCGAGCGGCCACTTTGTTCCAATTGAAACACAAAATGCCGTTCGCTGACTTCTGGAGTTTCAGGCTTGCGAATGCAATCAGGCTCTATCACGTGAAATTCAAGCCCTCAGATCGTTGAAAATTCACGGAATTCGACGAAACTTTCAGGATTCACTCCGATTAACCTACTATTTTTGTTTTGGGAACATAACTTAAAGCCGTTCGATCAAACTTGTGCGCTCCATTCAGCGTGAAATTCAGCATCTGATTCTCTGATCGAGTCGAGCGGCCTCGTCCCAACGCAAACAAACATGAACTCGTGCAAACCGGCGAGGTCGAACCTCGCGCCGCCGTCGGACGGCCCTCGCAGCGGATCTGCCTAGCACGGAACAGCTGTATTTTCAAAACATGACCCGCATATCCCGCGGGCGAAACGCGAGTGAGCGCGAGCGGAAAAGCGGCTGCGGGCCGCTCGATCGGGACGCAGAATACTCTGCCAGAATGGAATACGCACAGAGGTGAGGCAGCGGGATTGAAAGGCAATCCACGCGAGTTGTACATCTACCGGCCGCGCTAACGGGAACGCGCACCGCAGCATGGTGTTCTGAATTCCGCAGGCGTTCGTTGCCGTTCCGAGCCGCAGTGAAAGGAGACGATGAAGACTCACGAGTGCGATGCTGACTGCGCGAATATGGTAGTTGAGAGCGCAACAGTACAGTGCAATCTTTGCCTCAAAATAGAACTATAGCGAGCAGAAATCTCTCCAACCTTGTTGCTGACTGCTTGACGGTCGTTAAAACTGAACGCGACGACACCTTCGACTCAGCCGCTCTTGTAACCAACACTTCGAACGGCAGCAAGTGCAACACGTGCGTCATCAGTCTGCACGCAACGCGAGAGGCAGCAACGAATAGAGTTGACGATTACTCGGAGATTCAAAAATAACTTTGCGGCTGCGACGATAGACGAATTTGAACGCATCAGGTGACAAGAGTCCCCCATAAATGTTCGTTCCTCCCCGTCTAAATGAATAGAGAGGGATCTTCTCAGACAGGTAGAGTCGATCAGGATGTGTTTGTTGCCTTGATATGGAGCCGTTCTCTGTTTCGCGTGAGATGCTTGTCTACCGTGGAGAAGGTTCAAGTTCCGAATCGTTTTCGGAAGTTGACTTATCTTCGCAGCAGCGTAGGGATCTGAACGTTTGACCATTTTTCCGGTCGATGGATCGTATAAATGAATCATTTTTATCCTGAAACGCATCCAACGCTATGTATAGTACACCATTACATAGAAGGCCATGAGAGTCGGCGTGAGGCGCACGGATGGTCCACAGTTGGTTTAATGATGACAGCTCGCTATAAAGCACGTTCGAGAGCCCCCATCTCAAAGAGCAAACATTATTGTGAAACAAGTTTCGCCTCTCCCCAGCAGCGAGCGAAAATTCTTGTGACTTTGAGTTCAGCGGCCTTGCACCCTGGAGATAGATTCGAGGACATTCTCGTGACTTCTAGGCGAACCCCTAAGATTTCGGTTCAGACATAGACTTCGTCTCCACGAAAGAACAAACAGACGGCTGCTGCGGGATCTCCGCAAGATGCCCCATCATCGAGCAGGTCCAGAATTTGTGCTGATAACGAACTGGAAAGATTGGTAGGCGGCAGTGGCAGGCTACTAGCGAAGGGGAGGAGCGGAAAAACACAGAAAGAAAAGCATGGCAGGATACTTTGCTCGCCTCACGATGTGATGCTCAGGTCTCATATCTGAGAAAAGTTCCGACGACAGAATAGAAACGGGACCCATCAACCCGTGGAGTTCCAAGTTTCTTCCGAGACCTCAGCTCCCGATCACCTCTCAACCTCCTTTCATACTCATCCGCCGTCTTTGACGCTCTTGTTCACCTCGTTCGGGGGCAGCAAGCTTCAATTGGTGTTACTCCTAAGTGGAGGATTCACTCCGCGGGTACTTCCGCGGGTAAAGCCAACTACGACCTCGAACTTCCCCACACCCCATCTGTGTGATTTTTCGGCTCCTTGTTCGGTAGATGCTTTCTGTGATATTCGAATGTCCCTCGTCACATATGTTTGAGGGACCGTGAGGATCAGGATCATATTCCCGATCATGAGAGATTCCTCCTTTTGAGGAAGAGGTCATCAAACCACAGTCGTAAGCTGGACAAAGAAGGTTTCAGTTGAGGAACAACTCGATTGAAAACAGCCCTGCCCCGATGAATGAAGTCCCGATCAATGCATTTCTCAATAACAACTCTTTCCTAGCAGAACTAGCGCACTGTGCTCTATCCGGGTGGCCTGGGTACTCATTATCTCGAAACCTGAAGTGCCGATCCAGTCAATTGTATCATTGACCATTGATTGATTGATTAATCATTCATTGATCGACCAATCATCAATCAATGATCATTTATTGAATTGATTGATTGATCATGACCTGATGATACCTTCGATGATACCTGAACGTGGTTGATTTCTTCTCCGTGACCAATGATTTTTCACTTCTAAGGGATCCAAATACCAGTTGAGGGACACTTTTTTGTTAGGCTGCCGTCCTATGCGTGGAAGTTGGAAGTTATGGAACACCCGAAGTTCGAGTGAGATGCGAGGAAAACACAGGAGCGTTCCATAATCGGTATTTGCATATTTGAAAACGGAAAAAAGTACCAGTTGAGGAACACAGAATAATTCAAGAACCGTTACCAAGCATAGAAACTGAAAATCATCTATGATAGACCCAGCATTCCATGACTTGTCCGTGCTCCATAAAAGGTACGTTTCCCCTATCGCTATCACAAGGCCTAACGAAGCCATATGTAGAGGGAGCAGGTCGGAGAGGGGATTGGCCGATTACCTAGCAGCTCCGGAATATTCCTTCAACGACGCGTGCCTCTCTCAGAGAAATAATGAGAAATCTGAGACCTTCCGGACTCGGTTCCTCGATGAAAATTCCCAATAAAAAACCCATTGAGCAGCTTAAAAGTTTCTGGAAAATGGGGACACAGTCTCGGACTCGTATAGGCCTTCATTTCAGCCTCGGCGGACTTCCGTTAAGACAAAACCGCTTAACGGCTTCAGGTCCGCCACGGCGAAGAGAGCAGCTCGCTTTCACGGTCAGGGAGCAGGAATTCGGGGAGAATCCGGGCTGCTCGACGATCGGGGCCTGAGCGTAGGGGATAAATGCGTTATTGACTGTTCGAGGTGTGATGAGTGATTTTCCCAATCGGCGATCCAATCTTCGGCAAGCGGCGTTCCAGGCGATCCCTCTCGTTGCCGACAGCTCCGCTGCCACCACATATTTCTCTAAAATTAATGTCCCGGAGCTTCGCGCTGCCGAACTACTGAGTGGTCGCTCGGTTGGCGTGCGCGCAAGCCGATCTACAGCCCTCAAATGGACCAATATCGGAGCCTTCAGAAACCGGATCCTTCCCCTTCTAACCCGACCCTGCAAGTCCAATCACATTCCTCAGCCATAGCCAGGCAGGGTCATCAGATGCAGGTATGGGACCTCGACAACCACTGGTGCTAAACGTCGACATCGGCGGGTTTCTATCGGTTTCGTTCGTGCGGCCCGAAGCTAACGGACTTGCGCGAGGCGAATCACACCGGGCAAAGGGAGAGAGACAGAGAGGAACACGGCTCTCCACGTACAGCTCGTCGCCAATGCTCGTGCTTTATCACGGCGTCCTTGGAAACATCAACAAGGCGAGCGCCAGCCGCCGGGCACGCTCCCGAGTCGGCAGGAAGCGAGGGACCAGCATGTGACTCCATACTGTGCCCCGTCGATGCAGATTGGGGCGGCCGCGGCCATGAAGAGACCGTAGGAAAGAAATTCCGAAAAAAGGGTTTCGCTCAATATCCACGCGTTGCCGTGTCTGGGAAGTTTCGCAAAGGGTCCCAAACAGTAGAAATGAATCGGGGATCTCCGTTTCCGCCACAACAGGTTATCCGAAGAAGCGGGTTCCGCGGCTCGCTTCGGAAGAAGCCCCGAAATATAATTTTCTCTAACAGAACGGAGATCCTATCCAGGATATCCACGTGAGAAAGCGGGAAATTTCATTTCTCAAGCTGAACGAGTCGGAATTGACTTGAATTTGACTTCGGGAGAGAACACAGACGCGAGATAATTGTCAACGCTAAATTATTTATCAAGGACCGCAAGACCTCTTAAACGGTTGTGAAACAGCTTCTACGTGGATTTTTTTTGGACGCTCGAAGCTTACGGTGCGATCAGACTGAACCTTCCGGAATCGATATCACGAGGCCCTTTGATGGAACATGCTAAAGTAGCGGCTCGTGATGAATCGGACTGGAATGCCTGGAAATCATTCGGCTACAAGAATTCGAAACAGGAGGAAGGAATAATGTTATGTATCGAGGTTTCACCTGGATATGGTTTTCATTCTCATAGACTTATATGGCTTCAATGATCCATGGGTTGACCACGACGATCAGAACATATCACAAACTTCGACTTCATGGTATTTTGTTTCGCGTAATTGTGTGAGTCTCGTTGATCCGGAGTCGAAGTTGCGGCATACGAGATCTTGAAGTTTTTGACAAAAGTGAGGAGAGAAGAAGCAGTACCTCCGAAGGGAGCTCGGGTGGAGCACCGAGCTATAAGACGGAAGGGATGCTGGTCAGCTTCGAGCTACTTTCCAACAGTATCCCGAGGGCAAAAGAGTTCGACGCAATTTCGGCTAATAGCCATCGGACTTCGAGGTCAGAGCTGGAAAGAACGGATCGTCGAACGCGCGGATGTTGGGGACTTGAACGATCCGAAAAAGTTGGAGTCAAAGAGGAGAAAAAAGTGCGACATCAAGATATAAATAAGAAGGATGAGAAATTCTGGAAGGAGTTTCCGCTTTGTTCTCTTCGATTTCTCCTTGTCGACTGCGACCTTGGCGCCAGGATTCCTCCCGGGAGAAGACATTTTTGTGCCCTCTATTATCACGATTCACATCTGTCACCATTGACCCGTTCGTTGTTTCGTTCGACGCCCGCAGTCGTGGTGGTGTCCCGCTGTTATTTCGTGTGTCTTATCTTGTGCGCAGCTTCCATTTTTAGTTTCCGTCTCAATCCGTCCGCTTCCTTCTGTCAAATTCACTGCGATTTCTATCTCTCGGAAGAGCTCTTCAAGATCTTCGGCCGCAAGTGCTTAGTCGAGTGAGTCTTGAGAATGTGAAGAATCGTTTCTCTCGAGTCCACGCACGGCGTGTGCACACATTTATCAGCGAGGAAGAGAAGAACACAACTTCACATCGGAATCGACGATAGTGACACAAATACCTGAATGTCCGCCTTTGGGCGTCGTGAATGATCGTTAAGTAGCCGATGCTAAGACTTCATTGCTGCGATCATGAAACGGTACACGACGATATTGAACGCAGGCAGCCGAAGCCGTTAACTGCGCCGAACGTAACGACAGTGAGTCAAGCTCAGGCGTACAGCGTCCAAGAGGAGAACAGGGGCAATTAGGGGTGGGAATATGTAAAGAAGCTAAACGGGGTGCTGGCGGGCGAGTATACATCTTTCGGTCGTGACTTTTACTGCTGTTCTCGCTGACATGTTAATGCCACCAAGTTCGCTTTGCTGTAAATCGCGCACAAACATATCATCACAGCAGGTAAAACAAGCCAAGGTGAAGCGCGGTAGAGCGAGGTGAGGCAAGGCAGCAACGATCAGAGCTAGCTTGTTGTACGAGAACGCCGCCGCGAGTAGTAAACAGCGACATGGAAGGAAACCTTACGCAGCGCCAACAGCAGATGGCGACAGTACAACAACAACAACGATGACGATAAGCCGTAATCCTCTATCACGCATTGAGGACCGGTTCCGTGACGTGTCGCCTGTCGAGAGCCAGGCACCACTGCGAGCACTGCCTCTACAGCTGTTCCTTTTGACAGAGAGCGGCAGCGGGCTTCCTAACGCCTGGTGCGCGCCCTGATCGTAGTAGCAGGACAAACCTTTCAGATCTCAGCCCGTGCAAAGATCAAGTTTGGAAAACGGAGAGCGAGAGAGAGAGGGAGTACATGACGAGGCATCGCTACAAGAATAGGCCGCGGATATGCGCCGTAAAAGGCCTCGTTCCATGTTTCTCTTTGAAATATGGCCACCGATTTCGGCCGCCGCGTCCGCTACCCAACGCCACTGACACAGCTCCCGTCCTCCATCTTCTGTAAGCCGCGAGCAAAGGACCGCCAGCGAACGGATATTCTCTACCTTCTATGCATAAACGCCTTTTCCCTCTTCCTTCAGCCCGTCTGTCGCTTCGGCTTCCAGTCATTCGGTCATTCATTCCAACACGTCCAACATAGTCGTTACTTCTGTATAAAGGTGTCCCGAATGCCTCTCACGCGACGAAATACCTGAATCTCGCATGAGGTTAGGTCGCCTCCTCTTCGGCGGCCTAGATGAGTACTCGCTCGTCACACAGGAGTCCTAGAATGCAAAGTGGCTTCGCGAGATCGCCTGACTTCTGTCGATCTCATCAGAACAAGCACCGTGACGATCTCGATTTCAAGCTTCATTATTTGAACTGACTGATGTGAGATAGCAGGGAAGTGAAGATAAGATCATGATGGGGAAGCGAGTGGAAACGCAACCGTTGGCAAACAGGTGGACAGTCGTAGCATCTCTGATATCGTCCTCATGATCTCCTTCGCGAATTTTTCCAAGGACAGGACCGACACGTGAAAGGCCAACTGTCGCAGGAGAATGTAGGAGGAGGACCATGAGGATTACAAGAGTGGGTCTCTGTATCTCCTGCAGAGTGAGGGTCGGGTATGTTGCATGAGCTCCGATGCAAGTGTATGATAAGAGAGTTATTTAGAGAAGAAACTCAGTTTCACTCATGCGTCCAGGAGCATCAGGAGACGGGCAAACCACCGAGCTGCCAGCATCCCCGCTCGAAGCCTCAACCGAAAAGGGTTTCCTACGCTTGCCGAGCAGAGGAACACCGGGGCACAGAGGTAGAGGCATAGAAACTCTCGGGAGGCTGGGTGTTCGAGGGAAGCGGGGCTTGATGCAGCCGCCGAGAGCGAACTTAACACTGACGCCGGCATCATAATGAAATTTCAAGCAACGATGGATGAGGAGTTCAGAAATGAAAAAGCTTGCTTCGGTGCTCCCTGCTTGGCCAGCTGTTGCTCCAACTCACTCTCGAATTTCAACCCCTGGCTTCTAACGTTGCCACTACGGACTTCTTCGTCGTGGCTGCGGAATACCGTCCTTTTAGAATTCCGCGGTCCGGGAGTCTTGCAGATCATCTTATCCAACGGCCGAATCAATCTCTTCGACCGTTGTCTGTCTGTACCGGTATCCGGTAGTCGCTGAGGATGTGTACATATTATATGGTTGTCCGTTGGAGCGTCATCGATTCTCCTTTTCCGAGTCAGGCTAAGAGGATTACGGCATGACAGGGAGTTGTTCGTCGGTCATTTCTCGTCGCCGGCTTTTCGTATCACTCGGCTGTTCTGTCGTGCTGACATGGCATCTCTTTGTGACACGACTTCCGTCATGTCAATGCGCGCGAAACAACAACCGGCTCATTGGGAGCTTGTCGATTTGACAGGGAAATCTGGTAAGTGTTCTTCTCACCGACTGATCCGAAACCTGAAGGAATCAGTTCTCTTAACGAAGATGGTGTTGACTTGAACTGTGAACTCTCTCCGAGACTCGCCACTCGCCACCGGAGTTTTCGAGATGATTTTCTCGAGCCGTAGAGTTTAAGAAAATGAAAGAATAAACCGTTCAAGAAGAAGAAAATATCAGCAGAGTTCGGGGAAGAGAGGACGGATGAGTGCTCCTTCATCCGACATAGCCACAAAGAAGAAGATTGCCAGCTCTCAACCCGGCCAAGCAATCAACAATGAAGTGTATTAATTTCAAAAGGCTCGGGATGTTTATAGCTCTCGGCGGAATAAAAAGGCCGGCAAGTTGAGAACGAAAAAAAAACAGAGAGATAACGAAGGGGAACGAAGTTTCCAGCTGAAACTTCGCACACCTCATTCATGGACGCTCAGGGCTCGTGACGGGGCCGACGACGACCGGGTCCAGGGGCTTTCATCAACGAGCTTCACATTTTCGTTCTGTAGATGCGATCCGCCGGAGCCGCACAGACTCTCGTGAAGCGACTCATGACGATTGAACGGAAATGCGATTATTTTCCGTAATTTTCACCCCGAAACGGAACTTAGAGTCTGTTAAAAGCAGCCATGAGGGACTGACGTTGATGCGGTGACGTCGGTGTGTTTCATAACGCATCGTTGTTCGCAAGCTCGGTCGCTTGCCCTCTTGCTACACGGCCTAATGTTGTGCCAGCGGTGGTTGCGGCGAGGCTGTACTCGGATGGACAATTACGTGATGCAACGCAACCGTCGCGCTCCAGCCTGCGCTACCCCCGTTCCCTTCGACGTCTTTCTCCTCTTCACGAGAAACCTGCAGGGAGAAAGTGAAGTGAAAGAGAGGGACATGGAAACGACAGGCAGGAAATGAGCGTGAGGAGGACGACGTGGACCCCAACGGCCAGGCGGCTAAGCAAAAGGGTTCTGCTTTGCGGCGCAGAAACTGCAACAGCAATTAAACGGCGTCCAGCGCGGATCTGCAAACGTTTGGTTGTTGCAGTTGTTCGCAGATGCGACACGCTCGCGCTTGATCACACTCTGAGGCGGGAGCAGGGTTCGCCGGCTGAGGCGAACCAAGTCAGAAGTGGTGATTACGAGAACTTTTTCCCTTAACGCAATAACGACTTCTGCCGCAACAGTGAACCGAATGGAGTCGAATCGACCCTTAAAATGATAAACTCTGGAGGAATCCACGACGTCATAGGGAGCAACGACTGCACCGCCACTAACAACGAGCTCGGCATCGACGGGATCCAGCCAGCGATGGCGACAACAACGACGGCTGCGGGGACACCCGGGACAACAACTGTGTCAAGGTGACGGATGAGAACAAGTATAAGCTCTTAGGTGCAGACTTTTTCTCTGACCGTTCTTCACACCGCGACAGGCGTCACGCTGCCGTCCGTGACTTCAAGCAGCGGAATTCCACCTTTTCCCTCATACATGAGCTCTTCTCGAGTGTTGAGCGAGTCATGATCAGGAATGCGATTGGTCTGGACGTGTCCTTGTCCCTTGAACATTGATCGACTCCGCGACCGGAAGTCTGATCTCACGATCGGCAACATCCCAACTACGGATCATCTCTTCCATGGCCGAAAAAAAATCAGAGTTGTCTGATGCTTTGGACGTGTGGGAGTTTCGGTTGAACCGCGTCGTACCTCACGCCTCTTGATTCCGAGATCTGGAGCATTCGCGCACAGCCAGATCGCCTTTCTGATCATCAGGGACTCAGTTTTAACGAAGATAAGCTTGCAGCTCTCAGGGCTTGAACTCGTTGGAACAAAAAGCCGAATGAAAGTTCGGGCTGCTGGCCTCTCTCGCACTTTCACTTCACTTCAACAAAACCCGATGTAGGAAGTTGTGCGCTTTCCAGTTTCTCGTCGCTCTGTGCGTGAAGTCTGTTTGTTGTCCGTTCGCAACAAATGCGATGGCCCTCGACGAAATCGCCGGTCACTTTCAGCTAACGGGGGCTGTGCGATGACTTCGCAGAAAGAAGCGAATGAACTTACCCGAAGGAGAAAGCTGGCTAGACTTCGCGCCCCAGCTTCGAGCTCGCTCTAAGATCACACTTCCCGGCCACCAATCGTGTCGGATGCTCAGCAGGCCAGCGACCAACGACTGAAGTGAGGCGCACCAGACCAACCGACAGACAGACGGATCAAGCGAACCGTGTGAGGCATAGAAAGGCAAGGCTTCGTGCCGTTCGTTAATGACGCGTTAGACCCTTTGCTCTCCGGGGCTCGCCGTTAAGGCGATTACAGCACCAACAACAACATCAAGACGTCGACGTCGGCAACAACAACAGCAACAACGACAACGAACTTGGGAGAGCGCTGGCGACCGATAAGCGGACGGGTGAGATGCCGCCGTTATCAGCTGATAGAGCCAACCAGAAGCAGCTGAGGCGGTAATCGTACCCGTGGCAAACCGAAAGGCTGCACTTGCCCTGGATTCCGTCCAGACCGGTCTGCTGTTCGTCTTTCTGAGCGTGCTTCGCTCTGCTAAGACGGAATTCAATGCCTATACTATCTAGCACGTACCTCAGGCCTTCGGTGGTCCTTCGAGACGTCTGAATCCTGATTCCAGAGTTGGACTTCAGGACGAAAACTTTGGCTTTTGACTGATTCCTTTACAGGAGCGAAGTTTACTTATGATTCGAGCTTGGAAGTTTGGGCATACTGCCTGAATTGCCCAAATGACCCATGTTGGACCTAGAACGTCAAGATTCCGCCTGAAATGCCTTTTCGCCAAAAAGCCTTCAATCAAATACCTAGGTTACTTGAATTTCGGCGCCCAAAATGCCTGAACTACCGAATTTCACTAACGACGTGGTGGTTCGCTCGTCACTTCGCCCTTGGCTCGTCTGATCAGTGTTATAGAGAGAGCACACGCAGTGCAGTTATCCTGTACGAGTGTCTGCTGGTCCGTCCGGTTGAGAACTCTGGCGTAGGCGGATCGGAGTAACACAACACCATAATGCCTTGGGTCCGCCGCGAGCGGCTCTATGTTTCGGTATGGCTCCCCCGCTCGCAACTGCAAGAACTCTTGCGCACGAGGGCAGACATGTAACTCTAGATCAATGTGTCCGAAGAGTGCTCAAAGTGTTCACTCAAGTAGCAACGGAGCAGCTCAAGCTCGAGCTCGCTACGAGGAATTCGCCACTTCGTTCATCCCGTTTCGCTTGTATCCGTTCCGCTCGGTTTGGATTGCTGAGCATCCGTTCCGTGTCGTCCCCTGAAATAGCCCAGAGCTTTTGAGAACAGGCTCCAATCTGAATAACTCTGAAATTGCGATTCAGACCAAACTTGGATCGGCCACGATTGCGTCCGCCCAACGAGGCCTTGGAGGAGAACTCCTGGAGAGCGAATCACTCCTTTTCAGGTGGTACAGCTCTGCTCGCCGATCCATAACGATATCCTATATGGGATCCTGAACGAAATCTCGAGCGGAATCCTGAACGGAGTTACGAAATACTCAAACGGAAGGTCTGTCAGAGGTCTGAGAACTGACGAAAAGTGGTCGGCCGAGATGTTCGCGATTTTCGTCAGGATTCAAGTATGCCGCCGCGGTCGTTCTCCTGAGTTGTTTTTCCTTTTTCTTCCTCCTGGAAATCTCACCGAGTACAGAATTGCTCGAGGCCCCGACCGTCGTCGTCGTTTTCGGAACAACATCGCTTTCGAATCGTTTGTCGCTCGTTCGCTCGATCGGTCGCCGCCTGCTCGGCCGCCCGGACGCTCGTTCGTTGTAAGGGGGATTATCGCTAATCTGAGATAAGTTTCCTACTGGCCCTTCGTATCGGGAACGAGGAATGACTCAGTTTTGAATCAATTTGAAGAGGAGAATGGAAGAACGGGAGAAGGAATCGTAGGATAAGAGTGCTGCGACGGCGAGCGAGATGGTAATCCTCACAATGATTGACACCCCGATAAGGTCGGCCACGAAGTGACAGCCAGCTGACTGTGATGCCACCGCCGCGCTGCGCCGTTTCTGGGGCGGTGGCAGCAGCAAAATTTTCACTTTCTCCTACTTCCTTCAAGTGTCCTTTCCTATTAGGAGGAATCAAAAAGTGATTCGAATCGAGCGACAACGACGTCGAAGGATAACAGCAGCGTCGGCACCGAGCGCCCTTTCCCCTCACAGCGTTCCTCGATTCCTGAGAATCCCGTCATTCGACAGGGCCATATGACAGAATCGGGAAGATCTCTTTCCGTCCGTCCGTCCGTCCGTCAAAAGAAGAGTCTCAGCAACTGCGGGCTGACGGAGACGGAAGGAGAATGAAGCGAGGACGAGGGAAGAGAAAGCTAGCATCCGAATTTTTCACCGACGAAAACTTCTCGCCATCGAAGAGCTTTGAGAGTCGTAAAACGTGTTCCTAGGTAACAAATCATCGAGACAGGGACGTCACGAGATGCGTTGCGTTATTCCTGAGATTTACTACACTGCAGCTTTTACTCTTTTTGTTCCACGTCAGAATCTTCCCTTCCTGTTTGTGTTTCCTTTGCTTCGTATTCTCTTCTTATTGCGACATTGTCGGCTACTGGTTCTCACTGAATTCTTCCAGGAGATACGGAATCCTGAATTTCCGAATCGAAACTTGGAAAACTCCTTGGAACATCTAACGGAGATACATCTGAGAAACAAGACATAAGGCCACGAGAAGGAATAACCAGAGAACGGAGAGTTGAACAACCAGTCCGGACGGAGAGGTGCAGGGAGTGAGAAAGTTCTGAAGCTTTCCGCTTTGCACAACAGAAACCCAGCCGAATAACTTACTGGGTTGAGATATTGGACGACAAATCCACTCGGAAAAAGTTGCTGTTAAATCATTGTCCTCCCTCACAGCTGAAGCCGCCGGGGCCGGTGAGCCCTGAAATGGATTGCTTTGATTGGAGAAGTTGGTCGAGAGGTTGGTTCGTGGTCTTTTGGCCAATAGACTCCCTGGCGCCGAGCAGCCGCCACAGTCAGATTGGATGCCTCGTCTGCCGTTTTCCCTGCAGTCTTCTTCCCGTTGTCCCACTCGAAAACTTCCCCTCCCGTCTGCCTGCCTGCCTTCCTTCCTGCCTCCATCTTGGGACATGCAATCGGCTCTAAGATGTTCTGCCCGAGGGAATATCACAGCCGATATCGATTTCATATGGACGCTTCGTCATTGAGGATCTTTCGCAAAAAAAATACTCTTTTTTTTCCCTTATTTCTCGGTTGGATTGAATCCAATGGTTCCAACGCTCTGCCGCAGTATCAAAGTCATTCGATCGGAACTCGAGAGCAGAAGACTTCGGTCCTGCAACAGCCAAGCTTTCCAGGATATCCGTTCCGAGCAACGGGGATTGGAGGATTCCTCCTTTGAATCATGGAAGTTTTCGACTGAAATTTCTCAGGAGCAGCAACGATCGGCAGGGACACTGGAGGCTTGAAGGAGAACACATTTGGAAGCCGACATTCAACGCCAGGCCGTGTCACAAGAGGTCACGTATCGGGGATTCCTTCGCGATTCGAAGGTGGTCTGACGTTAGTCCGCCTTCGAACTCAGGAGAACAAGAACACGTTTCCACGAAAGAGACATCTGTAGTCGTTAAACCAGTGATGCCGAATGCTGCTAACAAACAAGAAGAAATGCGCCAGAATCGAATTTGGAATTCGTGAACTTCTCCCGATCACACGGTCTTGCTTCTTTTTTCGGAATTCTTGAATCGGACTTGCAACTTTTCAGTGCGTACGGATCTTGAGACAATGAATGACTTTCAAACGCGCACGTTGAGATTTCATCAAAGGCTGTGGATTCTCGACGCAAACAGTCCAAGTGACGTCAGAGTGGGTATTTGCTCAGCCAGCTCCAGCGAAGGACTATAACAAATACTCCCAATGCAATCAGTCATCAACAGTATGTGTGTTTTTCTTTTCAGTTCGTTCGTGGCCGTATCGAAAGTCGAGATGTTTCTCAACCTGTCGAGATTTTCGAAACCGAAGTTACTGAATGGATGGATTTATATTGAGCATGATCTTATCTTATTCATATCTCAAATATCACAAGATAAGCCTGATTGAGAGGCGGTGCCTCAACAGGTCTATGCGGCGTTCTTTGTTTAATATGTACTGTAGCCGGTGCTGTTGTCTTTGGCAGTTTCTGCCATTTTCCAAGCAGTCATTTTGTGTGAAAAGTTATCTCCGGTGAGCTGTCTTCGTGTAGTCCAATCCTTCTTCTCATTATGCATTCTGCGTCCACAGGTTTTTTTCATTCTAGAATCACATGTTCGGGAGTTTCTTCCTCTCCGTCGCATTTCGGGCAAGTCGCTCCGATGTTTTTGTAACGAGACCGATATTTTCTAGTCTGTGAACATCCCGCTCTAGCAGTTGCCAGCGGGAGGCTGCCCTTCGTGTTATCGTATAGGTGTTCGATATTACCTCAAACTTTCTCGAAATTCCGGTAACGTTTAAGAGTTTTCCTCTCCGACATTCCATCAACCCGATTCTCATCTAGTCTGGCTTCGATTGTTTTGTCTAAATCTTCCTTTCACTTTCCTGGTGTCACCCGATTATCCTCCAGATCTGTGCACTCAAAATATTTGTCCAGTTCTAATCCCCTTTTTTCTAGAGCTTGGTCGACACCTCTGCCATCCTTATCATGGTCAGGATGGTTTTCGGTCAGCTCGTTTATTCGCTTGCAAGATATGTGAGCTTGCTCTTCGCCTCTCTTGCCCTAAAAGTCGACAACCCCAAATCTCCGTCTATGTATTCAATCAAACTATGAGATCTATGAAAAATATTTATACAATAATCCCCCGTTTTACGCGGTTTTGAAAATGGGGATAGCCCGAATTAGCGAGATTTCATTCCAGGGGCCCACAGGTCCCCGTGGGTCCCCGCGGGCCCCCACGCCGCAAATGGAGCATTTCCGAGGGCACCCGTGGACCCCGAGCTTGAAGTTCAGGAGGTCCGGGGGTCCACGGGCCCTCCGCGGGCCCCGGAACCACCTCAAGAAGCCGGGGTTGGCCTCAAAATGAAACCGCATAAAATGAACCGCGTAAAACGGGGGATTACTGCATAATAATAATATAAAATATAATATGAAAAAAGAAGGATCATTATAAATTCAATCAATACTGTGTATATTCAGGCATCTGACATTCAAGCCCACTATTCCGACCTGATTTTCAGATATCGAAGTTCACACGATGTCATTCTCTACGAGCAACATTCCAACAAACTGTCTGGTCCACAAATAGTACGGAACGTGTCGGTTCCCTCAAGGTCCTTTGAAAATTATGTTCTCAGAGCTCCACTGAGGCCGCGAAATCGCGGCGAGACACGCGCGAAAGAAAGCACGATCCATTTTATTCATCGTAAATCATTATCATCGGTCAAAGGAAGCAAAGCTCGTTCTAGCCGAGCTGTGACGCAGAAAAAGAGACACTGAAACACTGCTCTGGTGTGAGAGATGATGAAGTGAATGGCGGAAAGGCTTCTTTTGTTCGACGCTGAGAGTCATTAGCACCGCTCTTTTCCGGAATGGCCGTTGAAGGAGGAGAGTTTAACGAATTAAGAAAATATTTATTATACCGAGGGTCGACTTCATGCATTTGGGAAGAAAACCTGGGCCTAAGCCTCTCAATCGTACGGTAAGGAAGCAAGTGAGTAGGCGAGAATTTCGCCGGTGGAACAACGTAAATAGAAGCAGCTTCCGTTTCTTTGGGGATTGGATGGAGGCTCTCGACTGAGCCAGAGAGAACTAGCCGACTAGCCAACAAGGCAGCCCGTTTCGCTACTACTGCCGGCAGTGGTGGAACGACAGTCGAGCGGAGTGTGAGGAGTATTGTTCTTGCCTGAGATCTCGTCAGCTCTGACGACGGCTCTACAGAGCTGTTTCTTTGAGATGCAAATGTCCTTGCTGACGTCCACGGTTGGGTCACTCTTTGTCTCGTTGTCGTCGTCGCTGCCGCCGGTGCCGACGACGACGACGACGGCGTCGTGTTGTTGCCGTCGGTTCCAGCAGCTTTGCCTCATAGCCTGACAAAGAGTCAGGAAATACCCGCGGGATCTGACCCCGACCGAGCCTAGCGAAGCGGTCAGTAAGCCTTCCGCCGGCTCGACCCACGATCCGCTCGCTCCTCTGGTCGACAAGGCAAGAAGATCAACCTAGCTGAAGTCATACGCCCACGTGAAAAAGTTCATCGAAGGGCTACTCCAGAGATTGCCCCATTATGTCCTCAAGTCCAAGAAACAGGTAGATCCAGGTTTTGCCGTCGATTATAGACTAATGTTTCGGACGGACAATAAGGATGAAGGCGAGATTCGATTTGGATGTTTGCAAACTGTCGGATCTAAGAAGGTGTACGAGTCAATCAAAAAGCACCGAATACGAACGAAGCAGCCACCGCCCAACTTCGCGCAGTCGGACGTCTCCCACTCCGGAGCATCGAACCGACAGAGCGGGCGAACGTTACCGACCGACGTGGGCGGATCTCGAGAGTTATTGGCTCACTTTTTGAAAGGTAGTCTCAGAGGGAAGCGTTTCCTATTAGTTCCAGTATCCGAGTTTCCTCGGCCGCGCTCTCGAGCCGAACAGACCGGCCAATCCGTCGAGGTCCGAACTCTGTGATATTTTCGGCCTGATCGTTCCGCCGCCAGAGCCTGGCTGTCACCCCATCTTCGCTCCGACCCTCGACGCTGTTGTCACTATCGTGGAATTTCCCACACCGCGCAGTCTGGGTCTCTCGCCGATGACTCGGAGTTTTCTCGGTATTTTTTTCCGAAAATTGTTTCAGAGTGAGTATGTATATGGAGAAAGTCATTGTTTTAAGATCCGAAGTTCTATCTGTACTTCATTCACAGCTTTGCGACGAATTCCATTCACTCGAGAGTTCCTCTACCCGACCTCGGATCCCGGGTGTAGCGAAACTCGAAGAATCGCGACCTTGATTTTCTTTGCTTCTCCGATTCAGGAAGGTCATCGAGATAAATCAATGAAGTATAAGAGAAGGTACCTAACAGCTACTCAATGAAAGCGGCTCCCACTGAGCGATGTGAGACAATCAGAGTTTAAAAGCAGGGTTCAACCTTTCCCGAGGAAGATGCATTACGGGATCAAGAGCGAAGTCATGAATCCGGCTTTTCAAGAGCTGCTTGATGGTCTCCTGACGCGGATTTCTTCCTTCGAATCCTTTGAGTTAGCCGCGATCATTACAATATCGTCCATAGGTCCGTTCGCTCTCGTCCTACTTGTTTCGATAGCTTTGCTCCCTATTAGTCGCGAACTTAAAGGAAGAAACAGCTCAGAACGAATGAGCCCTCCTCGAGACTAGATTCCTCATGTGATTTTCTATGTTGTACGATCCGATCGAGCGTAGTACAATCTAAAAACACTATCATCCCGGCAGTAGCTTCTCCTTTTTTGACTCCAACATATATATATATGGAAATTAGTATAACAAGCACAATAAGTCTTCGATCGAACCAACGGTTCCGGTAGTGCGTAACTAGGCTAGGAGTTAGGTTTCTCTGAACTACTGATTCCTTAGGATTGGAGAAAGACGACTGCTGAAGAATAAACGGCAGCAGAAGAGGATTTACGTAGCTAGTTAGAATCGGCGAATAGATCGCTGCTCTCAGTTAGAAAAAAAAATCACGCTCGGAGTTTTGCTCCACGCATTCGTTTAGAATCCAGCACGGAAACCGTCGACTGCACATTAGTTTTCAAACGGCAAGGCGGCCCCTGGCGGAAATGACTAGACCCTGCTGGAGATTCTACTTCATCTGATTCAATTTTCATTTCTCCGTAGAATCAAATAACGATTTCCGCGAGAGTTCATCAATATTGAAGGGTAGGTGAGAATTATCCCAAAGTTCCATTCAGTTTCTCCGCAAGAAACCAAAGATCGTCTAACAATAAGCGATTCGTGCGAGAAATGAAAGAACAAAGAATCGCAATTGAGAATGCAAAGGCAGAGGCGAAACGAAGACGAATGAAACCCATTTGGATTGTTGCCGTCGCAATACTTTTCGACCGCAAGTATCTTTGAACGCTCATGGGCAATCATTAGGGGCGAGATTCCGTGGCCTTGTAGCGGGCCTGCCGCGGGCCTCCCAAGTCACAGCGGAGTCTACGACAGTCGAATATTTGACTTCATTCACCCGTCGGAAGCTTGGTTACCGAATCTCTAATGAAAGGAAATACACGGCTGTCAGGCGGAACTACACACAAGCGAGCCAGAACCGTCAATGTTGGATTGAGTGTAACAAAACTCACTCGAAAACCTTCTTCCACATTCGCTCTGGAGATCGTCGCGAGCTATAATTTGACTTAACATCCGTTGCACTTCCAAATCCATGGACTGCGCCCGGTAGGACGTGCCTCGCGTCAGAATGATGCGGAATGCCCTTGATATCCGCAATACCCGCGTATCTACGAACGGAATATTCGGATCCGACCTAGACCGACAAATTCAAGAGCGCCTGTCTCAGTGACAGTCCAAGGACTACATTCGCTGAATCAGAGGTTTTCAGCCTTTCCTTGCATGTGAACCCCTGCGAGAATCTCATGGACACATCTTCTCAAACAAAACTCCGGACGTCGCTTCGATTCCGTCTTCCTATTGAAGCTCCTAGTTTGTGGTGCATTTTATTTAAGCGATTTTCCGGGAATTTCTCGTTTCTGCATTATTCACGAGACGCTTACAATTCCTTTAATCTCGATCCGAAGTTTGTTTTCCTCGAACATCAAATGCAAACACAGGAACATGAGTCCAGGTGTGCGGAACAGCATATCGACCATACGGAAGCTCTGAGAATCGATTTTCGGGTTCTTTGTCGGTGCAACTTGATGGAAACGTGGATCGTGTTGACTCGATTCGAATCAGAGTGATCGGAGCGCATACACGCAAGGACGGCACGCGCACACTGCGTTTCCGAGACAGATTCCGGCGTGATTCGCGATGTTTTGATGGAGCATGTACTTATCGGGAGAGGGTTTGCTCGCTCATAACATTTCAATAAATAAATCTTGAATGGCTTAAGGGATGTCCTTGAACACGGGCACAGTTTATCGCTCTTGGAACGAGGCGGAAATAATGATTTAGCGCATGTTTTGTTCTGTGTTCGCGGGAGATCTACGACGATCACATGATACACGTTCAGTACCGCTGCAAAAGCATCGTGCAACACCGTAGCGTCTTGTAACCCTGATATGGATTTTACCACGGCCCCGCAGCCACTCGTTGGTCTCGGAGATGCGCGAACTGTGTTTATACGCTGGGTACATATTTACCCAATCTTTCGAAGTCCATTACTAGCTCAGCACCACCACGCCGACCGCATTTATCTACCAAGAATGTTCGGCCGCGGCGGGAGAAGCGGGAGCAGCCATCGCGGCGGCGCGGCGGCGCCGACAGGGAACTCTATCTCGGGTTTGGGACTTTTACAATCAATATCTACATTGCATCGGTATGCATGGACACTCGCGGCCGCTCGAGCATGGGTCGATCTAAATAGGTGGAAACAAGCGACGAGTGATTAAACCCGGATTCGTTCCCGGTGGGATCGGCCTTCACCATAACATCGTAGAGCAAACAGTCTAAATTCAAGCCGCGAGCCTCGGTAAGTTCATCTAGACAACTCGAGTTTCTTGTCGTTTATCAATTCATTTATTCATTCGTCATCGATTTCTTGACATTCTCCACAGCCTGAAACCATGTAACCCTAATGGCTTTAGCTCGTTTCAAGAATCGTGAGCTGCGGATCAAGAGTTCTCGATATTCGTTCGAGCGAGGATGATTTTTGAATGAGTCCAGTCCCTATGAAACCTTCAGGGTTTTGTCCTCGGACCGACACATTTTTACTAAACGCCGGAGAGCGTTTTCAATAGGAGGGATAACGGCGGCGGCGGTCCAAAGAAATTCGCCGTTTTCCTGAAGGGTCCCATGGCGGTACATATTTCATTCTGTTCTGCCGCTTCAGTCGGATTTACGTGTTGGGCCGCCAGCCGGCCTGTTTGTGGGTGTTTTGGCGCGGACTACCACAAACCCAAATCTCATCTGACAGCCCAAGAATAGCGGCAAGAATTCGCAGTTGTTTCTTCGTTTCCATCTCCAATGGTGAATTTCTCCGACGGCCGTGTTCCACCTTGTGTCGCACGAATTCCAAGTCTCTTATCTTGGATGGCAACAACGGCAATGCCAGCCGTGCCAACAGCAAAGACGCCACTGCGTAGCATTTTTCCTCCGGGAGCTCATTTGCAACAGCTGACGAGCAGCGGCACCAGTAAAAGTAGCGAACACTGCCTTGTAAGAAGCGTCGGTCGCTGAGGGGAGAATGTAGCACTAGCTGAGGCGTGTTCGTTGGTAGAACAGGTTTTAGAGCTCTACTTCCACTGGAAAATAAAACAAATCGGCTTCGAAATATCAAACAGCTGCAGTATATCTCGCTGACAGCAACAATCGAGCGCACCACAACAACATTGACAATAACGGAAATCACGATCGACAGTGCGTCCTCAATGGTCAGTGTGAGGATTCCGAGAGGAATGAAGGCCGTCATCATCTATCGAGCTTTTCTTCAATATATTCGGAGACTTTGTGTGAAATTTCTGCGACAATTGTCAGAGACGATGTCAGCAGGCATTGCTTCGAAAATGGGCAAAAGGTCAGCGCCAGGTCATTGCTCACGTTTTCATTCCAAGGAAAGTTCCCCGATTTCAACAGTCTCCGAGGGAGAACTGGCTGCGTGACATCATATTGCGCAAAACAGTTCTGTGCTCGCCGATAGCAAATTCACGGGAATCTTTCACTCGGGAGCGTTCGCCTTCTTTCCGGTGAAACTTTGTGTCATAACTGATGATGAGCGCGAGCATCGTAGAGATGAGTTGTCTGTTGATTCGCCCGCCGAGGGGAGTGCCCGATTCGTGTACCGACTAACTGGTCGACAAAGCAAGTTGGCTGGTTTTCGATGCAATTTCCTGAGCAGGTAGAGACAGCCTGAGGCCGAGTTCCTCCCCTTGGAGCTTCGTTTCCTAGGGGCGATGGTCCGTTGTGAGTGTGTGAGTAATTGAAAACCATTTACAGCACGAGCTCTCACGAGTGGAGATCTCTCCGTCCGTCCATCCGTACGTCTGCTCGGTCGGCCGGTCGCTGGTGGCTCCGCGCGCCCGTTCTTTCTTTCTTTCCTTGGATGGACCACGGGGACAGAACTGCCATTAATATTTATTATCATCGTTCCTTTTACCGTTGCTTGCTCCGTCCAACAGACACCGACAACCAGACTCACGGACTCGAGAAGAGGAGCGCCGCGGGAGAAGAAAGAAAAAAAAACGGGAGAGGAAAAAGAGAAGCGCTACTGCGTCACACAGCACAGAGACGACATCCGAAGTCCGACCCCGGCTCCTGGTCGCCCTTCTGAGCAAGCCGTGGGTGGGGTGATCTTTTTTTGGCTGCTTTCGTATGGGTGGCATTTCCTCGAATCGTCTTCCACCTCTCGGCCAGCAGTTGGAGGATGGATCCTAAAAGCGTCCATCAGATCTACATTAGACGAAGGCTTATGTGCATAATCCCTCCTCCCCTCCCTCCGTCCGTCTGTCTGTCTGCCGCCATTTCCGTATTCACAAACGGAGAGCTCAACTGTTTCCTTCTGATCCCATTCAGCGGTTCTGAGCGTAGGATTCGCTTTCTGCCTCTGACAACGATACCAAACCGCTTCAAATATATTTCGGGATCCTGAAACAACTGAAACATCTGAACTGTTCCGCAATATTGTCCACATATCGATTTCATTTCATCGCGATTGTTTCACATCGAATCGAGAGACCTAAGCATCACAGGCCATCAAGAAGGACCAGGGCGATGCATTCACTGAATCAAGATGTTCCCGAATCTGATGTTTTCTGTCTTACGTTGTACAGTGTACAGTAGTGTTTGAGTCGCGGGCCGTACGAGTCGGTGTAATGTACGCAGAGCGGACGGACAGAAAGATGGAGTGCAACCCAACAGACCACGAGAGGGCGAGCCGTTTCCAATGAGAATAGGAAGCTCCTAATTTTGTACTAAAGTAATTATCAGCGCTAATTTATTGTCCTGTTTCCTCCTCCTGCTCGTTCTCCCATGCGCTGCTGTTCTCCTGGCTCCTGGTCGTTCTCATCGAGACGAGCGCCGTGCCGCTGTCGACGTCGCCAACCTCTCCGAAAGGGAGCACTAACGATTTCCGCTTTGAATTTTTCTCCCGTCTCGTTCTGAGTCTGACCCGAAAGCTTGTCTAGCGTAATGTGAGTTCGCCTATTGGCTAAAACGATGCGCACAACTCCCCCCCCCCCTCCTCCGCCACTCTGAATCGACGAATGATCATTGGCAAAGTTCAAAGTGCGGCAACAACGAGAACAACAAACGAGCGGACAGACAAATGAGGCCATAACAGCCGATGCTGATTTGGCTCCGGTCAATTAACGAGATTGTCATAGCGAAGTACTCGCACTCCCCGGAAACTGACTCAGATTACGTGAGAAACAAAGACAGATGGACACTTGGATCCGTCTAGTACACGAAAGTAGATATCGTTCCTCGCATCGGATCGAATGCATCGAACGATGCCTCCTCAAATCATTGATCCGATCATCCGTTGTCATGATGAAGCAATGAGATACTGGACACAAGATACAACAGAGGGTCAAAACTTTTGGAAAGGCTTTCTCGATTCAGGAATGAGGATGAATACAAAAGCATCGGTCGGCGAGACAAGAGGCCTTGCTGTAGTCTATCGAGAACGGAGTCGTGCTCGATCTAGAAATGATTGTGTAGAGACTACTCAAATAGAGAGCTCCGAATAGGATGCTGCTCTCATTGAGATTCATGAGAATCGTTCGATCGAGAAAAACTTTTGATTCGGCTGGACTTGCCCGCTTCTGGGAGTCGATGAAATTATCCACTGTGTGGTTGTTTGTTTGTTCGTTCGTTCGTTCGTTTAGGATTCCGTCCGTCTGTCTGCAATCAAACTCCGACGAAATTAAGTTCGTCGATCCATATAGTCTGCGTCGAAGTCGAATGGCTGAAATTCGAAGCGAAATCAGATCGGACAAAAACGAACGATTCTTGTTTGCTTCGATCGATAAGTTGCCGCAGTTGGGTCACTCAGTCAGCAAACAAATTGAAGTTCGTATCGACTGGTAGACGGCGAGGGTAACCGCAGTTGAATCACTGGAGGAACGATTGCGATGCAGAGACTCGAACGCGGGAGAGCGTTGAGCAAAGAGGGAAAAAGAGTTTGTTCTGATTCGATCGGTTCACAGTGCTCGTCAGACAGCTGTTCTGGCGGTGGCCTGATCTCTGTTGTTGGCGGCGGCAACGGCATCGCGATCGCAGGGAGCAATCTCGCAAACGCTCATCAGCGCGGGAGAGAAGCAGAAAGCGGCAACGAAAGATAGTTAAAACCGAAGGGAGAGGAAAACGACCAAAAAAGGAGAACGCAAACAAACAAGCAAGCCGCTTCACGTGGGGATGGGAAACGGATTGTTCGTTTTGATGCTAACCCATCGGAGAAATGCTGAACACTCATCGATTCCGCGCGTTCACGATACTCTTCCAAACGAGGTAAAAACGAACGACAAGGGGGAGCCCAAAGACTGAGGGAACAAGTAAGAGAGGTCCAAAAGAGAACACAGTACGGAGGAATGTCGATACTTCAGATGTACCTCGGCGTCGATCTTCAACACAGCGTGAATCGAAAGAATTCCATCTTTGACAGAAAACGCATTCTACCAGTGACTTGTGCAGGGCAAAGGCCGGAAACTCTTGTAGGAACGGGTGGAAAGTCTCACGACCAGAGTATCAGATATGAAGAGAAGGAGATGAACTGCGGTTGTCTCTGTCCTCCAGCAATGGTCTCGCATTGCAGAGCATGGACGACTTGTCTCTCTGACCCTCTGGACGTTCCGCTCGCTCAACCGAAGATTTGCTCTTCCACAAGAATTACGCTCACGTTGAGCTGAAGTTCATTGTGTGACAATGGCATCGGCTCCCGAGAAGAGATAACCACACATTTCCGGCGAAGCGATTTCTCCAAACTTCCGTGGAAAGCAGATCGAGGGACAACCTGTTTTTTCGAAATGTAGTCAGGACGTCCGACCGGGAGCAGGTTGTGTAAATTGAGTCAGAGAGAACACGGACTCTGTCAGAAGTCGAGATAATCTTTCAAAGCTCAGACCACGAAGCAAGCCTTATGTTTGTCCGTCTTCGTTCATCAATCTGTTCGAAACTGTCAATATCCTTGCGCTGAAAGCAAGAAAACCGTCGTCGGGTCCATGGCCGTCGAGAGAAAAGGAGAAATAACGAATGGAAGTAAAAGAGCGAAGAGTTCAATGGATTCTCGGTGATGACCGTCTTGATGATGCTGATAATGATAGAGAGGAAGAGTTCAAGTAGGAGTTGTTGTTTGTTCATAAATTCAGAGCCGAAGGCCACCTCCGACTCAGCTCCACCTTCAGCTTCATTCTTCCATGAACGGAGACTTTATTAACAATAATGAAGAGGAACCGCTCGAAACAATAAGCTGCGTCGTCGCAGCCGCTGTTGTTGTTGTTGTTGTTTCCATCGTCTACTTTCAGCTTGTCCTCAGCGATCTCCGCCTCTTGCGTCACCTTCCTTAATGGATGAAGAGAGCATCCCTTTGAGCCATGATTTGGCTATTTTCGATTCCAATAAGAAACGGAGGCTGATGCGGTCCACGGTCGGTATATGAAGGAGGTGTAGACGTTTTCTTCGGTAGATATTCGCGATATATATTCGAGTCAACAGGGATTTCGGTGGTAGTCTTCTCCGAAATAGAAATCAGGATCGAAAGACACAACAATCAGGGACAGGCAGGTGGGAACAAAGCTCTGAGAGGCGACACGGAGACACAGAAGAAGAAAGAGCACCCGAAAAAAATGAACCATACCCTTGGGGACCGATGTTGTCACCGCGTTGGCTCGATGTCGCGTTACATTTTGCAAGCTACAAATGTCGCGTCGTCCTTGCAAATTTCCTTCTCAAATGCGTTCCCGAAGCAGAAAGTGCAAAGCCTACAAAAAAAATGTCTCCACACTCGGTGTCTTGCTCTCTTCCGAATTCGACACCCTTCTCTATTCTCTTCTTCTTTGCGTTGTTCGTCCGGTTGACGTCCTTTCAAGGTCTCTGCCCGTGCCATATTTGTACCTCTCATACCTTTTGGCCTGCAGGAGTTACGCCAACTTTGGTGCGTACTCCTTGTTCTGTTCGTTCTACTCTTGCATCCAAACTCGCCACGTACCCTCAGATTGAAACACCCTCTTTTTTCAACATTTTTTGTGATTCCCTCTTCCGTTCAGGAACGCGTCGAGCGCGAAGTCTCCCATTGTAAGAGAAAGAGTGCGAAATATCGCTGTCAAAGGCGCTGAAAGTATCTCCGGACGAAATAATTTATAGATGTCGTTTCATTTCATTCTGAAAACAGACACCTCAACGGGTCACTCAGTGTCGCCCGGACTGCACAACGCGCGCCGTCGGCTGTCTCGAAGATTGATTGAAAACAAAAACTCTCGAAAAGAGGGTTAGGATGGTAGGAGCACTGATTTCAAATAATCGCGCTCGTGCTGACAAATCCAGTTCATCTGCATTTTCCCACAAGCTTAGGCTAACATATGGAGACGTGAGGACGAGGAGAGGGAGAAAGCTCCTGAAATTGCTCGATGGTCGCTCGAGACGGTGTAACATGTGCGACAATGCGCAATCTTCCCATGAGGAGCAGGGATTACAGCAGATTCTCTCTCTCGCTGTTGCCTTCTCGAAAGGGCTCCCCACGTCCCTTCCGTTTTGGTGGAGAAGCCGCGACCGACAGAACGAGCCACCAAGCGAGAAGGAGAGAGGGAGAGAACACAATACTGCGAAAGATAAAGACAACGAATGAGCGAAGCACCTTGAACAAGAAGTGCAAACAGGCTTGCAGCGTAGATCACGTGTCGGCGTCGTATGCACCCACTCACAGTCATACTCAACCCCGTGCTCTGAGAGGCCAGTCAGTCCTCTACCTTGCATTGACAGAACGACCATATTGTCAATTATTCTTTGCATCGCGGCTCGTTTTGCACTGCCTCCCCCCACTTGTTCTCCTCCACCTCCTCGACGGAGCGACTGCTTTTTGCCCTTGTAACTCTCCACTTATTCTCCCCGGATTCTCTCAGATCTCGTGTGTCGATGCAGATTCCTCGTTGTCGTCGTCGTCGTCGAGGATGGTAGCACCTCTGCCCTCGGAGGAGTAACGGGAGCGGCAATGGCAACGAGGAAGGGGCGGCATCCACCGTAGTTCCTCAGATTTCCGAGGATAAGCTCAAGTACTCCGTACGTGAGTCACACCCAGCATCGCTACTCGTCTTCCTCTCTATTCTCGACTCGAGCGTGCAGCTCGTGTGTCTCAACTCTTGTTATTATCACGTTAGACACTACGCTGCTGGCCTCCCTCCCTTACTCGGAAAGCTCGCCTGCTCACTTACGTGCTTCGTCGCGAACAACACGGATGACGATGAGGACGACGATGTGTTATTGAGTAATAGCAATGTTTGAGGTCTTCGCTGCTGCTGCTGCTGCCACCACCGCCTTCCGTACAACTGCTAGCATGATGTAATGATGTCGAGTCGACTCTTACAGAGCGGCGCCAGGCCGTGAACATATTGCTCCTCGGCAACTTCTCTTCTAGGCTCAATTTCGTCGACTTGCTCCACGACTGCTGTAGCAGAATGTTCACTGCGCTGCTAAGGCTCGGCCAGACTTGCTGAGTGAGAGCGATCTGGTGAGCGGTGGCTGACTGACTGACTGGCTGAGGGACGAGTCATGGACACTAGGATCAGCGGTATAGCCAAAAACAGGAGCCAGCGAGGGTAACTCCACGGCTCGAAGTGGATCGATGCTTGCCTTTTGCCGTCGTGTGGTACCTACTATTGACAGCGGCGAGGCGTAGAGAACCCACAGACCGTCCCACCTCGTGCCTAAAAGCTAACATCGCACCGCGGGCAGGCAGACAGGCATTCAGTCGCGCGCGCGCGCTCAGTCACTCACTCACTCACTGACGCTCTACAACATAGCCGCACCCACAGGTCCCGAACATAAGACTTGACGCTGAGGAATTCGAGGGGTCTTTTTGGAACACGTTCTGACCCGAGTGCGTGTCAGTCAACTCGGCTTCTCGGCGTTTCTTTCACCCGCGTGGAGAAAGTTACCCTCTTTAGGCGAAGAGTTCCTCTGCCCGGTGCCTCGTCGGAGGTGGTAGAGGATGTCGATGCTGTGACAGTCCCTCACACTGTTGAACGCTGTGGAATCGCCGCTAAGAAGAATCTTCGGGGCCATCCAGAAGTAAACCTTCTCGGATTCAGAATGTTATGATATTCAAATGTTCCGTATCAAAGTGTGCACTCTGTGATTCTACTTGTTAATCCGAGAAGTTGTTCCAAGGTTGTATCCTTCCACGTGAAACAATGGATTCCAAAGAACGAAATCCGTTGATCCGACTCACGCGAACGATTACTCTCGTCATCGAGTTCTGTCCCCCGGCCTGACCACCTCCCAAGCAGACAGGAAGCCAAGGGGTCAGAGATGGCACCCGTGCGCTTTGGGATTTGTACCGTGCGACGACCGTTTAGGTGTGAACTGTTAGCGCTGAGTTATTGCCTTTTACGGCTCCTTCGTGCACTGAGTCCACTTTTGCTGCTGCTGACGGAACGGGGCCAAAGTCAATGGCTCGTTACGCGCAGATGGCATAACCGACTCTCGGCTGGGTCCGACGATACACCCGCCAGTCAGCCGGTAACGGGGCCATCCGACAGGGAATGGAACGAGAAACTTCAGCACTTGTCCGTCTCTGATACATCCTATGATTCCGAATCGAGAGGAATTCGAAGAGTCAGTCGGATTATCAATTCAAATTATAGCCGTCTTCGAAGCGAGCAGGACCGGGGGGAGGGGGCAACGGAAGAGGTAAAGCACCAATTTATGGCCCGCCTGGGAGGGATGCGCCCGGATTTGAAATTTACTCCGCTAACGTTCCGGCGATCACTCGTCGCTGATCGGAAGGGACCCACCCTCGCAGCGGGGTCCTTGTTACGTTGTTTCACGTCGTTTGATTCACAGCAGCGATGTTTTATCGATGTCGTCCACGCTAATTGTCGGCGTTTGTCATCG
Organism: Neoseiulus cucumeris; assembly: GCA_021527715.1. Lineage (NCBI taxonomy): Eukaryota > Metazoa > Arthropoda > Arachnida > Mesostigmata > Phytoseiidae > Neoseiulus > Neoseiulus cucumeris. The sequence goes on from JAJSRV010000028.1 coordinate 939,901, forward strand.
AGCTCTGAGATTCTTTACCATTTTTCCCGGATCCGATCTCTCGGAGAAGCGCAATCGACAAAGGGGTCCGTCCCTCTCTGGGGAGATTTGTCTCGAAAATTTTACGCAATTGAATCCAGGAATATCTCCAGGACGTCGAGGTTTGGAGAGACGGAATCGACCTTGGATAACCTGGGAGGAAATGAGCCCAGCGCCGAAGTGGCGGTGGGAACGATCGTCTCGACTGCAATAAAAAGAAACCAAATTAACGGATGAGGGTGACGATTGCGCGGAATCAAAGTTTATGGACTTGACTGTGGCTCACGGCATCCCGGTAATCTTTGTTGGTGGGTCGATAGTGGTGGACGGCAACCAATTAGACCTAATCCTATTTCTTCATCTCGTCATCTTGCAATATTAACCCTGAGGGATTGGTCTGCGTGGTGGATAGCCCGCTTTCCTTCCTGGCTGGTTGGGCGACTGGTCTACTGCTTGCTCTCTCCTCTAACGCATAAGCCCTGGCGGTTGCGACGACCGACGGAGGTTGCAGAGTTCGCGGGTTCTACTCGATCGGGCTCTACGGTGGTTTCACGAGGCATGAGCGTCGGAAGGGACGATGAAGCTAGCGGCGATGCGCGGATTCATATTCGGTCGGGCCGTCACAGGCCTTGATCGCGCGGGAGATCAAAGCTAATAGCCAAGTTTGACGCATGATAGATAGTCGACTTCGCCGCTACTTCTACCTCACGAAATTTGTGTGGCTTGAGTGATAGAGGCACTCTCTACCACCGACGAGCTTTCCCTTTTGCGATGGCAGGCCCGTGGACAGAACGCTTCCGAGTTTCACGAACGCAGAGGAATAGAAACGGGAGGGAACTCTTTGTCGATGGAGTCCTTAATGTCTCCTCCTGAACACTAAATATACTATCCTGACTACGAGCAGCCCTCTTTGCCAGCGCTCTTCGGTCTGCCCTATGAATTATCGTTGAAGAACATTCGATATCCTCTATCAAAGGCTGTACTCCTGGGAGATGTGCAGCAGCCTGAGGTGGGGTGGTCGGAGAGAAGAGCCCCTGGCACAGCCGTTGTGCACTAACCCATTCCTCGTCGATGGACAGCCGGAACCCCTGTAAGATGGAGTGCTTCTTCTGCTGGGTATTTGGCCACCGCGAGAAGAATTGAGACACAAGCTCAGAGTTCAGGCCTAAAAGGCTTCGAACGAAACTTAGCAAAGTCAGTCGGCTGGATCGCACGAAGTCTTCTCTCATTAGAGCTTGCACTTGGCCTTCCCGCGTAGTGATATCCTGCGAAAAGCAAGGCTTCGCTAGCTCGCTCAGATTCGCAGATGCGCTCGTGAGACGAGAGAAGTACGTTCTCCCGCGGTACTGCTGGGAATAGACGCATCAGTATGGAAGAGTCCGCAGGATTCGAAACGGAATTTCAGGAGTCGTCAGAAAAGTTTCTGTCCGCTCGACGGCGTCACCAGGGGCTCCGAAGCGGTGTAACGATTCGATCGATTCGGGTGGTATCCACCAGCCGGACTTCCCTGCAGCAATGTATCTCAAGGATTCGATCCAAACTCAACGCTGAGAGGATTCGCGGGGTTTCGAGTCGAACGAAAGACTCCGAAATGTTGGAAATCCGTCCGTGCAAAATATGGCGAAGAAAGCACTCCTAGGACGAGGAAGGAACTCGGAACAGAAAGATAATCTCCGAGCCAAGCCTGAACGTCCTTTTCCGGAATGAAATGCTTACACAACGCCAGCGGTATCACGGCATCCGTCGTCGCGTCACAAGCCAGATTCACTCCCGGAACCGCCGTACTAGAGACGGTCTTATGATCCTTGTTTTATGATCTCGTCGAGTGGAATTTCTATGCGAGCTCTCTGCTGGAGCGCCTGGAGGGTTTGCACAGGTTTATGAAGTTTTTGCAACGAGGAAACACTTGGGAAGGAGGATGGAGTCCTGGAATTGGAACACCTGAACGTGTCAGCTGTGTTGGGAGAGCATATATTGATCCGTGGAAAATGATCGGTGAAACCTTCGCTGGTGGTGGTGACAGTGAAGGCGGAAGCCGGATCCGACGAAAAGAGCCCAATCCTCTATAATTGGAGCACGCTTTCCAGTTCGGTTGAAAACGGGGTATTCGAAAACGAAAGTGTGGAAGAATCATGAGAGAGCGAGCGAGCGAACGCCAGAGGAAGCTGGTGTGCGGCCGGGGTTCGCGCGAGCGCGTGTGTGAAAGAGCGATAAAGGGAATTGGAGGCACAGAATGAGGCGGGAAGAGTGCGAAAGCAAGCCCGAGTCGGAAAAAAAACAAGTTGAAGTCTTCCGTCTGAGGACTGTGCGGCGGCGCTCGAATTAATTCTAGAAAAACAGAGAATTTTCTGAAAATGTTCAACCAACCGGTCCCGCGAGTGTCCGGATAAACCAGCCTGAGGCAGCCGCACAAGCAGCGGCGGCGGATTTGAGATGGAAAGACTCGAAGAATGACCCTGGAGACCCGTTCCGAATATCTCATTCAACTTTAACGCTCCCGACAGTTCCTCCGGTCGCTCGCTCGCTCGCTAGCTAGCGCGCTGGAGTCCGGTCTTCTCCTTCGTCGTTTCTCTTCTGCTTCCCACGCATCGAATAATCAGTTGATCGGATACTGAGTTTTTTCCCTTTCTTGGACGACGCGACGGCGATTTATGACTCGAATTACATCAATTACGAAGACACGACGTCGCGCCTCGCCAGCAGGACGGCTTGGGAGCGAAACAGGCTACATTTTTCAACTGAATTTCAACCTCGGTACAGATTGAGAGCCAAAATCACTCGAGGTCTTCCGAACGCTCGATGTGGAATCCAATGAAATCATCGATAACCATCTCTCGGCGATTCTCGGGGGAGATTATGCGGAATATCTACGAAACCATAATCCAGCGCTGACTTGTTGATCTTCCTCCCATATTCAATCACATCCGCTCTTGACTCAGGTCAGAGGCATGCGAAGCATCGCAGTTGGTGCCCACATTACCTGGGTCGTTCAAAGTAGTTGATGCAGCGGTGGTAGATTGGACATGCCTGCCTCTGGACATTCCTCGCTGTAATTGGGTTCAACTACAGATTCGCATTCCCAATCTGCGAATTCTCATTCTCGATCGAAAACTCGATGGGAGCATCGATCGATTGTCTATTGAAATCCTCGCGAGAGCACAGCTGCAGCGAACACGTTTCCCAACACCGCGCCGCTCTTTGGAGAAGGCTTTCGACGCGAGTCTTGCGACAGCGCAGTTCGCTGAAGTGCAATCTATTGTCTCCCGCTCTTTCTCTGTTTCTTTGTTCGTCAGAATTCAACCGTTTCATCGTTAGAACGAGAGACAAAAAAAACCAATGCACGGACTTGGCCCGGGGCAGATATTCAACCTGAGGCCATGTTAAGACGTTTTTAGCCGTCAATGATCATCAACGTCGATGAGAAGCGATCGTGTCTTGAGCTCTTCTCGTTTTTCTCATAATCTTAATCTCCGTCGTCTGAGATGGAATTACTCCGATATCCTCCATCTCCAAAAACTCGCGCGCAAGAAGTGTCGGCGAGAAGTGAAGAAATGTTTCGACGATTGAGATCGAGAGACGTCAACTCGAGTGTTCAAAAGAGAATTGAACTCTTCTGCACAAACTGCCGTTTTGGAGTTTGAGCGCGATTGCAGAGTCCTCAGTAACAGGATGATATCTAGAACACCAAGTGTAATACGTCAGCAAGTATTCCGCATCTAGCCACATCGACTCCGTCCCAAGGAAAGGGAAGAGAATGTTAGTGGTAGTTTCGATCTCGGTAAGAGACTTCGGCTTCGAGAATGATTTCCATGTTGCTATTCTAATCGGACTTGCGCTTTTTCGGAACGTGCTCGAAACACATGCAGAGATCGATCCCTTGGGGTGTCCGGTGCCGAAAACCGACCGGTCAACCTCCGGAGCATAACCTCAGCGTTTGAGCCCGCGGCGACGGGGAAGCGATGAAACTCGGTCACCACGTCGTTGGAAACACGAGAATTTAGGGAATATCTCGATTCTAATGCTGCGCCAGAGCTGCCGGTGGAAGAAAAACTCAGAACTGAATTGCGACGTGTTTGATCCTGCTGAAGGTTACTAGCCACACAATGACTTGCAACCTCGGAAAGCCAGATACATTGCTGTCCACATCCAAGACGAGTCTCATTAGCTCGTTGTTTCCCGACATGCGTTTCCAGTGCTCGATGGAGGAAACAGAAGAGGATCTCGAGGAAGAGTTCGGATTACAATTTATTTCATGTGTATCCGACTGTGTATGGCCGCAAACAAGCCAGCTGCCGTGAGACTCAGTTACACTGGCGCTCAGTGAGTCTCGGCGCTGTCAGCGGGCGGAAATAATGTTATGTGTTCACGTGAAAAATGGTCAAACGAGAAGCTTGTCGCACATTGCCACGGAGCTGCTTTGGCTTTTCCGTTTAATATATCCACCCCCATCACCGCGACTACCGCTCCCGACGCCAGTAGCGGCGGCAGCAGCAGCAGGAGTAACAGCAGGAGAAGTCGGAAGAGCAGGCGAAGGAACCGGAGGAGCAGGAGGAAGAGGAAACGCGGCAGCACTATTGAGCATCGTGTGACACTTCCGATGGCGGCTTTATTTAGTTTTTCAACTTTTCCCCTCGCTCCGATGTGTCTTCAATCCTGGCCACCCGTATTCCTCCTGACTCGTTCGATATTTCAAACGCTCCTGTCATGTTGCGTCAAACTGAATCTTCTGTAGCTACCATGGGGGAAGACTTCCGACTCGACGGGCAGTCGGAACGCCAAGCACCGACGAAAACCTGAAACGGTTCAGGTGGCTTCGAAGACGCAAGCGGAACTACTGTTTCGCCGCTGTTTATTCGTGGTAGTTAGTGAGGAAATGAGTCTATTCTGCTCTCGTTCTCCTAAACTGTCCATCAAGAATAGCACCGGCTATCGAGTAATGGGTTATCAGGCAGTCGATCTACTTGTCCGTCAAGAAGTTGGTTCCGTTGTGCGGTGATTGCTGCTGATAGGGTTTTGGTAGAATCCGAGAAGAAGTATTCAAATGGATGAACGGGGGCAGCGCTGCATTTGCAATAAATTGCACCATAATCTGGTCGCTATCTTCCGCTTCGGTCAAGCTCACTTTTCCCCCATATCCTTGGAAGGAGGAGAGCACGCGAGCGAGCGCTCGATTCGGTTTTATCAAACCAGGCAGCCTGCAGGATAAGGCTAACGAAAAAGCTTAATAGAAGACGTGCTATTTACTCGACGGCAACCATCAACTCTGCCGACCGTCAGATCTACCTTCTCGCAGCAGCAAGGACAACCAACCAACAGACGGACGGACAGACAGACAGATGTACGTACAGACCGACTCGCTGAACGCTTTGTGAGGACATAAATTGTGTCGAACCGTGTTGCCTTGCGTGGCAACGACTCTTTTCTCCTCTTTCGTTTCCTTCATTCCTCCCAGATCCGCACACTTTGGCTTCTGCACTCCCCGGTGTTCGCATCCTTCAGGTTAAAGCTCCGTCTCGCAGGTCGCCTTTCCGTTTGGCGTCCGAAAGTAGCGAACGGACGAGAAACAGAAGAGAGCAGCAGACGGGACCGTTACTCAATGTGCTTTTTGCTGGGGTAGGCGCATTTCTGGAGTTCTCTCACGTCGCCCACGGCACGGTGATGGACTTGCAACCAGATTGCGCCGGCTGTTTTTTTTTCTTTCTTTCTTTCTCTCGACTATTTTCTCTGTATGCTCTCGGCAAAACGCGGCTCTTTTCCTTTTTTTTTTTGTTGCACTCGACCGTTCTCAAGCGAAGACGGTCTGCGTCAGTGCCCTCGGTCCGGAATATTCATGCGCGGTCCATCTCTATCTTTCGAGTTTTCGCGAATATGCTGTGCGCTGCTGCCTTCGCGGGCCCTTCTCTGATTTGTGCGATTCCTGCGCATTGCTCAATCATGCCAAATGCAGCATCGCCCCCTTCCTCCATTGCATTCGACTCTTGCCCCCGGTTTTGGATCCCTTCCTACGGTCGAGCGTCACCGCTCAACAGAAACAACGCAGATCACCGGGGCCGTGGCGTGGGGAGCAATCGAAGACCACCTATCGCGGCTCTAAACCCCGTAGTTCGGAATTCACGAGACAATCGAGCATAATTTCGAATTGAATGTTTGATAGATGAAACATATCATTCACATTTGTGCCCGTGCTCCATCGCAAAAGCTTGGAACTTCGTTTCAAACAAGAGAGTCGGCGGGTTGTAGTCTCCGGAGGATAAACGGCGAGTGTGTGCTGATTCGAATGTTTATCCAACTGCGGCGCTCAGCGGTTCCGGATTATTAGCAAGGAGTGAACGAGCGTTTTCCAACTTCACTCAGTGCAACGTGAACGAGATCGCTATGGATTCCGTCCTGGTGAGCCCAGTGAAAGGCGACAACCAGAATTATTCATTCAACTCGGCACTCCAAAATGGAAAATGACCACGCATGTGTGAACCAATCTTGCCGTTGATTCGTCTCTTCCCTATCCGCAGACGATACGAGTAGTTCTGAGATCAAGTTCGGAAATGATTGAAATTCACCCTGGCCGAGATGAAATGATCTCAACAGTTCCAGGTCTATCTTGCAAGTTGAGCGTCCATATGGGAACCTGATGTAGTGAGGACTTTTGAACTTCCTGAGAGCTCTCTGATCCTCCCTCAAAGATGAAAACGTCCCCATGCTCCGATTCATCGAGTCACAGTGATTTTTCATCCAGTCTTATTACAGATTGAATTCACTCGAAAGGTTAGTGTTTCAGAAATCCAACGGAGTCTCAGTTTTCTTTGGGGTGCCGAAGGTCAGCAGTGGAGCTAGAACCTGGCGCTTCTCATCGACCTCGGCCCTGGACGATGACCGCTACAAACCGAATCTCTACAAATGAGAATTATAGCTATTAATCAGGTCCTCGCACACTGAGTAGGAAGTGTTGTGGAAAATTCACTCTCGAGGGAAAGGCATCATCAACGAAGATCTACAGCGGCAAGACGCGCTACATCCGAATTATCAAACATCTGATGTGAGTTTGGAGTGAGGGAATTTTTTCCACTTTCATAGTACCATATTTGATCAAAGTGATGCAATCGCCGATTTGCTCTTGACGCACTCTCATCACAGGACGAACCAACTTTGCGAGGACAGTTTCAAGTGAACAGAACACTTCAGAATAAGTTTGTTCCGCAATGATCATGTTGGAAGGGAGAGCAAGTTTGTCTGACTGAGCGATTGAATGTGCCCGCCGAAAAGTGAGTCAATCTCGGTTCGGTTGGCGTCAACAATCCCCATTCGTAGGTGAATTGGGAACAGGGTTGAAGAGTGGCGCTGTTGAATGAACTTGGTTGTAAACATTTTTACGTACTGCGGGCCAGACACAATAAAGCGAGGATAGTCTGTAGCGAATGGCGATGGACGAAGGATTTCCCCGCGGAGGAACAGAAGATTGCAGAGATTTTAGAGCACTGCTTTCTGCTGCCTGCATCATAGAGCAACGGCTGTTGGTACAACAGGAAACTCGCCGCCGACTTGTGACCTTGACCAAATCGTCAAGTCATAAAGGACGAGTGAGGTTGGTGGGCTTTTTGTCTGGACCCATTTGCTCAGTGTCTGTGTTTTCTGCTAGGCCAAGCCTTTAGAGGTCTACGGAGGGGTCCACGCACCGTTGCTTTCCGTCGCTTGGTAGTTGGTATGTCTAACCGGTCGCCCACGACGCGACGGCAGCACAACAGCTCCGCCGCGCCAAGAACCCGAAAAGCGGTTACAAACCCGAGCATAACTGTTGTTCGAGAAGGAAGCCATCGGTTAATTGGTCGTCGTTTTCTCCACCGTCGTCGTAGATGCTCGCCGCTGTTTCCGCCAGGAATCAACGCGAAGCTTGGCCATCATGATCTTGGAGGCGATTCCTTCAATACCAGAGCTTGAGGAGAAGGAACGTTCAGGCTTTGTTCTCGTCGCAGGCTGAATAGCGGCTTTAATTGCCACAATCACCGACATGGTGCTCTTATACGAGGTTTTCCTTTCGTCAACGACTCTGCCGCGATTTTCGGAACGGTTCCTCCTGGCGCGGTTGCTTTCTAGATGAGTCGAGCACGAGGAAACTGGGTATTCGTCGCTGAGAACCTTGACTGGTAACAAGAGAGGTCTCGACCGCCTCCTACGCAAACACGATGAGTTCAAGGCGGAGCGAGTCGACTTGATACGGTTCAGAGGATCGAATCGCGGATCGTCGCAGATCGAACGAAGGCACATCTCTGATCTCGAAACATCGATGGGGGAAGAAGGTCTTACGACGGGGACTGTTTGGACGAGTAACTGAAACGACGAATCCGGCGCTGTCAACATGTAGGTTAATGTTAGCAATCCAGCTTCGTGACGAGGAACTATTCGTACCATAGGCGACTGGAACTGAACAAGCAAGGAGATGTAGAAAGGACCTTCGATCTTTTGAGTTCCATCTGTAACCTCATGATTCAACACAGTTTTTGTGTTTCAGCGCTATTGACAAAGTGTACGGACGATCTGAATTTTTATCCTCTAGCACAGTTCGTTCGACACCTCTAACTTAAATCCCTCGTTTGCTCCATTTTCCGAGTCTTGGATGCAGCGCGCGGACTTTTTTGTGAACAGCTTGAGATGTAAACGTGTCTTGTGGCGTAGTAAGCATCCACTGAACTCAGTGGAGAGAATCGGCGCTCGGGATCAGTGTGCTCAGTTCGTGTTTCAAAGATTCCGTCCGCCCCGTGGACTTCAATGAAGAGATTCATGACTTCCTGCGTCGAAGGTTTTGAAATAGTCCTGTACGGAGGAGCATGAGTCTGAAGACCTACTTCTCGTTTGACATCTTTTCGCGTCGCCGACCCCCCTCGGGCTCACGCATTCGCGGCAGCCTTCGTATGATAGCTTGCATTGTTGCGTATGATTGATTGAATGTCGAATTTCTTCCCCTGTGTTAATTTTTCGATAAACTGATGTGCGAACTCAAGACAGAATCGTCTTCGCGCGCCGCTGGTCAGGCGTAAAACATCGCCGTTGACCTTCTGCTTCATAGATTCGGAGTTTCCGCCCCGATTTTCCCCTTCACATCCGCTGACTCGGGAGCAAGACGACCAACGGTGACTTTGTCCGTTCTACTCGTCGCATTGCACTTGTCTGCTTCGCCTCATTCCCACATCCCGGTTACACCGTGTTTGTGGAGTACAACGAGGTTCAGGAACTCGGTGCGCTCGCGACAGCAATCTTTGTGCTTCATGTGATCGACTCTGCTGTCAACGCCATTTGCGCAATCCACGCCCTTTCCGCGCGTGGGCACGGCGCTCCCGATGATGGCGAGCAAGCAGACTCAAGCGTATGACCGAAAAGCTTTGAATGGATACTGTTTGGCGGGAAGATCTCAACATATAGAAATAGGTATGTGAGGGAATCACAAGTTGCGAACCTGCAGACAACCATCGCGTCAGCGGAGAATCTATCTGACACTCGTGGATCCTTAGCAAAAGGTATCAAAGGCATCTTCTTAGCTAATGCGACATCCGACTCAACGAGCCTCATTCTGCCATCTTGAGTAGGCCCGATGATCATGAATCACAAACCATAGCTCACTGTCGCAGTGCATTTGTCGGCCCGGGAACCCTAGAAGAACAGCCGTGTTGCTCTACGGGCAAATGATGCAAATGATTCAAATGATTCTGAGCAGTCTTTCCATCTTGAGACCGATGGTCGACAGACCTCATCTTTCAGGAACAGATGTAATACATTCTCATTTTCGTATGATTCCAATATCTGACATCCTCAGGAAGTTTATCCGATTCTCCGAACCCGAAGCGGCTGAGAACATCATCTGGAAGGCAAACCGTTCATTCTCCCCGCCAGCAGCTACAAAAGATGGCAGTTGTATCTGGAAGTTAACTTGAAGCAAAATCACTCATTCGTGAACAAGGCAGCGTCTGCATTCAATAAGGTGAACGGAATAACTAAAAGTTAATGAACCAAGGATTTCATTTCATTTCACTTAAAGCTTCATGCGCATCTAGTGGTAGCCTCCACCAGAAATTACAAACATGATCGATCTATGTATGACCTTCAGGAACCCCGAGCACATTCCCCAATTCAATTAAACCCTTTGACTCTTTGAGCTTTTGTCGTCATGCATCATGACTCCATAATAGTTGTTCTGCGTTCTCGTGAAGAGCTGGGTTACATTGAATAAAATACGATCAAACACCTTTATGCCAACTCAGAGCGCACGCGGGGTCACACGTTGTTGGAGCCGGAGTGAATCCTGACTCGATTTAATTTGGCAAGAGCCCCCTTCAGCGTCACTCAATGTCGCTGTTCGTCGCAGTCGATTGATGTATCCGCGTGCGGGCTGTCTCATCGTGGAATGAGTTTCCCTGCAGAGAATTGAAGCCGAAAGAAGAATAGCGCGGGATGATCCTGTCTCTCAGACTAAAATTTCCGATAATCGCTCCCAACTCGTGAAGTTCTGGTGACGCAAAAGCGAAGCAAGCCTTGATCGGTGTTTGCTAACCAAACTTTCTGAGTTTTTTCGGCATTGTGAAAATATTTCCCATCCACTTGACGAAGTAGGTGACTTACTGAAACCGTTGTCGATTCGAAAACACATCCACCGTCCCCCCCTTGGACGACGTGATAGCCCAGTACACACTGTCCTCTACATTCTTCGTGAGCAATCATTGCGTCGCTCCAGAGCTCTGGTCAGAACAAGAGAGTTGGAGTCGAGAAACGTCGGGAGGATGTCTGCGGAGGGTCAGAAAGATGCTGCACAAAAACGAACGTTGACCGATGTCGCGGAAACTGACCGTGATGATTCGAAGGATCCATCCCGAAGTATATCCAGGGAGGAAAAGGAACTGCCTTCCTACCACGACGGCTGTTTTCAGATGAATATTATTGAGACTTGGTCTCTCCGCTGTTGAAATGCACTTGTCACCGGGAAGCTCTTACTCAGCGATAGCTCGTCATGCCAATTGTGCTTTCGGAGTTTTTCAGTTTTTTCTCAAAAGTCGCTGAATTCGCTTCTATTCTAACGACGACGATATTTCACGATCTCAGAAAAACAAAGCGAGCGTTTTGTGGAGCGTTCCATCAAAAACGAGAATCGCAACGCGGGACTCGAGCGCAAGACTCCGAACTATCGATTTCTACTCGATCACAGCGAGAAAACGCGAACTTGTTCAGTTCGACGCCAGCTTTGCTCACGCCACGATACCTAAGCTCTTGCTGTTGTTGGAATTGCGACACTCGAGGAGCCGAAAAGAGCTGAGAAAATAATCTACGCATTGACTTCGATGAGTTCTGCCTCAAAATAGCGTTCTAGCTGAATAATGTACACGGATATACGTCTCATTCGAAAGCGTAGACTATCAAAAATACGACAAAAATCAAAATACTCGGCGACAAAAGTGCCAAACCCTCAACACCATTCGGTCAATGACAGCGAATATTCGCAGGCTAGAACGAGAGCGAGCCGACGGAGAGATTTGGGACAGCCAGGACCAATCAGGATCATCCGAAAGGTTCCAGAAGGTTCACTTGAGCCATGATAGATTGTCGAATGCCAGAGAGCCAAGTTGATAGATCTATTAGGAAACAGGTTTAACATTGCCCAGACCAGAATCAAAGCAGCTCAAGATTTATGAGGTCTCGTCCGTCTTCAAACACTGTACAACAATGCATATTTAGAACGCGTTTCGATCGAGCGGCTCTCCGTGCCCGAACCTTCGAACCCGTTTGAAGAACGGTGTGATTTCATCCTGAAATTCACTCAGATTCGTCGGATCCGGTCTGTGTTCCGAATCGAATTTCAAGTTTTGGAGGAGATCCCGCCGAACAGGTTTCTCCGATACGCCCCAGCTGAACTTCATTGTTGACGATTCGTCGCTTCCCTCCTCAGTTCCCAAGGGTGATTTTTCGTATTCTAGAGCTTTCTTTCACCATTCTTCCTGCGCTAAGCTCTTTCATAATCCCGAATCCTCGTTTTCCTCCTCAGATTCCTCTGCTTCGCTGGTTTTTAGCTATTTGTTGTAGCGTTTTTAAGCAAGCCTCGAACATATGTACACAGTATCCAGCCAGACTGTGTGGTCGAGAGGGAGACGGTCGTCGAAAAAATGAGAAAGACAAACCGATTTTAAGTAAACAGAAAGCTATGTAGAAAAAAAGCACAACAGTGGCGCAACGAGAGACATCGATTTTTTTAGAGTCTTTTCGAATCTGCTGCTCGCTGAGCAGGAACCAACCCCGGCCGTTTTCCTGTGTTGGCTTTAAGTCGCTACAAAAACATATCCTCTCTGCGTGGGTAGAGTTGAGAGCGCAGAGGATTCGAAGATGGAGATATTCGGATGGAGGAAGGACATCGGGAGGAAGAGGAAAACTTTGCTTGGGAATTAAGTGTATCGAAAAAAGGAGAAGGACGCATGAAAATCTCGGACAATACTTGGACTGGGTTTCGGTCGTCTCCTTCGCCAGACCGGTTGCTTTGCTTCTTTCCTGTCTTTTCCTCGGTCTTCTACTCGATAAGGTAGATGGGAGCCAGATGGAGCGTCAAACCAAGTGGAAACTCCTTCTGTCTGGAAGCAAAGTGCGCATTGAACTCCTCCGCCTGCTCCTGCGCGGAATAAAATGGCACTGGCGAAATAAACGCAAACGGTCCGATGCAAAAGACCGCTGTTGGATGATGCAATTCGATTGAATAGAGATGTCCTCACGCAACGTTCGATGTCATCGAGCACCTCGGTGACAACACCCCTCCCCCTACTCGGCCCGAGAACCCTTGAACCCTGGAGCGCGTGACCCTGACTGCGGAAAGAAAACGGAATACGAGAGTTTCAATCTTCGATGAGCCGCAGTGGGTCAAAGAATATGATGTCCGACTTCTTCGAATGGGGAAGGGGGGATAGAATGGGGGTGTTCGTGATAAGATGGAAGGGAGAACAGGAGCTGTATCGGTCGAAGATGACCCTGGGCGGGCGGGAGAACCAAGTTTTGAGCCGCGAGGAGAAACGAGGAAGGGGGGGGGGGGGGGGGAAAGCGGGCTAGCGCAGCGAACTAGAGGGCCCGTTGATTTTGAAAGTTTTCAAGAAGCAGTTTCCCTATCCTCCGGACTGTGACGGAAGCCATATCGACAACTTTTCGGAAGCAAATCTTACGTAACGAATGTACTTTTTTCCGCTCGGCCTTTTCCAAGTATTCCCTTGCGCACATAGATTGACGGGAGCAGTCAGGAGCCGACGGATGAGTGGAAAGACGGAGGAGGCTGAAAGGGCAAACCTAGGAAAAAATAGCAAAAACTTTGGGAACACGAGAAGCGGAAACCTTGTACAGTTTCCCCTTTTAATCCTCTTTTTATTACGAACCGAAGCAAGGCAATGGGTAGAAATCTATGGGGAACGAAACAAGGAGGGGAGGACAAGGGGTCCGGGGGCAATCAAGGTAGACGCTTCATTGCCCAAAATATGGAGAGAGAGGATCAAGTGCAGCGCGAAGGACTACAAAAAGCAAGCAGTCCACTGTTGGGAAGGATCCCAGCCCTCTCTCCCCCCTAGCCTCAAACCCCAAAAGGGACCGAAAACGAAAGAAGGAATCTTGGGGAGGGGGAGGGGTGCGCAGGGCACTGGTGATGGAAGAAGCGTTCGTTGTGCGGAGGACGCCGATGTGTACGCGGATAGAACTGGTTTTTTGTATGTTTTGGAGTCGAAGCGATAAGAACGCGTCTGCCATCTGATGAATGGCTGTTCCATTTGAGCTAAAGCTTGAGGCCCAACAGCCCGCCATCTTCGGCCTCACTCCCCTCCTGCCAGCCACTCTCAAACCGCTTCTTAACGCTATCCCCCTCCTTGCAGCTTGAGATTGCCTTCAAAATTTATCCCGCCGAAGCAGATCTGCCTCAGATTCTCGCAACGCAAGAATTTCGTTCCTCAGACAACAGGGAACGCTTCACGCCGCTTAGTCTAATCTTAAGGACGGTTTCGCTTTACTCTGGGCTTCCCATTGGTTTTCTCTCCTCCGCTGCGAGCTCTTCGGTTGGGGTGTTGTTGACACGGTAATACCCTGAAGAGTACCGCCGAACGTGGAGGCCTACAGGAAAGCTTACGAGGAGATTAAATTATTGAAAAAATAGACGAAGCAGACCCCAAATTCTCTTCGGTGGCCGAAGATTCACGAAAGAAGAGTCCCGGAAAGAAAGTGATACACAGCTTCCCGGAACGTGCAGTTCGCGGAAAAGTTACCCGACATAGGAGGGAGCTCGTTATTTTGCTTGTGATTAAGAAATTCGATGAATCTGCTGAACTGTGCCGTGTTCCAAGTCAGCATACACTTTCCAAGATTCTAAGTTGCCTTCCAGACCTGTCTTCTCTACCGAAGGCGAGATATTTTAGAAAAAATTGAAGCTGGTGGGGTCCTCGGCACTACCGAGTAGGATGGCGGCGACATCAGACCAAAGGGCGGCACAGGAATTCGGATCGAGTATGATTTGTAGATTCATACTCGACTTGACGCAATCCATGGGTTGAATGTATCGACAAAGATCTACGACTCGTCTCTCTTGGAAGTGACCGTGGCCCATTCCAAAGTCGATCGGACCAAGTGAGACTCATGAATTCGTGAATATGATTCTGAGGAATCGGCTGAAGTGGTAGACGGGGGAAACTCGCGAGAGGGAGTTCTGGAAACTGTTGAAGAATCGGTGGTCTTCCATTGAATGGAAGGCGAGAGAGGCGGAAACCATGGATGATAACGACCCCCCCCAGACTGTTGGCACTCAGCACAACACAACAGCACACATTCGCCAGGCACCACGGTACACGCAACGGTACACGCTCACCGCAGACAACACAACACGCACACTATAGCTCGTCTGGGTGGTGGAAGGATAGGGAGATCACTTGCTTGCTCCCGTTCCCATGAGTGCGAAGTGATGCCAATGCAGTTCCGTCCATGTGAGCGCCCCTCCCTCCCCCTCGCATGGAGCGGGGGTTGGGGAGACATCAGGTTTTCAGTGGGTTTGACGACTCCCACAGTACTGTGTTAGGGCTGTGGCGCAAGCCTGGTTCCCAGAGAAGAGAAAATGCTTCGATCGAATCTTAAGCTGTCGTTTCTAATTTATCATGAGCATCTTCCACACGTTCCTTGGAGTTGCTGGAAGAACAGTCGTCTACTGCTCTCTCCACTCATCATTCGCGTATCTCGTGGCTCACGTATCATTGCGCAATGTAAGGCATGCGCTAACCTACAAAAATGTTCTCAAACTGTCAAGTTTCGCACCACCAAAGTGCCACCTTACGAATAGGGACTTCGTTATCGAAGTACAGAAATGATCAACTAAACCGGCGCTACATGGTCGCCAAACAACTAAGCTGTCCAGAAGTCCCCCGCGGAACACGACATTTCGGTGATTCGTATCGAGAACGAATGCGGCAGGTTTCAAAGAACCTCAAGTAGGACCCCGACGATGAGAAGTGAGACTTCAGCAAATTCGAGCTTTATCGACTCCTTCGGCTTCTAGTTCATCGTTCAAAACGCCCTCCCTTTGTCGCCGGTGACCTCGCTGGACTTGAAGGCGCCTTCCCATCAAAAAGGACAACTCCTGGAAGCCTGAACTTCACGTTGGACACCATGAGCATTGTCGGCTAGCAGTTGGAGTTGAAACACAGTTCCAATCCGAGCCCCTGGTCCGGAAGTTCCGCAGGCCGGTTAGATGTGAGTTCGGTTGGCGTCCAGATCCGAGTGGACGAATGCAGGAAGACAGCTTGACTCGGGGTGGAATCAAATAAGACTGCGCTAGATTCGGGGATTCGGATAAGACGCTTCCCTGAAATAGATCCACGAAGAACTTTATTTAGGCCAATACACGCTCAAGCGGGCTGACTCTAGAAAGCACGGTGGGAGGCGTGAAATAAACTCCCTAATTCACCGGCACGAGGGAGAAACGCGAGCGCCGATTCCGACTGCCGGGGCTCTAAGACATTCAGGAATATATTAACTTGGCGCGTCGCACGTTTTCAACCCCGCGGCAGTCAGCACGCCGCGACTCCCACAAAGCATTATTAAGGCGTTGCCGATACAGACTGTGCGGCTATTGCGCAGCGAGACTCTTTTTCCGGCTTCATTCACCGTTCGGTGTCAAAAAAAGCAATGCGGAACATAAAAGCAACGGTGGCGGCAGCGGCAGCGGTGACGGCGACATTGCCAAAAAAAAAACTTACGCTGACGACCGGATCTCGTTTGGGCGCCGGTGTTTCACGCAAGGATTTAACTTGTCAACATTGCTTCCCTTCGTTCGTTTTACTTTTCGCCCGACATTTTTCTCGAAGAGCGAGTGTGCTGAGAATCAGAAATTGCTCCAACAGCGAACGTTCCCTTCGACAATGCGACCACCATTCCGCTTCACATGTCCTGCTCAACCGGTGAAAAAGAGAGAAAGTGCCACTTTTTGTAATTTTTGTTAGCGAAACCACTCACTCCGACACTCGTTGACTCGGTCGATCTCCTCTTGCTGGTCGTGCACTTCCTTCAGAGAGCTCTATTTTTCCAGACACGTGGAGCGACGCACGTGCCTACCTGGTCGCCTGATGTCTGTCTTCCAGCGCAGGGAACTTTCCCTCCGAGTCGCCGTTCTCGACGGATTTCCACCTCTGCTCGTTATCATTTCCATATCTAAGCCAGCTCCTGACGAACGAATTGATTGATAAAAATATTTCTCTGGATATTTGGACGTTATTATATGTACATACCTACATATCATAAATTGACAGACTCGGATTTTTCGGCTGGATTTCAATGGAGAGTCAGTATTATCAGCTCTCCGAATTCCCGAGCTCGTTTTGGAGAAAATAAAATGATTCTACTTTCAACATACATATATCTCCCGTTATCATCATCAGACCGAATGCCGACGAACGGAACCTGCGAGCGAGACAGAAATATCTCTGAAAACAGGGACCCCGCTGGTTTGGTCTGGAACGACATCGTTCGCCGCACGATCAGGATGAATATATTTACAACGTGCTCGACGAGGGAAACGAGAGGAAAATCTCCAAATCGGGAAAAGCATATGTCGTGTCGCTAAATATTTGCCTTCAATAAGCGGTAATGACACATCGGTTCAGTCCTCGGGTTCTCCTTGAAATATCTCGAAGCAAACCCTCCTCGTACTTCCCACACCTCCTCTCACGAACCCATCTGTGTGTTCCTTTTTTCACATATATTTCACGTGTGTGTGCATGAACATCAATGTACATACCGAGTGCCAGCGCTCGAAGCAGCGCCGCCGGGCCGGGTAAGCCTCGCCGTTCTCCAGATATGCACTACCGTACCTCAATAATCATACATACATACATACCTGGGAGCGTCGGGGAGGAAGAATGCTGAAGGTGCACGAGACAAATGATCGAGCTCAAAGCCTGTGAAGTTTCTGGGGTGATAAAATATGCGCCGACGACACCGACTCATCGATTGGCCACCGTTCACAGGGACGAACGATCGAACGAACAGAGAGAATGGCTTCTCTAGCGAACAACATTGCACGGACACCTGGCTTTGTTAGCCTTCGACAACGCAGCATGCGGCCGACAAGCACAATCGGACTCCGTGCACATACCTCTCCGATTCTCCTCCACAATCTTTCTATCCCTCTAACCGCGACGCCTCGGTGGCAGAAGAACGACAAACTTTGTCGTTTCCATGCAGCTGGAGACTGGCAGCTGTTGTCTGATGCCAAGTTTTCCCTCTAAGGTCCTGTGTGATGCCTGCGTTGCCTGTCCGCCCGCTGCCGGTTCGACGAGTTGGCCTGCTTACGTTTCCTTTGTATGGATGCGGTCAGTGGCCAAATGAATCGTGAGGGAAGTCCCTTCGAATCGGGAGGGAACGAAGCAGGTTCGGAAGAGCGACAGGACAACTGAAGCAGGGGGAGAGGGAGGTGAAGGGGGGCGAAATCGGGATGAGAAACAGAATCATGGGGGAGGTACGAAGGCAAACGACAGTGAACTAAGAGATCCCGATGAGAAGCCCCCGAGGAAAGCAAACGAGAGTGTTTGGCTGTTCCACACGCGGGGCGGGCTGGGGTGAGGTGAGCGGTGACTCATTACTGTAGGATGTCAATACATCATGTATTGAAGAGGGAGATGCCGCTGCTTAGCCCACGGGCTCCCATTCACTTCCTGCTTCTTTCTTGGGCCTGCGTGTCTTGCCTTTCCTTTCGTTTGCTACCCCACCCTACAAGCATCCACCTATGTACTTGCACCACGACGAGCAGCAGCCACCGACGACGACGAGAAGTCGTTGATCTCTCGTATATAATTCGTCTCTCCGTTTCTCGTCGGTATGCCAGTGAGCAAGCGGACAGTTACAACGATTTTCCTTTCGAGCTTTCCACCAGCCGATAACGAACTCACAATTTTCTCGCAATCTCCGGGAACCCGATGGTTGCGCTGTAAGAGTTGATGGAAGCTAGCGTATGCGAAATTCCAAATTGAAATCCGATGGAGGACAATCGATACGCAGTCCCATCTATTCGGGGACACTTTTTACCCCTCGACTAATCCTGCGTATAGCGCATCTTGGATTGAAGAGATATCTCGCTTTAAAGAAGTTTTCATGGTCTCCGGACGCTGATTTCACACGACGAAATATCACAACTGTTACTTCCATGGCCTTGTCTGAGGGCCGCGGCTTGAGTATGACTTCACCGGAACAAGGGCCCGCCGGCGGTACCACTGAGTACTCAGACGACTCGTGAAGGTCGAAGAGGCAGTGGTAAACAAGAGACGAAATAAACTTCGTCACTTTGTCAGTGAAAAGTATTGTGGACACGATTGCCGCTTGTATCACTACAACAAACGCGAGGCTTGACTAAATATCAGTAATTTATCGATTTCATAATTAATGAAATGGACATTAGTATATACATGTATATTGTACCACATTGGTCAAATGAGAGATTAACATATTATTGTAAGCAGGAATTTTTTTTTGTGTGTTTAGCTGCTGAGTAATGAAGCTGTCTCTCCTCGTATTGGTTTTCAAACGAAAATATTGGTTCCGAAACTAAAACTTTTCAGGACATTTTATAATACGGTGTGTCTTGTTTTTTTAGCATCCCTCAGTATTTCGTAAACTTCATGGTTGGATGTTGATGGATCCATTTTAGCGTCATTCTGTAACCAAAGACGACAGCTACTGGACCTGGATGGTTCGGCCAAATAGAACGAGAGAAAATTTGAGCGCAAGACCAATCCGAGCAGAAGGCCGATTCGAGCGAAACACTGGTTTGGGCAAAAGGCCGATTGTAGCGAAAGCCCCATTTGAGCTACAGCAGGCTGAGTGAGGCACTAGCGTGATACGAACCACAGTCAAAAAAACGAGCGACGCCGGAGGGTTAACGTCGAGGTGCGCGAGAACATGATTGAGCAAAGATTGACCATATAAATAGTTTGCGGTATTTCGAATTCTCGCAGCTGCAGCAGTCGCAATCGAAACTGTTCACGAGCGTAGCGAGAGGCACAGGTCGCAAAGCCCTCAGAAGCCACCGCTACGAGGCCGCGTTGAGCGTGATGGCTGCGCCCGTGTTCTAGGCTTTTGAGCGCTTTTCAACCTAGAACTGACCACTAGAACCTAGATCACGAACAATCAAATCACCTTATTTCCCGTGCAGCTCGTTCTCTCAAGCTCATTTTCTCTACGGTTCGTTTTCCGGACACTTCCTCGTCTGCCAAGTCCGACCTGTTAACTTCGCTGTGTCAAGTTCGTCGCATCCGGGTTTTTGAGGTATGCTATTCATTCATGTGTGAGTACGGATTTCGGAAGGATGCATGATATGACGGGATAAAGCGGTAGAGTGAGTGCTCTATCAATCAGTCAATTAATTACTTCATAGTCTGACGGCTGAGGATTCTCCTGTTCTCCTTGAGACTCGTGCCTGACGGAAACTTTTCTCCATGAGGTCTGATTTCGAAGTTCTGCATCTGATGAGTTACTTACAAGGAAGATTTTAGTATTTCCAAAAATTGTAAGTATAAAAGAGCACGTTGAGAGCAGGAGCGGCTCGAGTAAGTGTTTCCTCGATCACCGAGGATTGAAGGAAAAAAAATGTTTCAGCCTTCTCAGCATTGGAAGTCGATGGGACAGACAAAGGAATCAAACAACAGGGAGCAGATACAGAGAACACGGTTAGTTTCGAAAACGGAAGGCGGCACGGCTCCAACCCGATCCTCGTCGGAGTTGACGGGAGGAGTGAATGCATGGGGAATCAAGATTGCACCCGAACTGAGCTGAGCTGTCATCTGACTTGACAGTCGGTGGAAGAGAATAAACGCGAGCGCCAGATATAGGAAGCTGACGATAAAGACACGGATCGCACCGATTCCCTGTCAGGGAGCTTGGTGGAAGCACGGCCGTGCTCGATGGAAAGACGAAATGGAAGGATTCCCTCGAGAACCGAGCTCTCCGGCTGACTGGTGGATTCGAACGCCAAGTCCGGCTGCATCTAGCAGCAAGCACAACAACCATAACCAGCGAACCCGTCATCACCGTGCCAGACTCAATAGCTGCATGCGACGAAACGAAAATCATCGACGAGGGAGAAGAGAAGCCAGCTGGCCCGGAGAGCGTCGAAACGGAATACGGTAGGGATAGGAAGTAAGGGTTTCAGCTTTCATGATTGATGGCTTGATGGACAGTGAACGGGCGGGCGGGCGACTGGCGACCGGGTTCGACGAGAACTTTCTCAGGTGGCGTCGCGTCGTCGAGCGGACCCACCAGCCATCGAGGGTTCAGAACTATTTTTACAGCGAGGCAGAAACTTGCTTCATGCCACCGTTTGTCTTCGGTGAATTCGCCCACTTCTCACACGCTGCAAGAGGCGGACATTAGATTCCAAAGAATGCAGGTGTTTGCAGCGGCGGCGTCGCCTACTAGCCGCACTCTGTTGTGCTCGTTTCTCTGCTCGCTCGCTCGTTCGTTCGCCCGCCCGCCCGCACGGCGCCCGGCAAACAGGATCCCCGTTTGGCTGTAATGTATGGGCATACCAACCAGGATGGGGTGCTCCGTGCGCTATGGAAACCGAGATATGCTAAGGCATCGTCGAGCGGGCGCTGCTGGCAGGACAGGAGAAGCGGGAATCAGGTTACAAATGGACGAAAACGAGACATTCTTTAGATCATCGTTCAGATTTCTCCGCTTGTTCCTTTTCCCGGTTCGATACGATGGAGGTTTCCCGTGAATTCTTCCCTCGAGGCGAAGCAAAAAGCTGAACAGAAGATCACTATTGTGAAAACCTGACTCAGTTGTTGCGATATTCTCAGCAAGCTCCGTTCAGCAATGGTCGAATTTCGTGAATTCCAGCATCTCCTTGTTGAGACTCTTCTGGTTTTTCTCTCGATGTTGCTTCTAAGAACGCACTGCGACGCAACGAAGATCTGATTCTACCGACATCTGATTGAATTTCAGGCGCTTCTCCGGCTGTACGTCCTACTGTCGTAGATCGAGCCCGAGCCTTCGTGTTTGTGAGCTCGAATTCCTCATCATGGCAACGCCGTTCAGAATACCTTGTACTCGAGAATGACGAGACTCGTTCCCAGGACACACGGAAGATACAAGTCCATGGAAGGGAAAAAGCGCCAACCAACTGAGAGGGAACCGGACGAAGCATCCCGTTCTATTCGGATGGCGGACTTTATTAAAACCAATCCCTCAGGACACATAAAGACACAAGAAATCCTGATTACGTCGGCGGTACTGCTGTTCGGCAGTTCGTGAAGTCGGCCGTCCGTTCGACTGAACCCGCTACCGACCCAGCCAAGCTTTTAACTGCGTTGATAGCTTCGGCGTCAATGCCGCGCCGGCTCCACGGAACCAGCACGGGCAGCGTTGCCGGCATTCGTTGTATTACGGCCGATCCCTGAAGAGTCTTTGAAAGCTGTTTCCTTTCTCACCAAACAGCAATAGAGTTGAGATTCGACCAGATCTGGCTGAAACTCCGCAGAAGTCGTTAACAAAGTCGTTCAGGTCGTTGATTTAGTTTGCATCGAGATCATTGCTATTCCTGGCTCCCGCTCTTCCTGGGAATAGTTTGCGATCATCCGAACTGACTTTGATATTCCACAATGTTTTACGACCTTGCAGTTCTCATTGAGACTCTGTCTGCGTCCGCCTTCGTCGTCGGCTCCGGATCCAGCTAGAGGTGAAAGTTCGTCTTTGAAGACTCAGAATAGGCTCTCCGAAAGCTCTCTCTCTCTCTCTTCATCTGCTCATGCAGCAATCCAAATGGTGACTTTGCGCGGGCAAGGACGCCGCTCCTGAATCTGCTGCTCCCACCGAGACGCTTGAGACGACGACTGGGCGGAACTAACATTTTCCGGGACATTTAACTTATAATAAACTAGAAAAGCGCCGTTGATGCTGCTTCTACTACAAACTCGTTGCTGTGTCGTTCTCTTGAACTCATTTTAATTTTGGCGAAGGGAATGGAGAGCAGGCGCTTGTCTAGCGATTTCGGCGAGCGACGCACGTCCCGCAGGACGAAACTGAGACGTCATGAGGACGAGAAACCGACGAGAGACGAACTCTTCGGCAAACAGTCACGACCCAGAGCGAGCTCCAAGAGAAGAAAAATCTTATTGCGACTGACTTTTGAAAGCTTCCAAAAGCCGCATTCTCTTTCCGGTCTGATGAAGAGCGCCGACTTCAAATCTTTTCACTCGCCCGCTGTGGCGACCTTCAACAATCCGCTCGATCCGTTTTAACCCACCCAAGGAGAACGAGCAGCAAATAATTTATGGCGGCACGCTCTGGAAGGTAGGGTTCATATCGTTGACGACTTCCGAGGCGTCTGTGCCAAAGGGACACGTCTCAGGTGGGAGCTGTCAATCAGACGCGTTCGATGACTTTGTCAATTTTCGATTCTGTCGCATGAATTCGAAGCAAACATTTCCATCGAAGCAAACAACCTCCACGGTTGTCGGTGTATCTCGATATTGGGGGGGCTAAACACACATCCACTCGCTGAACGGAAACAGGGGACGTGATTCGAAGGAATGAAATCCATTTTGAAGCAGCGTCCAAGGGCGCATATCGTTCAGAATCTTAATTTGTCCGAATCGTACAATCAGATTCCGATTTCTTCATGACCGGCGTAACGCGATGCAGTGGAATCGTTACACATATTCAATTTCCGACTCTTCCTGTGCAACGTGGAATCTCAGCTCCCCCATAAACGCTTTCTTGTTGTCGTCGGCCGGGCCCGATAATTCAAAGCACCTGTATAGCGCGGTCTGTTTGAGCAAAATCGAATCCACATCCCTCCGCGAAAAAAAACCTAATGTAGCTCGAGCACGTCTCGTCTGAGAACGTGATGAGTTTGACGCAAACTTTCCGTGACTTCTCTCCGCAAACCACGTAATATGCCGCTGAATCGGTACCGCACGAATAACTCTTATTCCTTCGACTCGCTTTCCTTCGATTCCACCGCGGTATTACTTCGAGATGGTGGAACATGCTCGGCGACTCCGATATAGCCGTTTCACTCAGCGATCCTTCGCTATTACGGGCAAAGTTGCTTGATTGATGACGGAGCAAGTGGTCACTAGAACACATCGACTGAGAGGAATGGAACAGTTGATGTGATTATCAGAGTTTTCTCCGCTCTTTCCATTGCTCGCGATCAACGACGGAGAAGTCGAAATCTTCCTCTGAATGGTCTCAAACAATACGATGGAAACTATTCTTGTTTCTTGAAGTCGGATCTCTATTTGTGGTTCCATGGCTGCATCTCAACTCATCTCCGGAGCCAGAGCGCCCTCCCGAAAACGGCCACAATCATTCGCATACCGAGAGGATTCGAGACCTGTCTTCAAGTATCAATATCGTCTCGACCTCGAGCCCTACGCCGGAAGCGAGCCTCGACATACATGTGTTATTGGCAACCTCACTTGCTCAGATTCCGAAACAGTGAATTCTCGAGCATCGAACTCCGATGCAGTTCTGTACCCTTGTGCATGAACTAGCCTACTTCGAGAAATCTCCTGATGTTTGGGGAACCGAGAGAACCACTCTCAACAGGATCGTTGTTGATTTCCAGATGCTTGCTCTTCCAGTATCTTCTTGAGGTCCAAATACAATCTGCATTGGTTCCGGAGCCCGCTTTCTGGTGTATTGTTTACCGAGGCTGCTGATCCGTTCCGTAGACGACAAGAAGGATCTGGATTCTCGAATGTTTACATTCCGATTCGAATTTTCTACTCGAGATTCGCTCTCTGTGGGAAGATCCTCATGCATGTAGAGAGTCGTTAGAGAGCAAGACTATTCAGCTATCCAAGCGGAGTATAAAAAGAAATAGGATGAAAGTTCCATACAAATCATTACATGAACGTGGAAATGAAGTTTTGCGGGAAGTTTGATTCCCAATCTAACGTCCGATTGATGACGGCCAGCAAATACACTTACTCAAAGTTTCGGAGCTGAACGACTCTTTGCTGAACTCTCATTCAAAGCAAGTTTTTCCGGCTCACACAGGTGTTTTGCTGAACCTCCTCGTTAGCAGTGATACTCTCGATCAAATTACGTATATCAAACAACTGCATACAGATACATTGAAGCGCTACAGCAGGCGAACGTGACTGCGTCCTTGTTGCAACTTCGAAGACTCTCATCCGACGGAGGCGCCGCGCCGTAGCTGTTACTGCTATGTTGCTATATTGGTCGGCTCCAGTGAGGCTTGAAGATAACGCTACACTAAGCCTGAGAGGTGATTAAAGCCCGTCTGGGTGTTGATGTAGTCTTTCTTCTCTGTCTCCCTCATTCCGTTCTCCGCTTTCTCCTTCCAATGCTCTGACTGCTGCTTCTAGTGCATAGCCGGCCGTTAGATAGCTCCGAATTGACTGCTGCACTCGTCCTATGCTCGGCGTCATTGAGGCATCTGATAGCCTTCAACTGGCCAACTCACTCTGATGCGAGAGGAGTCGTGATGACATGCGCTTTGTCACGGCACGTTTCTCGGACATGCAAAGATAGTGCTCGATATATTTCGAAGTGACTGTGACCATCACGCATCTCCAAAACGTGTATTGTTCCATCATTCGATTGCTTTGGGAAATTTTACGTCAACAGCTCAGCTCATGTGACCAATCGCTTCGAGGGTTAAGGAGTTCAGACGATTGAAAACTCTAACATTTGCCGTAATTGAATGAATGTACAGTGCTACCTCGATTATATCAACCAATTGATGTCGAGGTTGATATAATCGAGAGAGCATCACAGAGAGCCACGGAGTGGGTCATGTGGGATCGCACTGGGCCGAAGACAAGGGCCACACTGAGGAAACACAGTGGGTTACACAGTGGGTCGCACAGTGGGTTGAAAGGGCGTCATATTGGGTCATAAGAGGTAATATAATCCAGGGCGAAATACATGGAAGTTGATATAATCGAGGTTCTATTGTATATGTCAAGTTCGTTACCCGAAAAGCTATCGTTATCTCGGATGATTTCCGATCAGCACTTGGAGAAAATGAGGTCTGTTATCTGAGTTTTATTCTTCAAATTCGGTATTTCAGTGCTGACGAAGTCTCGAAAATTTGATGATTACGGGCTAAGTTATTCTCTATCGGTTCTCCGATGCGAAGTCGATACGACCGAGATCTCATACAGAGATATCGCAACTAGTGGACGCAAAAAAACTCGAAATTGTTCGCGAAGTTCCAAATCATCATCATCTAGGGTCGGGTAGCGGGTCCGTATAATGGAATACGGACCCGATCGATGCCGCAGACAAAATTGAAGCAAGAGCCCGTTGGGTCCACAAGCTCTGTGGGCGTCGGCCGTCCATCCGTGCGTGTTTCCTGGAGACAGGCAATCATATACGAATTTCATTTGCGAGGATCGATTTCAGCGAGTGATTTAGATTTTTGAATTCCTGCTCTGAGCGAATCAATTCAGCACAGGAGTCTACGACGACTCATATTCCCACTGCCAGAATTCTAAATTTGAACGAGCGCCAGAGGGTTTCAGAGAGACAGCGTTTTCGCTGCGACCGATGTGAGCTCGATGAATGCCTAAATCCGTTCTAGCGAGGGAACAACCAAACGTCGAGAAGTTCTCTTTCTTCCCTCCGGGACAGTCGGGGAGGCGAGAGAATAGGATCTGCGAATTAAGTAGCCCCCGGATCGATCCAATCTTCCTGAAATCAAACTATTCCGACGGGAATTAGATTGAACGAGACCCTGGAGCGAAATTCGAGCTTGACAGTAACTACGCACCGATCAAACTGCGGGGATGGCTCCGGACAGTCGCGATCTCGAATATAAACTTCACAGATATTCGCTTCCCCTCGAATCCGAGTGTATCTGCAGGCCCCGCGGAGTAAAAAAAAAATGTTGCGAGCGGTTTTGCATTTCATCACCGTTACCAGGGCAGAGGGGCCCAATCGATTTGATCGGATGGAACGGCTTTGAGTACGGGTCTTATCTCATATTCATAAAGAACATAATACTTTGGACCATTACTCTTTGCCTCACGATGGACAAAAGCGGTGGAACGGATACAGTGTTTGCATATACGTCAGTACATATCTATCCACCGATCTGTTGGATGCTATTTCTCTGCCCTCGATCCGCTGCGGACTCTCGTACACTCGGTCGAATCATAGATGGCGCAGATGAATTCCTGATTCGTCTGATTCTGAGGCACGAGTCCTTCAAGAGATGAAACATGCCGTGATTTGAAGGACTAAAACGACAACGCCCCAAAACAAGAGATTGCCGCGAGTTTCAACTTGTCGCCCCTTCTTTTGCGTGACCTCGATCAGCGATTGTGGACCTCGATTTATTCTCTATGTCACGGCTGGGAGTCTGTACTCGCGAATTCGATACTAACAAAACCAAGGACCGCTCAGCAGGATGCCTTCGTTTCTTGCCATGCATCCCCGATCAAGCCCGGATTCAAGCGCTTCTGTTTAGTTCCGAGTTCGAGTAGTTTCACCAGGGAAAGTATCCTCCGCCTGAAAGAACAAGCGAACGTCTGATGCCAAAGGCGTAACGTCGTTATAAAAGGTAATGGACACCGGAGCGGGAACTGGCGGACGCTTGTACTTTCGATTACACGCATCGCTAAAGCTTCCAGGTTCATATCGGGCTTACGTCACCCTACAAGGCGTTCGCTGGCTCGCCGGCCGGGCAAGGGGGCGGTCAGTCGGCAAGCGAAGCCGCCAAGTTGGCAGTCCGTTGGTTCCTTCGGTCGGTTGGAAAGTAAGCCGACTACCCAGCCGCCGCCAACAAAGGGAAGCAACCAAAAGTTCTTCTATTAACTTCGTGAAGCGTTTCCTATCTCTGTGTTCCTCTGGAACGTCTTCTCGGTGGTGGCGGTTCAGGCGTTTAGAGGGCGAAGTAAAAACACGTAATCTATGGCCACCTTGGGTGACTCCAGAAGCCGCCGCTGCTGGTCATCCTCGAATAGAGGGGAACGACAAGAACCTCGAGGAGAGGTAGCGCGGCGGAGTCTCCGCTGTTCCATTGTTTTCGGTCATCCCAGGGACTCCCTGCGGGAATTATCCGGAGCTTTCTTCTTCCCATCGGACCAGCGGCTTCTTCACTTTCTCGAACGGACCATCATACTGAGGGTTCCACGTTGCCGAGTTTTTCCCACGTCAATCAAAACCTATAAATCCTCAGGAAGAAGGGAAACCAGCATTCTATTTCGAATACATTCTGTCCTAACCGAGAATCGTATGGAGACGATGCTAGATGAAACGCCAAAACATCGGGCGCCTTTGCCGATCCCGTCAGAGCATCGGCATCGAAGTAGTGGCAAGTTTCGTAGACATTTAAGCTAAGTAGAACGCGCGCCTTCGTCTATTCTCCGGGTTTTCTTTGTGCTGGTGGGAAGCCCGCCTTCGTCTAGGAGCCGAATTCTCCGGCGTGAGGAGAAGACGAGGCTCTGTTTTGTGTACACTGAACCTTTTTACGGAGTGCTTCTCTCATTAATCACCTCCAACCCGCATCGTATTTTTTCTCTTCCTGCTCCTTGAATCCCCTCATTGCCCTGATTCCACTGTTCCGCCTTTCGGATCTTCCGATATTATCGGATTTTATCCTTTTCCCTACCGTCAGGAACTTTGGCAGTTATTCACTTCATTCTTTTCGACCGAAAATCTCGCCGCGAACACCGAGCGAAACGCTTAACTCCTTCACGAACCTGTCAGCAATATGTACGCTGCACGGAAAGATAGTTGAACTTTACGAGCGACTTCCGACGTTGAGCTTGTCTGGCAGATGTCACAAGGAGGACCTCAGTAAGTTCCGATTCGGCGACGCGGAATCGCTCATTGCCGCACGGGGCTTATTTCCTGTCGCGAATGCCCGAGGGTTCTCAGCAGTGTAGCAGCTCGGTTTTGCTGCTGCAGCTGCCTGCCGGCGTGGGTGCTAAAGCCACCGATAAGAATAACGTACGACCTTAGCAATCCGCGGAGAAAGGTGGACGCCACGCACACTCGGTGGACGTGTTCTGAGGCCTAGATCTGCTCATTAGCTGATATTGGATAATTCGATCCATATTGCTCGGCTGCTCGATCTTTGGTCGGCCTGCCGGCGGCCGGGAGGGCTGTTGGCGAAGCCGAGTGGTGTGGTGTGTTCGGCGGATCTCCCTTTTTCCTTTTTCTCCCGCTTACTGTTTCCATACGTCCGACCGAAGACCTACGATTTCCTCATTCGGCTTCATGGGATCGTTGCATCGAACCTGCGCAGCAGCAGCAGCAGCGGGGGTGCTGCGTTGTGCCGAGGATTCGGCATCGAGGTAACCGTCTGGTCGCGGCTGGCTACCGGGGGCCGGATAGGAAACAAGGGATGCAGTCGACCGACAAACTGTTCATCCACAATAACAATTTTTCGTCTATTGCCGTTCGGCGTAGGTCGTTAGTGGCCAAATTATGCTTCGTTTCTACGTGCAACACCATCCGCTCTCAGAACACAAGCGAATCGACACCGAAGCCTGCGTTGGGCGTAAGTGCCCTTGCCGTCGTGGTAGCAACAGCGCAGATCTCTGCCAACAACACCACAACCTCCACGACCAGCACGATGTCAAAACAAGCCATTCTCGTTTCCCGTTTGTTTCGCTCTGTGAGTTGCCCACTGTTCTCCCAACTATTTGTCTTTTCAAGCAGATCCACGACCAAACAAGCCTAACGCTCGGCGGACGAACACCTCGCGTTTTCCCATTTGGAAAATGCCCGATCCCGAATTTTGCAAAATCCCGCTTTGTCGCGTGGATTACCCCTCGGTAGTGAATTTGAAGTTTTCCGTCCGATGTATTCTCATAGAAACTAAGACATCTTAATCGAGAAACACAATCGCGGTCGCGGTGTTCGTTTCCTCTAGCTCTTCTTGTGGAGTATATAAAACGAACGGAAAATCGCCGGTTCGTGGCGGTCTATTTCCATCGTATTCCAGGCTACATAACACATCATGGGTAATCTTAATGAAGAAATGCACTTTGGGGGAGCACTTCCTCCGAAGAAATGCTCTTGCAAGGCTATCGACTCCGCGAGGGTTTGTTCAATGACCCACTCCTCTCTCGGTCTGCGGCTATTCAGGTGAAGGATGGTGTTCAGAAAAGCCACAAAAATCGATTTACTCCACACGGGGCATTTCTTGTTTGGACGCAGTTGATTGCACCTCAGTGCTTTCGAACAGTGGCTTCGTGGACCACTGAACGCCTCCGTTGCCCTCGATGTCTGAGTGAGGGCGGGCGGCAAGCGACTCTTGGAGGAGGGTGCAAAAAATTCTCTTCTGCCAAAGAAGCTTTCACTTCCAACGTCCAGGAATTCATTCCAAGAGTCAACGAGAATCGGCACGGAAACACGAAATCTCGAAATTTGAAAGTTCCCAAGAGGTTACAGTTCCACGAAACGATAGTTCGATTCCGGGAAACTTATCATCTGGCTCGAGTTTGATCTAATTCCGCCGGATTCTCGATCTCCCGAAGTGTTTTCAGAGTCATACGGAAGGTTCGAAAAGAACTTTGGGTTCTTTCTATGTTTTTGGTTTCCTTTTACTGGAAGTATGACGACAATCCACGACGTCGACAAACAATCTCATCGCAGGAACCAATCTGATCGGAATGACAATACGCTCGGATGAGAAACAGCAGATTTTGTGTCAATCATCGTGAATCGCAGCCTGCTCGATCCAACTCCAGTTCGGAAGGGACTCGGCTCAGACTTTCGGAATTTAGTTTCGAGAGAGGAACAGAAGAGAAGGGGCGAGATTAACATCTTTCGCTCATTAGCAGCAGCAGCGGCAGTGCCGAAGCCGAAAGAAGAGCCGCCCAACCGAAGAGCCAGAGGACGAAGCGGAGGACGAGAGCTGAAACTGAAGACGGAAGAAAAACTCCGATTTCATGGTCGGCACTAGGCTCGGTTACGCCTCGGCTTAGCAACCCCGCTGTGATATTGAGCCTTACTCCGTCCGCGGCAGTCAGCCAAGCAGAGTGCGGCCGACGAGAGAACGGAGCCTCAGTTTTCGTCTTTCCTCGTCTCCTGATTTCCCAGCGCTGTCGTCTTCCCGAGCGGAGAAGAAATCGGGATGAAACTCCCAAGATTCTCGCTTTCTATCCCCATAGTTGGATAGATAGATAACTCGCCTGGCCCGCTCCCTCGATAGCTGCTTGTTCGACAGAAACCATACCTGCTGACGGAGATCTCTGAGCTCGCACGTACATGAACAAAACATCATATTGTAAACACTTTGCGGGAATCCGGAACGCAGGGCTGATTCGACCTTGGTTCCGTCCAGATCGACGTTCCTCGGTGCTCCCGTGAACGAATCAACTCTTGTTTTCGCTCTTCATCCTTCCACGGGTCCGAATTTCTGAATCTGAGAAGGCGTTCCTGCCGCCTAGAGGTCAACAACTTGTGAGCTTTTAGATCTGAACGAATCCCCTTTGACGGAAGTCGATTGAACAAATTGAACTCTTTCTCAGCTGAAATCTTGCGAGACCTCAGATATTGGCGGCGTTAAGACACGCTTCCAGTACAGCCAAAAGTCGGACGCGGCTAGCTTCTTGTTGTACAGTTCACGTCTGTGATTCTCGCGAGATAATCTTCGAGCGAAGTTATTGGCAAAAAGGATTTGCGAACCGTCTGGAATCTCAACAAACAGCCACAACGACGAACGCGACGGCAAGTTTAGTATCAGAACTATTCGTTTTATTTACACAACGCCTGTTCTTGTTGACCGAGCCGTTGTGGCTGCTGTGCAGCTCAAGAGGGTGTCAGAACTTTTGTGTTCGGTGCGACTCAAGCAAGTCAACCGAGTTTTCCAAAACATCACTTCATTCTCCCAACGAGCCTTTCTTCGAACGTATGTACAATTGAACTTTGGATCGAGAACTTCATTTTCTGATCAGAGTGGACGGCCAATCGGTGCGCGAGGAACTCGTCAACAATTGTCTCTTCTTGGGATTCGTTGACGTCGACGTCGATGGAATCCTTGGCTGATTATGACCCATGGTCCATTTCATTTGGGGCAAGTTGACCGCGTTAAGAAACTTTGGAGCGCTTAGCACATCATTCAATGAGAATGATAATCTTCCAGGCTCAGCCATGAGAAGAATCAAGAATATACTTTCTTCTGGAGAATTCACCGAAATCGAACACGAATCCCTCCGTCGAATCATTTGATTTCTTGCGATCGTTGGGAGAGCTATGAATCTAGTTATCCTGAAACCTTGAAGAGGGGGCGGCCGTCGTTGCAGATCACAATCTCTGCTCAGTTAGGAGGAAGCCGTCAACTGGAAGAGCTTCGCTCATTGAGACCGGCTGTGGCAGAGAAACCGAGCGAATCTCCCAATTTTCTTATCACTTTCGGTTTTATTTTCGGTTCTTCTGTCGGATGTCTGGCTGCTCAACTGTCCGTTCCTCCAGTCCGTCCGTCGGTTCGTTCATCTGAGACTTTGTGCGTGTAATATAGTTGAAGAGATAACTCTCTTAGAGAGAAATCTTTCCAATATCTGGCCGTGCTCCCTGGGAATCACATCTCCAGCGAGCAAGCAAGCACTACCCCGCGGGAGGGGCCAGATATATTGAGAAAAATTGAGACTGAGAGTGGCACCGAAAGGCCGGCCAAGCACCAGCCGCCTGGGCTTCTTCGTTTCCGAAGACAGACGACTCGACCCAAACCGACCCTTCCCTGGCCCTGCGCAGGAGGCGGCGGCTTGCTACGCGAATGTTCGAGTGCCGTCTGTGTAAGTGAGAATGTGTGTCGATTTCTGTTGTCGCTGATATTTCGGCGTCGTGTTTCCTCTCGTCTAGCGATAGTGTAATAAAAAATCTTTCTCCGACTCAACAGCATCGAACAAAATTAGCTCGAGAAAAATCATCATTGCCACCGGTCAATGTTGTTCCGGAAAAACAACAGACGCAAAACACCGGAGAATTGGAAAAGGAGTTGAGTTGTGACGAATCGATCGAGGTGGGACAGGATGGGGACGAACGCTGGAACGAGGGAGCCGTCGACGGGAACTTGATGATGACGGAAGAACGACAAAATACAGACGGGTCGAGGTACGAAACGGCGACTTTTCAACGAACAGTTAGAGCGCAACAACAGCGAACGACACGGCCCAATAATGCAGTGGACATTGGATCGGGTTATCGATGAACCCTTGGAGGATTGTTGGGAAAAATCTTACAAGGTGAAACTGGGGATCTAAAAAGGACAACAACGAAAGGAATCGGGGAAGCCGGAAACCACGTCGACGAGGGAATGAGGGACACTGTCGTTGGATGTTTCGCAGACTTTGGCGTGTTGCGTGCCAAATTGAATCTGGAACCGAGGCGCAGGCCTCGACGCATTCTACCAGGGGTCTTCGGGCGGCGAACAGGAGAAGAATCGCAAGAAAAAAAGAGCGGGATAAGAAGACTGGGGAATAGAGGAAAACAAGTGAAGGGTGGGGGACGGGGAAAAAACGGAAGAATGAAACAAGGGAACGAGTGGAGGAGGGGGGGGCTGAACCGGAATGCCATATTCCCCTCATCCACCTCGACCTCCTGGGACCGTGGCCAATATTGATGCGTTTGCTCTCGAGGGAAATTTCGAGTTTTCATTGCCACTGGTCGCGGTCGCGGGACGAGGGACCGCGCCCCATACTTCCCGACCCTTGTTCTGATCTCCGCATCCTACCCGCCGCGTCGCGCCGTCACAGCTATAAGCCCTCGCTGATAGCCCGATAAATCCAAGCCGGTCCAGATGAACGACACTGTGAATCGAACAGACGAAATCAACCCCAAGGAGAATAACTTCAATGAAGTAGTCGCTTTTTCCGGTTATTGGGGCGCAGGAATGCCGCCAGGGCTCTGAACTTATCTTGACGGGTTTCGCGTTTACCATCGGGAGCTTCCTACAAGGAGGAGTTCTAGCTCCTCTGATTTAGGCACTCTACTTTGACATTGCAGTATTTAATGACTGAAATAAGTGAGAAAACCGTGAAGCCTCGCGTACAACGAACGGGGTTTCGTATAATGTAAAGTTTGTATGATGTAGAGAAAGAGGAATCGGCTCTCCTGTCCTGGCGGTCGTCTGCAAGCACCCAGTTTAAGATGAATTCTCGCGCTCCCCCGTGGGCTCTCTCATAACATCGCTGGCCACCTATGCCTAAAGAAATAAAGTTTCGAGGGCGGTCAGCACCGACTCGAACTCACAGAGTCTCGAATACTCTAAAGAATCAAGCGAACTGAATGATCAAACTCGTCGATGACTGTCTACGTCTACGAGGCAGTGACCTCGATCCACAGGCCACGATCTGGATGACGTTCCGAACGTTAACCACAAAATAGATATATCCAAGCTCCGTCGTGGAATGCTCGTCATCGAATACGGCGGTTGCGAAGCATTTTCAATCTCGCTCGGATGATCGTTGAGCCAACAGCGAAATCTGATCGGCTCGCGATCGCATTCAGCAGCTCAATGCTTGATTGACGAATGACGTTGAGCATGGGTCGATTGAATGACGAGGATCACGTTTTGTTAACCATTTGACCACAGAGTCGACGAGTTGTGAGTCTAGGCGTCCAAGAACCTCATAACGTGCGAGTATTCAATTCTGGAAGTCAACGATCGTTTCTGTCGCTCTACCGAACGTGAATCTCGCGATCGTTTGTTCCAAATTCGCTTCCCAGTCCTTGCCCTAGATCAAACGAACAGGGCTGAAAACAAGAAAAATCTCTTGTTTTCTTCGATGGTCAGAGTTCTCTATCCAGCGTGCAGGAACGTTATCCTCGAGGAGAGCGAACCCAATCTGCCGGAGACGACTCTGAAGTTCTGCTTGCTCTGGGGAACCTTCGAAACACGATTTAACGCTGCTTACAGCAAAGAGTTCGATGTTTTTGAAGTAAAATCCTCGTCAGTTAAGGCAACGTTGCTTACGACGCGTCGATAACTGATTGCCATCGAAGTTTCCTCCTCGGACGTCCCGTAAAAACTTAGCAGCGCGGGACGTCAATTAGCTGGGGGCGCACAGCTTGCAACACCGCGCTCACAATCCACGAAGGTTTTGAAGCTTTTTGGTGTTTTTCATCAAGCGTAACGATCTTCGCTCCTCATCAACGGTTTATCCGGGCTCAATGCACTTTGTACTAAACGCCGAATCCACTTCTGCTCCATCTGAAGTGTAAAACTACTTTGATTTATAACCCTCCTCAGAACCCCCGGAAGATTCCCTCCGCCGAATAATATATGAAACTTCTCTTCCGACGCAACTCCATTTTGCATATCCTCCAGTCTAAACTTATCATTCGTTAGTTCCTCCTCTTGTGCGGCGGGTCGAGTTGGCGGCGGTGATGAGATGGGAAGAGCCTCTTTTCCAGACTTGGTTCTATCCACGATTTTCCAAGGCGGAAACCAGGACGGACAAGTCACATTCCAACTTTCGGTGCCATCTTGGAAGCGGTCGTGAATTCCCGGCAAGGATCGCCGAAGTATGAACCCCTCGAGATATAAAAACCGGAGAACGCAGTTCCGTTTGAAAGGTTTCTCAGTTGAGGATCAAAATTTGTGCCATTCGTCGGAAAGAGGACATAAAAGTTCTCAGCCATCATCCGGACGCCGCCGTTCGTTGTGACGAGATTGTTCTGAAATTCATTTCCGCCCCAGCACTCAGCCAGCTCTCGAATTTCTTCGGATCAACATATGGCTACGCTCAACAGCCGTCCAGCCATTCTTCGCAATATGTTCTTCTGACGAAGCGGTTTGACGAGATCCGGAATAAAGATAAGGTAGGCGCACGAGCAAGGAAGGGAACGCTATAGGGAAAGCGTCTATGCAAAAATTATTCGTCGTCGACTGAGGATATTCGAACTGACGTCAGCAGTGCTCGATTTTCAATATCAGAAGGATGATATCAATCGGAACCGATCTATTGTTTTTCCTCCTTTCGAATCGCTGAAAGACAGGAGCTCTTCCACTTTGCTGGCAGAAGAAAAAATGGAGATTCTGCCGTTCCCGCTTCTTGACAGAACAGCGCTGTGCTCCTGCAAAAAATCCTTACATACATATATATATATATATCGCGGACGAGTAGCTGTAGGTGCATAGAGGCTTCAAGCATTCGAGCGCACTTGTGCGATTCCTACCGAAGCGTTCCAGTTGAACTTTTAGAGGATGAGGAGAGGGACCGCCTCGAGTACCTCGCGATTCGAGTTCGGAGGATAGGAAAGCGCCGAGAAGGAACTTCCGATGGCTCTCCGAGAGGATTAACGTTTAGCCCACGTTATCAATCCTTGAATATGAAGACCTCTGAAAGTACGAACGATCTCGGCTCCTCCAGCTCCAAGTGCGTTCCAATCTGAGGGCCCCGAAACATTTATTGCCTCGGAGCTGTCAAGCGGCGATGGTTTAATATCTTATCCATGCAGAGAAGAAACCTTGAACGTACGTTTTGACGAAAGAAGCTTCCAGCGACGATGATCAGGATCTGCACGCGGCAAGTTACCTAGAGTCAAGTGCTTTTGGACGCGCATCGTTTTTGCTCACGCCACGTTCACCCTCACCCGGCATAACGGACGTATCTTCTTATTTTGGTCGCTAAATTGATTTGCGGGACACGAGACCGAGCTCAAGGGAGAATTGACAAACTTTCGGTGGACGACACGTAGACAATGTCTCGCCTCGTACCCTCCAGCAAGCAGACAAACCGTCCGCCGGAAGCGGAAGTGCGTTCTTCTCGTCATGAACGTGGAGAGCTTCCTGCAAAAAGCGCGGACGTCATGAAGATCATTCCGCCGAGTGGAACGAGAGGGAACCGTCCGGAACTTTTGGTTCCCGAGCCATTCTGTGGTCGGAGCTTTACAAAGCTGAACTCCGTCACTCCGTTCCATGTTCGACATCAAAACCATTATCGGCTTCTGGATATCGTTCCAAACCCCACTCGGTTCGATGCAAAGACGATTTAGACGTCGTTTTGTTGTGTTCGACTCAAAGAGGAACGCTCACGCCTCGACAATCATCGACCGGAGCGTTGGTGGTACGAACGACGTTGCTCTCTCTGTGAGCCTACGATCAGCCGAGCGACCGATCGGCATCAGAATCATCAGCTACATTTTCTCTCCACGCAGACCATTTGTCGACAACGTATCGAATATCGATTTGGAATAATTCGAGCTTCAAAGTCCTCAAAATATACTTAATTGACGATTTCACTCGACTGGGGGAGTGGTCAAACCACTCAGTCTGATTGCTCGTGGCGTGTCCGTTGATTTCCGTGACGAGTGCGGCTACTCAAGGGCGACTTCCACATGCAAAGTTGCTAATCTCAAAGTCGACGAAGCTTCGCTGCTGATGGCGGCTCATTCCGTTTCTTAGCCTCGATCACACGAATCGGATTGTCAAACTGAGCATACCGTAGTTCTCATATTAAAGAACAGAACCTTCCGTGAAAATAAGCCTCAGCATAATTCTGAAACTTCGTAATTATAGAAGCCCGATCCCGACGCTTGGCTTCTCGCTGGGTACTACTGAGGGCTGATTACTTTGACAAAACATGTCATGGTACATGTCGACTAAGTTTTGGAAGTTGAAATCTAAAATTTAAGCTTTCCCGGGCGAAATTGTACTGTTTTTGACACAACTTCCAGAGGTAAAAGTATGAAGCAAGCTTTCTAGAAGAACGATTCCAATACGCAGAGATGCGGGCTGTTGAGATGTACAGGAGCATTATGCAGAAATCTCAGAATAAGAAATTTCGCAGATTTTACAGTTCGGAACTCGGCTCTTCAAACAGCAGACTGTTCATAAGCAGTCTGAGCCTAGCTTACGCAAAGCGGTAGTTTTTCACAAAGAATGAATTGAATTGATTGTAAGTTAGTACGTTCACTGGAAGCCACATCGGTAAAAGTGAGGGATTCGGCCCAGAAGTTCTTGACAAAATCCATGCTCAGCAATCTCTTGGAGCTCTTCAAGACTTCCCAATATTTGAACATATCCCAGTTCTTATTGCGTTATAATGAGACGGGTAGTTCTTATCCCCAGTCGTCATTATATATTAAGTCAAACTACAGAGTTGAGAATGACTGAGATCTGTTCTCACTCTGGAGTAGATCTCGCTTTCCACTGGCAATTCCAACACATCTATTTAAGAAGAATGTAAGCCCTACCCTCGAAGTATTAAAGCCCCGGATCATTTTTGAGACCCTTGGTCGGATATGAGATACGTCTCATAATTCATAATATGAGCAACAATGAATGTATCCGGCATTCAAACATGCGCAGCTGGAATCCCTTGAATTCGGTCAACTCGCGGTTGCGAGGTAAGGAGCATCGAAGTGGACCTCCAGATAGTCCACACTTCTATGGATGGCGCACCTTGATCGTTGGGACAATGCGTCAGAGATGTGGGCACACTTCGGATATCAGAGAAATCTTTTATATGTATATACCAGAAAAAAAATTACTCTGAGCGAACAACGGTTGTATCAGATATCAAATAACTGCAGTATAATATTGCATGACTTTGGAGTCCGTAAAACGCTTCGCGCCCACCTCAACGGTAGAGACGAAAGCGCAACCTGCTTCAGACTTCCTCGAACTCTTGCGACATCAAAACAGACTGGAGAAGTTGTCCATTCCAGCAGCGGATCAATGTTGAGAATCAAATCAATCACGACGTTTCGCGGGTCCTGAAATTCGTTTTTTTCTTCGTCTGCTGAGTTATTCCGTGGTGTTACGTGTGTTAAAGCTCGTTGCGGACTCTATGGAGATGCAATGATCTCTCAATGAGCCAGCAATGATCAGCATTGCTCGCTCGTGAGGAACACGGACTAAGCATTCATGCTACGAATATAGATCCCTAGGTTAGTCTCCAAACACAGCTAATAGCACTCCAAATACCAGCTCTGACTGATATCGTAGTAGTCATTCCCTCAAGTGAGACATGTGAGATGCGATAGCTCTGACCTGGCAGTGACTTCGCGAATTCTGGGGAACATCGCCTCTTTGAAAACCCGTGAAGAAATTGTCTCCTCCCCCACGAATGACCTCGCGCCTCCCCTGTTAAGAACCATTGTTATAGAGGTTATGAAGTTATCTTCCAAATTGACTCGCTCTTCCACATGAGGATGGAATCCTCAACACGCCAGGTGAGAAGATCACGCACGGACATGTTTGGTGTTTACTCTGAGATTGTTGCCTGCATGAAGGTTTCTGAGCTCTTCCAATGGAGATCCAAAAATCAACAATGTTGAATCTGCTATGGAATCTTTTCAATCTCATCCTAGTAAGAACTCAGCTAACTTACACGAAGAATCAATCACCAATCGTTCGGGTTCATCGGTGCTCCGGCGCTTTCCGACTAGTTTTTAAAGTCAGGCTCTCTTTGAGGAAACCATTGTTGTTCCAATCTGATTGTCCCTGATTCGAGCGTCTACCCAACGAAGACAAATTGTTTACACACAGAGTCCAATGGTTGGCAACACGCTATCGCAGAAAGTAACGATGTGCAGTCGGTACCGAGTTCGCCTCCACAGAGATGACTGGCACAATCGTACCGCGCGATGCCTTAGCGATCGTGTGATCTCGCCAATGCCATCGATAGAAATTCCGTTCGCAAAGTCGACGAGCGGTTCAACCACAACTGAGCTGCTTGCATTAATCGCAAAACTTTCTATGATGTCTTGCATGTTTCGTCCATGGGGCTGATGCGGCATTATCCGCCTCTTCAGGAAGTATAACATTGACTTGAAGTGGTGGACGACTTTGATGAATCCAACCAGTCATCTGAGATGAAAGAATCTGAGAAGGAACTCTCGGTTCCACGTATCAGAAAATTCGTCGAGCACGTAGCGAGGAGGCCGTCATCGAAACGATCTACTCTCCGTGAGACTTGTCTGTCGCTCGAGGGGAAAGAGTCGACAACGCCGCTTTCCCCTG
Source organism: Neoseiulus cucumeris (assembly GCA_021527715.1). Lineage (NCBI taxonomy): Eukaryota > Metazoa > Arthropoda > Arachnida > Mesostigmata > Phytoseiidae > Neoseiulus > Neoseiulus cucumeris. Next base: position 979,346 of record JAJSRV010000028.1, read on the forward strand.
CTTGAAAACACACACAGATTCATCTACTGACAGGAGCTCCGCGAAAGCGCTACGATTCCAATCAAGAGCATTCGGACGTCGTGTATCAACATGTGCTCTGTATCAACGAGGTTCGTCGGCAAGGCCATCATTGTGACCGGTGAGTACATCGGAATTGTGGAATAGGACTAACATGCTTGTGGTTTACGTAAGAAAGAAACACGGAATGGACCACAGCCTCCGGAAACAACCACCGAAGTCAAGGACATGTTTCTAAATCTTCAACATTGATTCCGAGACCAGGACGAATAGAGTTACAGAAGAATCGAATCAACAACATCCTAATACGATTCGCTCGTTTATTCGACTAATACGATATTTTCTGCAGGGTCAAGTTCCGGGATGGGGGCCGCTTCGGCGATAATGTTCGCCGAGCGGGGCGGTAGCGTCGCTATACACGGACGACGTCAAGAAAAACTTGATGAGGTTGCTGCCAAAATCGAAGCGGTCTCCGGCAAAAAGGTCCGCTTATGGGCTAGCTACATTCACGCTAAATATACTCGATCATTTTCCACCATAATTGGTAGAGCGATTGCGAACTCCGTCAGCAGATTCTCGTTCATGATTTGATGTTGTTGATCACGATACCCCTAATCTATTGAGATCGATCAGAACTGTCTTTCAAGCCTTGCAATGACTTTGGTTTTTCGAACTGACTCTTCAATCTCTACTGACGCCGCGTGATTCTTTACAGCCCGTCATCGTGAACGGTGACATTACGTGCGAAAAAGTTCGCGACAACCTCGTCAATGAAACTCTCAAAGCCTTCGGCAGAATCGACGTTTTGGTGAACAATGCCGGAACCTGTTATCCCTCCAATTGGCGAACCGACATCAAAGAACTTCAGCCGGTGCTAGATTTGCATGTAGTGGCTCCCCTCCACCTCTCTCAACTTTGCATGCCTGAGCTGATCAAGAACAAAGGCAGCATCGTTATGATTTCATCTATAGGAGGACTGATGGCCGTGAGTCAAGATGTTTCTAGATTTGGAACAGAAAACTTTCAGCTCTTGTGGTACGCTCGGGATGTTTTCTGAACCGGAATATTCTTTTAGCCCGGAGGATACCTCCATTACGGCATCGCGAAGGGCGCGATGCAGCAGATGATGAGAACGTTGGCCGCTGAAGTCGCCAAACTCGGCGTCAGAGTAAACGCCGTCAAGTGAGTCATTTCGATGCAGGAATCGCTCGGGAGAAATCGTCGGAAGCAGATTGAAAATTGAGCAGATTGATTGAGCAGATTGAAAATATTGAGATTGAAAGAGATTGAGTTTTTTTCAGAATATTCACATTCCTAGATATAATTGATGACTGATGACTTTCAAGTTTTAACGATGAAATCACTCCTGATGTCGAAGATTCTTACATTTTGAGAGAGATTCTTACTTAATTCTGGCTATTTTCTACAGTCCCGGGTATATTGCCACGGATATTGTTAGGACTCCAGACGTCAAGGCTGCATTGGCTGCGGTGAGTAGGCCGCTGGAGCGCAGGGATTATAGATTGTGTAACTTATCAAGCTCCATCTCGTAGGGCCGCACCGGAAATCAAATCGTCCGCACATCTCCAGCTCGTGATCAATTATCATCAAATTTCTTCACAGAGATTCGCTGATCCGACTTTCGCTTTTCACCCGAATGGCAGAACAGGCCAACCTCACGAGGTTGCTGAACTGATTTGCTTCTTGGCGAGCGATGCGGCCTCTATGATCACAGGAAGTACGAACACGGCTGACGGCGGGAAAACTGCAATATTGGAATTTAAGTAAGATCTTCATCTGACGACTGAGCTCGAATAAGTTCTCGAGAAAGATGCTTCCCTGGCATAATAAATTTACCGGACGGCGTCGATCCAGAATCATTGGTCCTTCTTTCGAACGATTCATACGAAAAGACTCATACGAGAAGATGTCATCGATAAGTGCCTGGAAGAGATTGCTGTAATATAGAAACACTCCTTCGATGAGTTGTTGTCATCGAAAAAGTTTGCTGACACATGTAGTAAATTTTGTTGGTGCAAGAAGTCCACTCCGAGGAACGGAGAAATATGACAGCGCTTTGAAACAGTTTCACTCGAACGATATTTTTCGATGAACAGATTCATTTGCATTCAATTCAGGGGCGTGCCCAGGATTTTTTTTTGGGGGGGGCCCGGATTTTTTCATCATGAATTTGGTTTTTTTTTTCGTCCGAAGTTACTGATAGTCCAATTTTGATCAATTAATATCGAATAGCAGATATTATCAGTGCACTAGCACAATTAATTTATTCAAATCTATGACCTTGACAATTCTGCACAGATTTTTTTGTATTCGACGTCTTCGTCGCATTATAAGCTCAGAGAACGATACCTAATTTCCTTGGCTGTAAAGCCAGGAGCTCAATGACTTCTTCGGGGGGAACGGAAACTTCCCGCTGAACATACATCGAGGTCAAACCATTCAGGCGTTCTTCGCCCATCGTCGACCTCATATAGGTTTTCAGCAACCTCAACTCGCTGAAAGTTCTTTCGGCCGACGAGGTTGTAACAGGCAGTGTCGCAAAAATTTGTAAGAGGACAGAAATTTTAGGATAAGCTTCAACTGGGCATCGATTTAGTGCATCTATCGCAGAGCTTGGACGGTCCTCCTGAGGTGTGTCGATCCATTTAGCTTTCCAGCGTTCGTATTCTCCTTTGAGTACACTCCGGCTACAATCTAAATCGCTGGAATAGAAGTCGGCTCCAGAAATCGCAACCATAACAGTGTTTCCGGCAGCCGAAAGTGTCGAATGTCGAAAGTAAATGATTATAAACAGCGATGACGTCATAGTTGACCTCATTTTGGAAAACTCGCGCTTCTTCGGAGATTGGGAGTCAAAATTCGAGGCCAAAGTCAAAGAGAGATAGTATGAAACCGAAAATTTTGGGGGGGGCCTGGGCCCCATGGGCCCCCCCCCTGAGCACGCGCCTGATTCAATTTGAGTGCAGAATGCAGTGATACTCGACTGACGCGCTTTTGGTAGTTTTTCTTACTTGGAAGGAATCGTAAGCTCAACTGCTCCTTGTCGCGCTCGAACAACTGATCTCGTCCGAGAAGCCTGTTTACTCAGTCATTTCCAGAGCTTTGTCACTCGTCTCTCCGACATTCGAGGCAAAAAATTACAGATTTCAGGTAAAAGTCGAACAATTTTATCGACTATCTTCGGAAACGAGGCTTATACCCTGTAGCATTGCATTGAACTGGAGCTCAGGGCAATGCGCGGCCATGTAAACATTTCGAGGTGTATCCGTTGCATCTCGTGAACAATCTTCACAAAACAACGGTAAATCAGCCGATGCTTGTTCACTGATTGTGAGATGCTGGAATGTTCGAGACAAATACCGGAAATCATATCAACGTTCGACCCAGATTCAAGCCCGAGTAAAGTGCTGCATGTAATCCGTGCTCGTGGGGGAGTGGGTTCTGTATGCAAGAAAGCTGCAGACGACATCTCGCCATGAAATAGAGTGTGATCATGAAATGCATCAGAACATCAATCAGCGAATCCGGAGATGTTTCGAAATGATTCCAAGATTTGTTTACGATCCATGACGTAATATCAGCAGCGGTGTTAAGCTCCGATCTTTTATCCGGACGTCGACCTCGGGAGCTCCCTCTCAACCCTTCCGGCGCTGAACTGTATAAAGGCCTTGGATGAAGGTATCTGTTTTTCCGTTTGTCGCTCCACAGTTTACCGGTACTTTTTTCCATCGAAGCTGGAGCATTTCCCCAATCAGAACCGCCTTTTCGAATTCCCGGTGATTTCAGTGACAAAACTTTCAGAATCGTTCGCCGATAGGGTGAGTTCGAAGCTCTGCTCTCGATTATCTCTTTTGATCTTGGATCGAGTCCACGATCCTTGGTCGAAAACTGAATCATTCGAATCGCAACATGATTCTCTACCTTTCAGTTGGATCGAAGCTCAGGGGAGATTCGCAGTTTGTCCCGTAGTGTCGCCGTGGAAGTGAGCGCCGCGCCTGTCGGAAAAATGAGATTCAAATTGGCGTTTGTGGGTCTTCAAATCTCGATATTCGGGTCAGAATTCAACTCGTGCTCCTTAGAGCCGATCGTACACGGCGCATTGGGAATATTCCGAGGAACTCATGAGATAGTTCAAAATTCTACGGTTGAAGCTTTCCGAGCCATCCCTTACGCCAAGCCACCCATCGGCGAACTCAGGTTCGACTTACCGGTGTCGTTCGGGCCCGTCGGAGACTTCAGAGCAGATGGTGTACCCTCAGCGTGCTTGCAGCAAAGTTCAAATGATTACGCCTCGGAAGACTGCCTGACACTCAACGTCTACCGTTCGGAAGGTACAACAAAATATGACCGTAAGGCCGTAAGTGACAGCCACCAAACATTTCATTCACACTCAGAGTCTAAACTCGAGTTTTCTGTGTATTCAATCGCGTACCGCTCTCCTGCCTCTCGCAGGTTGTCATCGTTTTCCACGGCGGTCGCTTCGTCCACGGATCAGCAACAGACAAACAGTTCAGCGCCGCACCTCTTGCAGCATTCGGAGATGTAATCACCGTTAGCATGAATTTCCGAATCGGGATTTTCGGCTTCAACTATCTTAAAGTCGAATCAGGAAACCTCGCGTTTAACGATCAACGCTTAGCCATGCGATGGGTTCACAATAATATCGGAGATTTTGGTGGAAACCCCAAAAGAGTCACTCTCCTCGGAACAAGCTCCGGTGCGATCTCAGTCAGCGCTCAGATAACTTCGGCTTTGAATGTGAACGAAACGTTGTTCCATGCAGCCGTCATGGACGGCAGCGTGGCGAACACTCATGCCGAGAACCCTGTCAAAGTGTTGAAGCGCATAAATGGGATGTCTGAAAATTTCGGCTGCGACACCGACGATAGGGACGAATTGTTGAAATGTTTCCGTAAAATACCAGCGGAAATCATCGACAGAGAATCCTCAACTGGTTGGGAGATGCTTTACAGTCCGATGGTTGACAACGTTTTCATTTACAACGATCCTTTGGAGTTTCTGGCTCGCAATGCGAACGCTCTGTCTGGCTTGAAAATAATGATCGGTCATGCAAAGAATGAAGGAACTTTCGTTCCTGACCCGATGTTAGACATTCAAGAAGAGGCCGAGTTCCTTGGAGCTGCTGTTTGGGCCACCCGAGGTTTTCTGTACAAGATAGATGTTCGAAATAGTTCCGTGCAACAGAAGCTGCTCAAAGAGTACTACAACAAGTTTCCTAACAAATATGAGGCATTCACGGAGTTTGTCGGAGATGGAAACGTCTGCTCGGTTAATGCTTTCGCGAAAGGGATGGCTCGTATTCGAGGTCCCGTATACATTTATAACTTCGAGAGGAAACTTCGTGAGTCATACTTCCTAAATGATCCTCAACGATACGGAGTCTTCCACACCTCTCCATTCTTTCACTTCGCCGCAACACCCCTTGTCGGGACATCCCAAGATCGGGTTATTGACGCCGAAGACAGAAATTTTTTATTAGATTCCGCCGAACTGATAGCGAAGTTCGCCAACAATGACGACGTTCCAGTTTTGCGTGGTGTACAGTGGCCAGACTTCGCGAAAGAAAGCCGCGTACTAGTAATTAACGAAACAATGACTATTCGGAGCGGACTCCGCAATGAGAACCGATGTAAAGAATTTTTCCCTTACTTTTCGTCGAACTCAGTGTGACTTGCTTTGTTTCCATTCTCAACCTTCCAATGAAGAGATATCAAGTCTTTAACCGAGTTCCCCGCTTTCGGCTGCGGAGCTGGAGGGAAGGGGAGGCGGCATTCTCCTGTATCCTGACCCTTTCCTGGTCAGCTGTCATTTCAGATGGTTCTAGGTCTGGGGGGGGGGGGCGGCATTTTCGGAAAATTTCGAGCTCCGACCCGCGCGTCACTTGGCCCAGAAACGCTAGTGTTCACAGTCTACCAGTAGACCATTCTCCCAAACATTGAAACAACTCTCTAATAAATGGGGATCTCCCTCTTCCTCCGTTACGTATTAATCGATGTCGAAAACCTTGACTCAAAATTCGGACGGACCTGTCTTATTCTCAGATCTGTTGGAATGTCCCGTACTGACTGCGAGCTCTATCAAAAATCATTGTGACTTCATGTTGTCGAGAGTTTCTGTTGCATCGCGTTACTTACCAACAGTGGAGGCTGAGGACTTCGGAAATAAAGCCTCACTCACGGAAATTGGTGTATGAAAACAACTAGAGGTGGAATTTTCAAAAAGGCGGTTCGACATCTGATCACCAACATTTCCTCAATCGATAACCATCCCTAGAGAACGATGCTCGCCGCCTCCACAAGACTGAGAATGGAACATTTCTTTGGAAAAATATATCTGAACCACCAAGACTTCTCCAAGGAATTTCTGCCGAGCACTCCTCCTATTCACGAGACACGTACCAGGATCATCTGGATGGAGTGATCGAATGCATGAAGGGCCGTCCTGCGGAATTCTGAGCCGAATCTTACAGCTGTTCCGCACGACTCGAGGCTCTTCGACGAAACGGCATCACGACGACATGGATTCGAGATCGAGTTGAAGTCCTCGCGGTGATGCACCTACAAGTTTGCGCAGTCCAAGTATTCCAGAAACGTCTTTCAGGAGCGCTGGAGAGGAGACCGGCTTCGGCCACTCAGAGCAGGCCGGAGAGAAGCGGTATAAAAATCCGAAAAATCCGTCGGATCAGTTTCAATGCCGAAGCGTTGAGAGCAATTCCGTTCTCGACCGTCTAGAAACTGAAAAGACCGCAGCTCGGAACAGATGACGAACATCGATTCGGACCAGAAATGATTCGTTTATTTTCAACTCCAGGATTTTCGAATTTTGGAAACGCAGACCAACTGGGAAATTATGAAGCTTTTGAGAGCCAAGGTAGATCGGGAGTAGTTTCGGTAACACGATTCCCAGATGGACAAATACTCTGGAAATAGGTTGAGCCGTTCCCCGGAATTCTTTGTATCGATGACTTGGGTACGGATTAAGCACGGTGTTTCACCCTCTATTCAAAGTTCGGATTTCACTCCGATTCTCGGATTCTCGAAATAAGGGAAAACCGATTGACACTGACGGTCGTGAGGAAGGCTCGATCTGACTGACGGTTTGTTGTCAATCACAAGAATTTTTTCGCTCCGAGAGTAGGACGGCCACTTCACTCCAAGCAGTGCCAAAGGTTCATCACCTCTAGCAAAACTTGAAAGGACTTTCATCGTTTCAAGCATATACTCTTTATCCGTGTCGACGACTCTGATGTCATCGTCGGGAGCTCCCAGATAAGTACCAGTAAAGTGGATAAACGGCGAAATATGATACGCGCCGAAGATCGCGGGATCAAAAGTGTAATAGTTTCCCTCCAAAAGTCTTTCAAATCGATAAACATACACTAGCTCGTTGACTTGTGAATAAATTTTGATGAAGGCGTTTGCAGGACAACCGAAGAATCCGTCTCCGATGAAATTTGAAGCTGCTGTGAACGGATCCACGTACTTCCTCAGGTACTTTTCAATCAAGTTTCGTTGAAGGATCTTGTCCTTCTCGACCTTGATTTGGGCTCCGAGGGCCATCGCAACCTTCGAACAAGCTTTCACAAACTCGTTGTCGGTCATCGTATCCTGGTATCTTGCTCCGGTTATGACAGCGAACATTGAGCCCTCATTACGCCCATATCCTATCATTGTCTTAACTTTAAGAAAATCGTCCGCGTGATTCTGTAGATAGTCTTCAGCATTCTTGGGGATGAAAACGCCATCTGCCGTCGGATAGAATAGCATAGGGAGCTCTTCACATGGAGCGCTCGCAGTTTTCTTGAGGAGGTCGTCTGCTGCGACTCCTCGCAGACACTCGATGAGATTGTCGTCGTCGGTGCATCCCATTTCTCTCGCAATGCATTTTGTTCTGGTTTCGACAACTTTCGGGTCACTGAGAACGTTTGTGATCACCCCAGCGTCCATGAGAGCAGCGTGGAATAATTTCTTGTTTTTGTTGAGCGGGGTCACGATTTGCGCGCTGACCGACATCGATCCCGCGCTGACTCCGATAAGCGTCACTCTATCCGGGTCCCCGCCGAAATCCTGGATGTTCTCCTGAACCCATTCTAGGGCCAGGCGTTGATCGAACAAACCGAGGTTCTTAAAGTCGGAGTCCTCCACGTATCCGAATCCGAGAACGCCCAGTCGGTAATTTAGACTGACTGTTATGAGGTCCTCGATCCCAGCTAGAGGCGCCATGTTGTACTCAACGTGACCACTGGAACCCCAAAGAAATCCTCCACCGTGAATAAGTACGACGACCTGTAACGAGAATACGCAGTTTTGAGTCGAAGCCGGCGCTGCGAAGTAACATGCAATTCACACAAAACGCCTGAGGTAGCGATGTAAGCAGTAGCGTAACTGGAGGGTGGCGTCCGCCCCGGGCGGGATTTCCGAGGGGCGGCATTTCCGTGTTTTCAGACAGTTTTTTTTCGGTTGTCTGTCTGTCGGCCTAGGGGGCGACATTTTCGAAGAACTTGAAGTCCCGCCCCGGGCGGCACTTTGCCTAGCTAGACCACTGGATCCGAGAAACTCGAAATAGAGTTCGGATCTCGAGCGCGACTCGTTCCCAACCACTGGTTGTCGAACAACTTTGACGCCAATCGGGTACCCACCGCTTTCTTGTCGGAGCTCTTGGTCCCTGCTTTCCGGAACACGTTCAGGAAGAGGCAATCTTCAGAATCTGTTGTGTTCGAGAACTGCTGCAGAGGGAACACGATTGGTTGGGGACATGAAAATCCATATTCGAAAGCATCCAAATCGCCGACAGGGCCGAAGGCTTGAGGCCGAGTGAAACGTCGACTTCCGGTTGGGGGTTTCGCATAAGGAATTCCCAGGAACGATTCAATGTCAACATTGTGCACTGTTTGCGTGATTCCTCTGATATTTCCCAGAGGCGACTTCACCAGAGGCGACTTCACCAGAGGCTCTCCGAGTACAAGGACAACATTTAACAAGATCGGAAAAACTGCTTTCATCGTCATCGCCGGCTGTGTATCACATGGCCTGCTTCGAATCTTACTGCGGTAGCTGTGGCGGTAAAAGTCCTGTCTGTGGGAGAGTGCGGCGCTGGAGATTCGATTGTTTTCCACATCCGTAATCAGCTGTTAATGGCGCTTCGCCAAGGCACTCGAAACTGCTTTCGTTTGGTTTCGTCAACGGTAAACTAAGCCCAAGTCAACGGCGGCAACGGGCATCGAGCGACTCTCGATCTTGTTTGGATGTTGCGCTTCCGGGTCAGAGGTTCTGTCACCTGAACACTGCGACTCAAAGTCCTGCTCTCCCGGGAATGTCGAATCCCATCTGATTTCAAAGAGTCGAGCAACGAGTCGAGAGGATCTACATATACTGCCGAAATTTCGTTCCAAGAAGGAAGGGGTAAGGTAGCGTAATGTCTGACTCAGTGCCTCGAATAGCGCGAAGTCTTGGCTTTATGATGAAAGTTCTTCTCTCCAATTCCGCTGTTGTTTTCGCTGCAAGTTGGCAGGGCCCCAAAGGTTATCGGAATGAAAAGAGGGAGAATGACAATTCAAAAACGCTTTTCCGATGCCGGAAGCGGCTGGAAACAATCGTTTGTTCATCATCCCCGCTGTCAAAGTCCGGAGTCAATGTGCATTTCGAGCTTCTTCCAGCCTTACAGAACGGAAGAATTCGGGAAACTAACCATAAAAAGTCTCCCACACCAAACTCTTGCTCCGAAGGTCCTTCAGGTGGCTCATGTTCCGCTGGTTTGCAACGAAAAGATCTCGAACAGAGATTCTGGTCGCCTTTTGAGTTACCCTCATACGGGTCCAAAGATGAATCGATAAATCCACGAAACTGACGATTCTTCGAGTATACTATCGATGTCGGACCCTGAATGATGCAGACTCGAAACGTGCCGGATCCGAGGTATTCTTACCATGCATTATTTTTTGTTATTTCAGTTAACAGAATCTTAACCCTGGAAGCACAGAGCTCCTTATTCATCGATTTTTGTCAGTGACAACAATCAGGTTTTGAATAAAGTACGAGGAAGAACGAAACTCAATCACCGGTCTGGACCCGATGTTGCGCAGCTCGTTGGCGGGAGTTGTCTCCCTCTCGCTCCGCCGACCCCAAGTCGAGCCCCTCGTTACTATGGAAACCTGGTAAGCGTGCATGCAGTCAGCTGTTTGACCCCATGCCATCACAGCTCCAACAGCGATAGATGCGTTCGAACGCTGACAACAATTTTATTTCTGTTTCTGACCAATCTTTCTGTATCATTCGTGCGAAGTTCTCAGAAGAATCGTAATCAACCATGAGCGAGGAACCAGAAGTGGAGACAGAAACCGAAGAGAGCCGAAAGGACAATGTGCAAGTTTGCGTGAGATGCCGGCCGATGAGCGAATCGGAGATTCTAGCAAACTACAAAAACATCATAACAGTGGACCACATAGGAGGAACCGTCACTGTCAACAGTTCCAGTCCTTCCGAGCCTCCCAAAGTAAATCACGTTAGGCGTCGGAGGAAGCATACATTCGATGAAAAAACGATCGTCGTTTTTTGACCGAATTACGTTCAATGTCTTCCAAGCGTTTTCCAAACTTTCAGGGATTCACATTTGATTTGGTGTTTGGCCCCGATTCGAAGCAAGTCGATGTTTACAACAGAGCGGCACGACCTATCATCGACAATGTCTTGCAAGGTGAGTTCATTTAGAGCCGGAATGAAAAAAGAGGGCTGATTGGGAAAGTTTGCTCCAAAGAGCTGGGGGAAAGCAGAATTATTTCTAGAAATTTTGGGAGACTACAGGGGAATTCTCCCGACAGGATACAATGGGACCATTTTCGCATATGGACAAACTGGAACGGGGAAGACCTTCACCATGGAGGGAGACCGGAACGTCCCAGAACTTAAGGGAATCATCCCGAAATCTTTCGCGCACGTATTAGGACACATAGCAAAAGCAGCCGACCAAATTAAGTGAGTGATTTCTCCAATGCTCGTTGTCGGTCCCGGAAGATTCCTCCCTCGTCTCTTGAAGGTCCTTATCCATCTCGCTCTGATGTATAGACATTCTAAAGTTTGTCGGGAGAACGACAATCGGCGCTGATAGCTGGTGATGTGACTTATTAGAGCTCAAAAACCTTCCGCAGATTCTTGGTTCGGGTTTCCTACCTGGAAATATACAATGAAGAAGTCCGGGATCTTCTGGGCAGGGACCAGAGTGTGCAACTTGAAGTGAAAGAACGGCCCGACATCGGAGTCTACGTCAAAGATCTGTCGTCCTGCGTAGTCAACAATGCAGATGAGCTTGACAGGATCATGACCCTCGGGAACAAGAATCGTGAGTACGCTGGTGACGACATTGACCAAAAAGCCAACTGATTTCAAGAATGGCATCTAAGGTTCCCATCCACTCTGAAAATTCGTTTCTCGGTCCCGTAGCACACTATTCCTCAATCACCAGCCAACCAACAGCAGCATCAGAGTGTTCCGAGTCCAGTCGACCAAGTCGCATGGATTTAAGTTTTTCACGGATTCTGCGCTCTATCTAACTGATCTCATTGCAGGAGCCGTCGGTGCCACAAACATGAACGCCCACAGTTCGCGTTCGCACGCCATATTCTCCATCACAATCGAATGCTCTGAACAAGATCATGTTAGGATGGGCAAACTGCATCTTGTCGATCTGGCCGTGAGTACGGATTCTGTTCTCTCCTGTATCTCGTTGAACTCGTGATCTGAATCATTCAGATGGCGGATATTATATGAATCGTCAACCTTGCGTCGACCCGAACAAAACGTCGCTGAATTGAGAAGAGAAACATCATCTACATCAGTAATGTAGTATCGGTTTATTCAACGACAAAACGAGTGCCAAAATGATCATCACGGCAATAGAACATTTATAACCAACGTCTCCATCACCTCCATGATCTCAAACGAGTATCCTCAATCAGGTAGAAACTCATTCAATTGAAACGATCAGCGCTGCACTAGAGTTGATTGCATCTGTGAGTCATGTATTAGTCGAGATATGCGATGTCGCGTTTCAGAACGTTCAAGTTCCTGAGTTGGCGAAGGCTTTGCAAATCAGGTTGATACGGGTCCGCGTCGAAGGATAGCGTCATTTGTCCGTTCGCATTGCCAATGGGTGCGGTTCAGGAGTAGATTCAGGATTGATGGTGACAAGCTTCTTCGAAAAGTTGTCAACCCCATTAGGTTATCCTTTGTTCTCCCGTCCCGTGAATCGGCGACACACTTTTTAGTTGATGTTTCCGTAGTCGACTTTGGTCGCAAACATCGATCTGTAGATCGCGTAACCAATGATGGTCGCAAGCGATACTCCGGCCAAGGTGCTAGCCACAGCTACGGGGACTGTCCGATCGTAGTTGTATGGATCCAGTGTATGGGCCATGGCCACTTGCTGGCAGCGCGAGAGGGGTCCGTAGTTTCCAGTCAGCTGATAAGCTTGAAGCCGAATGTCCTTGAGTTTGACCATAATTTTCGACGAAGAATTCTGATGCGTTAGCGCCAGAGGCGGATAGAGTGGACAGCCGTAGGACTGTCCCATCGGCGTCAAAAACAGACTTATGTTCTGCGTAGCCGAAGCGTAACGCCGTCCCGGATTCAGAGCTTCAGGAAACAACGGCGAGTTCGTATTGTACTGAACTTCGACTTTATTTACGTACCACGAACTGGGTTGATGTTTTCTAGCGAAATGCATAATGAACTTGAACAGTGGCCATTGAACTTCGAATAGCGACTCTCGTGATTCAGTCGGACAATCACCTCGCGTTTGCAGCTCCCGGTTTGGGGGCATTTTGATTGATGCATACTGCTTGCCTTTTGCTGTAGCGTACGGAATGGTGAACGTCGCTTGAAATCTGGCCAGGATACAGATCGTTCCGTCGTTATTCCACACGGCCAGTGAATGCTCGGGGGCTTTGACTCGGATGGCGGAGCTGCGCTGAGCGAGAGCGATTGGTTCGCCGCGTGTTTCGTTGGAGAAAGGCTCCTCTACAACTGGATCGTCAGGATGCTCGTGATTCTCTTCGGGCACTGCGCTATCTGTGGCGATGATCCGTTGTTCGGGCAGTTCGAGTGTGCTGACGTCTTCGTATTTGGAAGCATCCAGCGGCGGAAACACCACCGGTTGGCGAAAAGCATCAGCGCTTGTAAAATGTAGGATAGCGATGAGCAACAGAACAATACGCTGCGACATCTTCATCTCCTGCGAAGAACGGCGATACCGTTCAGGCAGTCTAGCGTAGCACTGCAGTCAGCTTGCTTGCCTGCTCGCCTGCCTGCCTGCCTGCTTGCCCGACTGTGCCGTGCTTGCTCGTCTGCGTATCCGCTTGCCAGAGCGCACTTCGAGGAGCATGGACTCTGCTTCGCCAGAGAAATTTTGGCGCCAACCTACGGATGCTCCGAAATGGATGAGGGGCCAGTACAGACGTACTAAGAGCCTTTCCGAATGGGAATGCTTGATGCCTTCGTATAGAAACTTGAAAGAAACCGACTCTTGCAACTTAAAAGGGCTGTTGGTGAATCAGATTTTAGTGAGAGGTATACGATAGCTTGAAAATAACGATCAAGAGAGTCGACGTCTCCTGACTGTTGTCATCTTTTCCAGGGGTCCGAGCGACAGAGCAAAACAGGAGCTTCGGGCCAGCGTTTGAAAGAAGCCTCGAAAATCAATCTCTCGCTGTCGACACTCGGCAACGTTATTTCAGCTCTGGTCGACGGAAAATCCACTCACGTGCCTTACCGTAATTCAAAGTTGACGAGACTTCTGCAGGACTCGCTTGGAGGCAATTCGAAGACTCTGATGGTGGGTCGCAGTTGCTGACGCCGAACCGTGACAGATCACTTATTCATGAAAACATTCTAGAGTTTCCTTTATCTAATTTCCAAGCTGGTGCTATTCTTGAGTGAGAACTTTGTTGCTGTAGGTTGCCAACGTCGGACCAGCGCAATACAACTATGAAGAAACAATCAGCACGCTAAGATACGCCAATCGAGCTAAGAACATCCAGAATAATGCTCGAATCAATGAGGACCCGAAAGATGCTCTTCTGAAGTAAGTCGAACCGGCGAGCTTTTGCGAAAGTCAACTCAACTTTGCAGTTGCGGGATCAAACCGAAGTATCTATCAAGGTTAGAGAATGAAGACTTTTCTAACATCTGAGACGTTCTGCAGGAAATTCCAGAAAGAGATCGAAGATCTCAAACGACAGCTCGCGGAGGCAGATGGTGAGAGTGGCGGAAGCGGTGCGGAGGATGCCGAAGACGAAGCCACTTCCAGTGCACAGATGGCGGGACAGACACCGGGCCAACAAAAGTCCCAGAAAAGTTCTGAGCTGCAAGAGAAGTTGGCGTATCTGCAAAAGAGAATCATCGTCGGCGGTGAAAATCTTCTCGATAAAGGTACTCGAACGAAACGATTTTCCAATGCTATGAATTTCGGCCGTACTATCCGTACTGCTCGAGGTTTCCGGAAAGAATATAATACTTGCGAGCTTGGAGTGATTTGTAAACTCGTTCTATCTGATTCAGCCGAAGCACAAGAAGTTCTTTTGGAAGAGAGCCAACGAGAACTCGAGAAACGGAAGGAAATTGAAGAAGCGCTACGGGAGGCACTCCGTATCAAACAAGCGGAACGTCTGGATATCGAAGAGCGCTACTCTGACCTCCAAGAGGAGGCAGCCGGAAAATCCCGGAAATTGAGAAAAGTCTGGAGCCTCCGACAGGCTGCCGAAGCTGAAATCACCGATATGAGGAGGGATCACGAACGAGAGATGGAAGGATACATCGACAGCGTGCGCCAACTGAGCCGGGAACTGAAGCTGAATATGCTCATCATCGACACCTTCATACCTGAGCAGTTTCAAGTAAAACATCGAGTCTCATCAAAAAATCTCGACTCTCAAGCATGTGAATTTCCTGCATGCGATGCTCTCGAATGGCACTAAAGCGTCCTCTGCGCTTCAAAAAGTTGAGAATTTCGAGTATTCTGGTCCAACCTTATGAAGACAATTGCAACTAATTTCGTATTACAGCAACTCATCGAGAAGAATTCTACATGGAACGAAGAAATTGGAGAATGGCAGCTGAAATGCGTTGCCTATACAGCGAACAATCTAAGCAAGTTGGAATCAGCCGCTCCTAACGAAGCCGAGGAACAAGTGTACAGTCGAGATGATCTGTTCCAGACGTATAATGCTGGAAAAACACGGAAAACTACCTGAAGGACCAAATATATTTGACCTGATATTTGCACAGTATGATGTTTCTCAACTGTTTTCGACCGCAGATTTCAATCTGAATAAATGAAAATCAGTCACAATAACAAACAATAGCAAATCAGTCACCTATTCAAACCGAGGGGAGGCGGGCAGTAGCTTTGGCTCGTTCCATCTCGAAGCGACACTTTTCCCGAATCGTTCTCTTGGTAAAAACCCTTGCTTCGCTAACCCTCGAATCAAGGTCTCTCATCAACCTCACTCTAAGAACGAAGTCATGGTCTGAAATATTGGATTGACAGCATCGATTCGAACAGTGAAATAACACATCAAAATTTATTCACTTTACATTTGTGAGATAAGGATTAATTCCAAGGAAAAATACGGTGCTCTTTGTCCTCCAAAAAGATGACATGTGACCTTTTCATCTAAGCCGGAAGGCGTTCACACGAGTCTCGGGTACAGATGATGCCAGGGGAAGGAACCCTCCTTGGGAGGAAGTGGGCTTCGACGAGCCACGACGATTGGATCGTCGCGTGGATCCATCACGAGGCTTCCATCGAACGCGGATTCGTCTGCGTGCTCGTGATTCTCTTCGGGCATTGTGCCGTCACTGGCCATGATCTGTTGTTCCTGGAGGTCAACATCGCTCGCGTCCAAGTATTTCGACACATCTAGCGGCGGGAAAACGACCGGCTGACGGAAAACCGATCCCTGTGCCAGATGGACCGCTAACAACAAGATCAAGACTGCAGGATTCCACATTTTCCACTACGTCGATTCGCAACTGTCTGATTCCACCGAGCGGTGCGGGTGAGAAGTGACGAACACTGACGTTCGGAGCCTTCCTACCCTCCCGCAAAGCTTGGCAGAGCCGGCTTCGAGGAGCGCTCTTTTCCTCGAGAGGACGGAACGCGGCGATTTCGGAATCGTACGAGAATCCGGCACTCTCGTTCACTCAGAGAGTATAGGCATTTAAAGATCGGAAAGCGGAATGAATGAAGAAAATCGATGACATCAGTCTAGACCAAAGATAGATCTAGAGGTTTTTGTTGCGAAAATCTACCACAGTTGTCGTGGTCGTGAGGTTGTGACAACCTCGAGGATTGCGATCGATGAGATTTTCAAGCTTGTTATCGCATCGAGAATGAAATCTTCTTTATCACTCGGTCCGTATGTCGGCCGCTGTGTCACGAGCCGGGTGTCTCTTCGTCGCTTCGATCCTTCATTTTTTCATAAACCGATCGGAGTTGGGCCAGCTGGCTCGCCGTTCTGATTCATCAGGGAATTCAGGCCGAAGTGTATGAAGCTCACTGTTTTTATCGGCTGTCATGGCAACAACAGCTCAGTGTATGGTGCTACTTCCTCGTCAACAAACTACTCTGGTCCAGCTGTTCGATGCGGGATCACCGGCCGTGCAGCTGAGCAGAATCCCGCCGGTAGGATTGAACGTAGGACAGTTCGATGGCTGACATCGTAGCGTCGTGGGAAGTGCCGCTTGTAGGTCAGGCGTACAGGGTCGAGTTCGAGCATGGTAGTGCAACTGGGAAACGAGTCGTTTTTGTGAACGGATCTGAAGTTCTTCGGAAAGATTGGCTCTTCAAGCTTGTAGGCGAGGAATCGTTCGAAATACTCAACCACAAATGCATCATATCCATCAAGGCTGTCGGAGGTTTTAGGTTCGTAGTTCGCTTCTGACATCGAATCCACGAATTTTTGAACTCAGGAATGATTGAGAACTGCACCAGATGTGAGAAGCGATATATTAAAAATCGGCACCTCCTATCACCAGGTATTCGTACCGATTGTTCGTAGACGGCAAAGAGATCGAATCGTTCCGCGAACGCCAATCGAAAATACTCAAAACCTGGATTTACATGGACCACCCCGAGGCCGAGCCTACGCGCGTGACACTCGAAAGGGACACAATGGACGTGTATGTGAACGGTGAAAAGGTGAGAGCTTTCTCTAGGTGCCACGTAGGTTCGATGAAAAACATTGTATTGTATCTTCCGAAGCTTTTCCAAACCGATCGCTCAGCCAGTGGCATTCTGAAATAGGGTAAGATTAGAAGTTGAACGATACTCCTCGAGTTCGTAAATTTCGATATTCATAGCCTCCGAACAGTCGTGGTGAACTTGCGCCCAAGTTCCATAAGAATCGATCGCGTTCTGCCGTGATTCGAGTCCATCGGACGCGTGAGGATGACTTGAGCAGATTTGAATACCCGTATATTTCTCTGTCCTTTGCTGTCGTATTCCACTATATTTCGAAATTCGGAGCAGCATGATTATCTCTGGCAAGATATACTCCTATATCATACGAGTGATCAATGCCGACCAGTGATTATTTGAAAAAGATTGCAATCTTGTTTTCTGCGTTTCTATGTGTGCATAAATAAGCGGTAAACTTCAAGTTTCGCCAGCGCTGATATAAAAATAACCTTTGTTTCAGGTTGAATCGGTCGCTGAGTTCGTGAGTGAAGGAACTGAGACTCATTTTCAGGTTGGTCAATGCGGACTCGGAAGAAACCGCACTGTAAAGTATGTTCGATAGTTGTCTTCTCTGAGCGTAGGGCGGCAACCAACAAGGTGGAATGAAGAAATCTGCCGGCGAATCGGTATCGATTTCAAGACGAAAGAAGCGATTGGTCGCTCAGAATGTCTCCCCATTGTTGACTTTCCACATCGCAGTCTCTTTATCGATTGCTCAATGAACTGAACACAGCGTCTGACATACATGTGTAGCAGGAGTATAATATGCAACGACTAGATCAGCAAAAATACTACTTTTACACTCCATACATGGCAATAACTCCTTTTACATTCGTTCGAATAACATGCGATCTGTCCTTTCTCGGTTCTCACAGATTGGTAACCGCATGGGAGTGATCACAGGCGTGAGTAGTGGAAGCCGACACGAAGGTATTATTCACAACTTGCTCATCGACGGACATCTGGTACCTGAAGCGCCCGAGGAAGCGGCTCCCGAGAATGTCGCCATTATGGAGGACCCGTAGCTATCCTGTATAATGACGACGATCCCAAAGAATGATTGTTTATATTCGGTGGAATACAAATGGAAGGATGAGAAAAGCGTGACACTTTCCCGCATGCGCGAACTGCGTAGAGCTCCTCTGCCTATTCGTTCTTTCGCTGAAAATTCTAGAAAATAAGATGAGATCGTTTTCAATCATGACTAACCAGGCATTCACCGGAGTCGAGAAGTGGCTCTCGGGTATCGTTGAGCGCACTGACTAACACTTGAGTTCGCAATAAAGTTCTGTGCTTGATGACGGAGTCGAGCTTCTGTATTTTTTGAGAACAGCAAAAACGATCCGGTTTCATGACTCGATGCGGAAAAAAAACCCGCAAGTTTATTTCATCAAGGTCGAAGAGTTTGACTTAACGATGATAACAGCAATGATGGACTATTTACAAGTGAACATGAGAGATTTCTATACATCGACTAAAACATTCCATGTGAACTCGTTATGATATTTCGGAACACTTAACTTAAATATAACCTCATTCCTCTCATTTGCTCGCTCGTCTAGAAAATCATACGTCCTCGAAAGGAAATGTCGCGAGCGTTTGACAGCAATAGTGGAAAACTCTTCTCGATCGAAAGTTACGAGGGCATCATCGTTGAATCCGATTTAGTCCGAGTACACCCGGTCTGGAGTGGGGGTCCTGAGCATTCGCCACACCACCGAACATTTCGAAATCTACTTGCATCGAAAAAAATCAAACTTTCTGTCTCTCCACACGGTAACGATCGAGGTTCGCACTTGGCACTTGTTGAATCGGTGTTCCCACCCGTTCTCTCCGTTCGAATAGTATCCATTGAAGAGTTAGAATTTCGTATGCGCGAAGTCCAAGTTGTCAAACGTGAACGAGGTCGTGACTGTTCCTTTTTCGGCTCGGAAGGAGCCTCTCGAAAACAAACATTTCAATCTCGGGAGCCAGCGTTTCTTCGGGTCCCTGTTTCCGCTGCTCCTCACAGGCGGAGGCTTGCTCGGCTTTGGAGTTCTTCTGCAAAAGCATCAAGCGTCGAGGGATCGTACTCGTCTATATAATCGCCGAAGTACCTCGCTCTGCTGCTCTGTGGCTGCTGCTGCTGCAGGTGGCCCTGAAGCTCGCTAGGGGATCGCCTTCCTTTCCTTGAATATACACACGACCACATCATCAGCGTTTGCGCATAAAGTTTTTTTTTTTACAAATCTCCTTGTCTTCCGTGAAGCTTGAACCCATTTGCAAACACACGATGCCATCAGAGGTGGGAATGCAGAGCAGCAGAACAAGGTGACCAACAGATAGAAGGTGGTGATGATGATGATGATGGAGGAGAAGGAAGTAGGGGTGGTCATGGTGGCAGGGAATTCTAGCAGCAGGCGGTGGCTTCCCTCTAGTTTGGCGGAGGCACAGTTTTCCAGGGGACGGTGGGAACGATGATGACTGGGGAGCATGCAGCTTACCTCAGCATCGAAACGTCATGTGCTGTGTCTGGCAAGGGCTTGTTGTAAGTTTCCGGCAGGATGATCAGCATCAAAATCGAGATGAGGCAAAGACTTCCGTTGATTATGGCTCCGGCTTCGGGAAGTTCCTGCGTAGGCACCTGCATACCGAAGCGTGATTGTAAGTCATATCTTCAAATTTATCCCGCTTCCAACAAAATCGCTCTCGGAATTAATCGAGCGCACGAAAGACTGTGTATTCGAACGCTTGAATCATTCGCATTCGAACTTTAGGAGGAGCTTACCATCTCTCGAAATAAGGGCTCGGCAAGCAGAGCGAATCGGAAGAACACGTGCTTGCTTGCAGACCCCAGGGCACGAACCGTGGTTGGAAAAACTTCGTCACAATAAACAGAAACTATGGCTAAGCATGTTGACGTCAGGAAGCGACCCCCCATGGCCATCCCGGCATCGTACCACATGTTTTTACCTGAAAAATTTAGGGTTCAGTTACGATCTGGGAGTAATTCACGTTTTTTGCGAAATCTTGAGTTCTCCTCGGGGTCATCGAGCCGCGTGGAGACGGGAAAGCTCACCTAGATATCTCGGCACAAGGACCGTGGCAGCGTAGACGCCTGCTAAGAGCAAATAACAGAAGACAGATGTCCACTTGCGACTCCAGAAGCGTAGGGCGTACATCGCGAAAACCGCGGCCGTGATTTCAGTCACGGACCAAATCACGTAACCCCAAAACAAGTTATCGCGAGGATGCGCCATGAAGCCGTAGGGATCCGCAATCGTTTGCGTGGGCGAATTGCCGAAGTATAGCAAATAACCGAGAATGACCCTGGAAGGTTGCATGCTGTGAGCAACGGCTGTGATTCGCGTATCCTGCAATCATCTGACATGGACATCAATGAGTGTTTCTAGGAGTTACAGATGGATTCCCGATCTGACTCACATGATGATGAAGGTGCACACGCTGTTGGTGCGAACGTTAGGCTCAAACATGCTGTAGTCGCGTGTTTTCAGGTAACTCTCCTGGTCGAGGTAGCTCTGGCGAACGTGGATGGCGTCCATTTCGGAGAAGATTTTCCCATTGATCCGAGCTATTCCCGAAATACATTTCTCGGCTCGTTCGTGACGCCCACTGGTGAGCAGCCATCTGGGACTCTCCCGGAAGAATCTGAAATTTCGAGAACTTCATTTCTGTTTCCGGACATGCATACAAGGCTTCGGAACTCTGACGGCATCGGAAGAATTTGGAAACGGAGTCGTTGAGTCACTCACAGCAACAAGGGCAGGAGCACGACAGAGAACACCGTGATGGCAAGCTGCAGGTATCTCCAGTTTGGTGAAATCCATAAGGCTGCGGCTGGCAGCGCCACAAGTCCAAGAGACCAACTCAGGAAAAGACCCGCGGCCACCCAGCATCTCATTTGAGGAACAAATGTCTCTAGTTCTGCGAATTGAGGATAAATGTTAGATCGACGGCCAGGAATCAGGCACGACCGAGCGTCACTGTGTCGTTTCGGGTCAGTTTCCTTCTAGAGCGCATCAATCGTTTTTCATTCGTGAGAATAAGTGATTCGTGTGAATGGCTCTATTTAGAATGTCGTCACATTTTGAGAATGATCCAAATTGTTCGAGCATTAACAGTGGATCGACACGGTCTTGCGTAAAGTTCAGAAGTCGTGACCCGAAGGCAAGACATGGTCAGTGATGATGGGCAACGTTTAGAAGTGCATCCTCTTTCGAAGCATCACTGCGCGCGCCTTTTTTCCTCGTGTTCTAGACGTCAAGGGTCAGGAACTACCGAACGCGATTGATGGCTATCGAATTCATGCGACCTGGGACTTGATCTTCAAGGGCTCACGGATGCTTGATATCGGCACGAATGAGAATCGAGTTCGGTCGAGAGAGAAAGTGACGAGCCGTTGACAACAATCGTCTGTGTTTGAGCGTTAGAAAGAGAAAAATCGTTGGAGCAGCAATCCCCAACGGCGCGGCGGCGCAAACGACAACAACAACAGCGGGAAACTTTGGACCATCGATCTGCCGGAAGATCGATTTTCCAGCATAGAATTGGAAAAAGAAATTCCGTCGACAGCTCTACTTACGAAGAACGAACGCCACGAGCATGCCTCCCAGACCGAAAGAGGAACCCGCCTTGGCCAGAGCGAAGTATTCCCACGACGGCATAAATGCAGCTGTTACCGAGAAGGCGACGTGTTGTATGTTGGCCAAAACAATCGAAGGGACCCGGCCCCAACGATCGGCTAACATTGACCAGAACAATGCTCCGCAGAAAAGACCGGCCAAGTGAGCTCCACGCGGGAAAAGTGAAAGCCACGACGCGTCGCAGACCAGCTCCCACTGAAAAAAGAAGCGGATTTCGCTTGAGTGACTCCTAACGAACAAGAGCGAACGTTTATCCCATTCTTGAGGAACGCAGCTCCACCATAACAGATACTTTATTTTAGAGGCGTGAAGGAATGAGTCGCACATTAGGGCTACGATCCACGAATCAGCGAACATCATCGAATTCTAACCTCTTCTATCATGGTACGTTTGTGCACATCCTGCGGGAACACCCATTTGGTGCACGGCTTTGAGGAGTTCGGGTCCACGACCACGATCTCGCTCTCGTTGACTCTGAGGACATCTTTCGTCAGATCTGAACCGTTACGGATGGCGAAATCCCGGATGAAACATCTTTCCACGATGTGACGCTCTTCATCGCGAAGTCTGATAGAGTCCAAAACTTCAGATCGGCTCTGGACGCTCGAAACCGCGGAACCATCCCTGTAACGAAAAGACAACGATCAGACCATCCATGCCAGGACCAGCTTCGCGTTATTTGATTCTTTTTTTTACCTTTCGTTTTACCCGGGCTTCCTATAGCCAAAACTTTGTCAAAAACATTCTATTCAATCCATGTGATTGATCTCATTTCGTCTCGCCTGCAACACTGTCAACTTCCGGGATTACGACTGCAGAATTCGATATCAATCATCCTGGCACAAACTTTTGTGGTTTTCTTTCCCATCAAAAGAACTTACGTCGACGCTTCACAACGGAGGTGAAGTGATCAAGAGCATGGGGAAGATTGAAGAGTTCGCTTGAATCGGTTGTTATGCAATGAGATTCCGTCGGAAATTCGCTCGAGTCAAAATCATTTGTACCCAAACACAGACTTATACAAAAAGTGAATCATTCACAATTTCATTAGCTCCGCCGCGGAATTAGCATCAAAAGCACATTTGTTGGGACCTGATCGTTGTGGACCCCGCGCTGGTAGTCGGTGAGAAGCTCCAAAATTCACTTTGCACCAAAGTCATCACCGAAGCGCTGTCGCTGGCCGCAGCAAAAAGAATTCGGGGCTCGCTACAAGACGAATTTCTTCATTTTTAGTACCACAACAACTGAACAACGGACGGCAAGCAAAAAAAAGCTCCAGAAGTTTGATCGTCAAATTTAGGGAGTCAAAGCTCCGCCACCAAAGAACGCTTGAGCACCCTTTGTAGATTTGCTGGGTTCTTCGAGAATACCCCGAGTATCCCCGAACATCAGTGATCTGCCGAGAGTGAGCAAATCTGTTGTTCACTTGTTAGCTCGCCCGAGTCATTTCGGCCTCAATCACAATCATCATCAATTTCATGAAAGCCGTCGTCGATTACTCTGGCGAAATCATGCCAACAGTGAAAGTCGCGAACAAACGAAATTTATGAAACAAATTTCCTCTCGGAAGCATTGTTTTGGAAATGAGGGGCACTGCGAATCTAGAGCCACGAAAGTAGCTCGATCCCAACTGTAGAATCGCCGGGATTCGAGAAAACTTCGGAGCCATGAACATTCACGCAAACTACTTCGTCCCAAACGAAGCTTCCTCTTCGGGCTTCCCTAAAGACATCTTCACTTCTCACTTGGAACGAGAAATGAATAAAAGACGTCGACAGCAAACATCGTCACTGGACGCCATTTCGGCAGATCAGTATCGGCCCGACGAATCAGAACCAAAGTTTTCGAGCCAAACGATTCGCTAAAATACAGTGAGAGCTCTGAACGAACGAAGGTGGTTCTTGATTCCCGAAAGTAAGAAAAATGAACGAAAACAAACACTCGTCGGAACGGGTCGCTTCGAGTGCTGTTCAAGGAAGAGAAATTGAGCACTTCAAGTTCAAGAAGTAACAACAAACGCTCCCAGCAGCTTATTTTGATACCGGCCAATCGTGGATTGTGAAGAAATATAACAGAAACTAGATGAAGGCATGAAACTCGACACCGGGCCCAGCTCGCGAAGCCCTTGAGCGGAGAAGTTTGAAGTACAACGGATTCCGCTTCGCAGGGTAATTCGAGTCAGAGTAAATGAGGAAAGGCTCACCCGAAGTAGTCGCATTGGTAGGCGATGTTCCGTGGAGCGAGGAAGTCGAGTCCCACTGTGTCGTGAAAAGCAATCACTAAACCTAAGATGAGCGTGTATATCAGGATAACAAAATGCCATTTTCCGAATGTTCCCAACGATTCCACCGGATCCGGTCTCTGATGTGGCCTCGCTGGAAGGAAACAAAAACTCGACATCAGAATCAGGCGTCGTCGATCAAGCTCCTATACATTTATGGTGAATACGATGCGTCCAAGGCTCATCGTACAGCTCTTTGGCGATCTACAGAGTTCTTCTTGAAATCAGTATGATCACTGTCAAAGCATCACAACTATCCTCAACTCAAGACCCAGAGCTCGAAATTTCTCTGCGTCTAAAAATGAGTTTCTTTTCCTGCCAGTGTAGTATTTTATTTCTGGAACTTCGTGAATCTGCGTCGTGAATTTGGATCGGTATTCAATCCTCACTTCGAATTCATCAACCCGAAGTGGATTCTTCTCTAGATTGGAGTCCTTGTCACCGACCTCAGGACAACAATGATCGCCCATTGCGTTGAAGTAGCCGAACCTTGTGGGCTCGGATCGGGCTTTGTGTTTTTTTTTTTCCATTTTCCTCGATTTCTCCCTGACGGTTGTCGCGCGCAGAGTTACGTCAAAGCGAATGAAGCCATCTAAACGTATCAGCATTTCATCGTTCCCCGGAGCATCTGGTTGAATTGATGGATGGATGAATGAATGAATGGATGGAAAGGTGAATGAATGAATGACGGAATGAGTGAGTGGAGTTATTTGAAAAAAAAGCCACTGCTCCGGGTCGTATTCTGTGCTGTAGGGTCAAGGTGAACGAGAAACTCAGTTCTCATCCATTACTTTTAGATGTGATCAACTGGTTGAGGTGGCCTATGAGGAGTCGACATCAAAGCGGACTATCATAAAAATCCGACTGGAACCAACATCAAAACTTTGCTCTTGGCTCAATTGCTGAAATGGTGGAATATCCAAAGAATATAAAAAAAGAAAACATTTCACTCCTTCACTCGAGTGGATACCACGCTATTTCCTTCGATTTGGATGGTCCGGCAAAATCTCCACAACGTAAAGTTCAACAAAAGGAATCTTTGAGCGGCATCGTCAATCGAATCGCGTGAGGAAATCGAAGCAAACGTACGGCATCAAAAAAATCGCCGGAGCAGTTCATCTAACGCTGGCGAAGAGCACCGTAGCAGGTGACCTTCTGATCCGGGCAAAATAATAATGAACGGTACTAACTACTGTACGCAACAACTCTTCGACCCTGTGCGATAAATCTTCTTCGGTGAGGGTCTCCAGTGACGAGGAGGCTTACCGCTATTCGTGAAGTAATAATAACAACTCAGAGGAATCACATCGCACGGCTTTGTTGGCACGGCCGGATTGCCATGATGCAATATCCGCGTACACAGAGCAGAAGTATCGCTTGCGATCTGTTAGAAAACGGAAGCCCCTAATTGGCTGACAGATTGAGGAGTACGTGAAATGGAATCACCGCGTGCCGCCGCAACTGCAGACGATGCACAAAACGATACCGCAGCTTTCTTTTTCTCACGAGAAGAAAGTAACACAAAATAGCGAGGAAAGACGATTCCGGCTGCTGGCTTCGTGTATTCTGCTCACTAGGCGAAACACCCCCCTCATGAACGACTGTTTGGCAACTTGCTTTGCTCGACGCTTGAAATGTGTCGCGGTTCGTCGCTCAACCACAGGGAGTTGCTTTGGGCCAGTTGGATTTTTGACGGCGACAATAATTTGGAACGATTTCAAGATGTAACTGAAACAACCGAGAAAGGAATTGCACGAAAAAAAAAACATTTCATCCTGGTAACGAAACGATCACTCCGCGCTTGTGTTCTCCGTCCGATTGAAACACTGATCGGACTCTTCAGCTTTCGAAACAAAGACTTCACGCAAGTTCAACTCCACCGCCGTTGATCTGGCAAAGATAGAAAACACGCGAATCTGAACTCCCTGGTTCCGTGGTTCTGCTGCATTTCAAACAAGAAACCCTATCCTTTCTTGTTTTGGGCTTGCCTTGCGGTTCGAATTCTGTGTTCCGACGACTTGAGCTAAATTTGGGCGAAAAAGCGCATGGGGCAACCTTCGACCGATCATGGTACAACAAAAATTCTTCAAATTAGTGTTGTGCTCAAAAAAACGTAGAACCCTGACTTTCGGAGAGCTCTAAGCGCACCTAAGAATTCTTTTTCGGGTCAATTCTTCGAAGCGCAAGCGCTTTTCTTGCGCTGGTGGCATATTTGCATTCAAAACAAGTTCTCGGGAAGGCGAAGTTGCGAATTATTTCTGATAGATTTCTGTTTTCACCTCAAACTTCGCTTCTTCGACCAAAACTCAAGACGTCTGTAGTTCTGACATTATCCAAAAACAATGAACGAAACCGACTCCGATTCGTACTCCACCCGCGCGTATAAATGAGGAAGCTCAACTCAAAGGTCGGAAGAATGGAAGTCTGATCAAAGTGGAACGGAGAGAGCCGGACGAGTGCATGACACACTTTTTAAGGGTCGTAGAAACCGGTGGAACATTCGAGTTGCGACTCTTGTGGAACTCCCGAGGGTTTCAGCATCGATCCGGAGCCTACGAGAGCGAATCGGTGTCGGATACGAAAACATCGATCCGAGTCATAAAAATCAGATCGAAACCCTATCCGCGATGAATAAACAAAGTTTGAATCGACACAGAATGAGGGTTCGATCCAGACCGATGGCCCTTGAAGGCTCGTCATCGATCGAAAAGATTCCGCATCTACAACTGGGATCACAACACATTTAGTTTTATAAGACTGGTGGACGATACTTCTGGCTCGTTTTCTCCGAATACAGCTTCCCGCAACACTTCCGTCTCATCTTGTATATTTTACCGTCTGAATTCAGATTCGAAACATTCTCCATTCAAGCTATCCATAGCGAGCAGTCGGGCAGGGTTAGGACCATGTTAGCACCGCAGCTCTAGGAGAAGCAGACAAGCTTTTTGCCATCTCATTTCCTTCTACTTAGGCAATTGTGGAAACATCGCTCAGCGGTAGTAACCTTGCCACCGACCAGCCCCATGCCACAACTTGACAGAAATCGTCTGAATTTTATGAGCAGCGACGGCATCCGGCTGACCTCGTGTCAAGGCGAGTTATCTTACGCAGATGTTACGTTTCTTTTTGACGGTGTATTCTCCTTACCTCGGGTTTAGTACAGAATTCACATTATCACGCACATCAGCTCGCGTAACAATCGTCCCCTTGCTCCCCCCCCCCCTCACCACTTTTTTCCCCTTTTCGCATCCAAAAAGCATTGAATGAGTGAATGGAAAAAAAAGACATGTTCCCATTCATACTTTCTTTTTTCTTCTTCGGCTCCCACCGTTTCCACACCCCGCGCTTTTCTCGCGTGGGATTGTCTATCTGGTATTTGTCTGTGTGTCGTATTCGCACCCGACTCCTCGTGATTCCACGCCGTGGTCACGCACAAACCGGTCTTACTTCCAGTTTTCCGCGCATTGTCGAAATCACCGCAATGCTGAGAACCCTAAAAGCCACATCCGGCTTCCATTAACTGAACTAGTCCATACCATTAGCCGCCAACAAGCGGTAGTGGCGACACGATCGCTTTCAGAGTGTATCAGCGGATTGAAATCGGCGACAGCCTCGTGCAATGCAGCACCGAAAATAATCGAGAATAGAAATTGCGACTTACATTTCAGCGAATTCATTCTGGAATATGGTCTACGGATAAGAGATCGGCCGTAAGAGCTGTAAATCGAGCCGGAATCTAGGGTGGACGCTGTGCCGGTCGAGTACGAGGGGTCGAGCCTGGAATGAAAAAACAAAAACTTGTAAATAATTCATGCCAGCTATCTCAACAATCGAACAAAACAGGATTCGAGCTCCGGGAGGGGCGTTAACCACCCGCGGATGAAAACAAAAAAAAGCACGTGATCCATGGAAACATAGACGATCACATTTCTGGGCTGGCAAGCTTCCTGAAATAACTACCTCTAGCGCAATCGGGCATCATCTACAAGTCTACGAATGCATCATCTGACTGACTGATTGAGATCAATCAGATCCGAGCATCGGACTAATTACATGACGGTGTACGGATGGCCGTTTTCCGATTCCGGCGTAGGGGGCCACGCCGGAGAGACGAACTTGTCCTCAAACCTCAACATCTCCTTATCCACGAGGTTCACGAACATTTCTTCGGTCCGACAGAAAGAACAAACGGAGGAGCGGTTCTGCACTTTTCAGATTTCGCCCTGACTGAACACTACGACGCTGTTTCAGTCAATGCCTGTGGCCACGGCATCGTGTACGCTGCGTACGGTGTCGTTTTGAGCTTGAAAACTCCAAACTGCGCGACACGGGAGCGAACACTTCAAACACTCTCGAATTTCGAGTGACATCCACCGCAGACGCTGCTCGGTGGAGGGATTGAACTCTCGAAGTGACGTGCATGAGGTCACTGGGTCCTCTGAGGAGGGAAGAACAGAGAAAAAATCTCGCACACGGGTGGAGTTCTGTTAGGGAAAGGTCGGATCAGCGGAGATGGCAGGACCTCCACTTACGAACCTACCCAGCAAACTATTTCGCGCTGCATGACACACGAATACGATTGTTGCTAACCCGATCATCGCTGACTTCCGACCTTTATTAGTCTTCTCTTAGAATGCGTGAAAGAAGAAAGGAAAAATGACCCGATTCGACCGAACAACGATGAGGGCATTGCTCTGCCACATCGGGAACAGGCGAACGACGCGTCTAGGAATGGACTTTCCTGAAAACGGCGACCCGGACTTAACGACTTCCCTCTGGGATGTCAATGATGGAGAATTATGGATCTTCACAATTAGTGGACGTCCTTGAGAGGTCACCCGGTGATTGGCAACAGCGCTCGCCGTTGCCGCCGACAGTGAGCAAGCCAATCAAAGCGCGCCAAACGATTGTTTCGTTCTGGTCGTACGACAATTGATGAGGATGCCGCGTTCAGAGCTCCATTGAGGCGACGAGTTGACAATCCAGAATAAACACCCGCGTTCGCTCACACGGAACTAGTTTTGCTTCCCCTCCGAGGAAAATTACTCTCTGCTTCAAAGCAAGATCCATCATTAGCGAACCGTGTCCTCCGGAGCTTTCCGTACTACATCACACTGGATCGATTCCGCATAAGTGGCCGAACATTTCGATTCAATTGATTTCGGACTGATTGACACAATGAAACGGTAGGCGTCGAATCGAGTTGGGCACAACACAACATGAAGCTCGGGCTTGGCAGAGGCTGTTGACCCAGATTTTGATGGGAGCACTCCACTCCTTGAAACACAGGGATCCACTTCTGGGTCAGCTCCACCCTCCCTTCAGACTTGAAAGACACTCAACGCTCGATATCAACGAACAGCTACTCAATAAGTCAACGAACTTAGGTCCACGTGAGATGTTCGGGCGAATTGAAACACTTTCTCATGTACGCTTTAACGTCGTGAAGGCTTATCGGCGATGCTAATCATTCGTCCGGGTCCAAAAGTACCCTGGCGCTTGAACCCTGAGCTCTCTTTCGACTTCCGGGGCGTTTTGTGGCATGCGGTGGCGAACAGTTTGGAAAATTTTCTCTTTTTTCTCTCTTACATCGGACCAAGTGTCTGAGTTGCGTGACTACATGGAGTCTTCCCGAGAAATCATTAAACCCCACAATGCTCTTTTTGTCCTTGCCGCGTATCGAACCGCTAGCAGGCTCACACCCTTCTTCACCTCACGCGGCGATCAAATTGTTCTACAAACAGTCGGTTCTCGGTGATTCGGAGTCTTTTGTTATTGTCCCGAGTGTTGCACCCATCGATCTTCCCTCCTCCTCCTCCTCCTCCTCCTCCTTGGGTTCTTCTCCGTTCTTTGACGTTGACGCTTTTTCGGCTTTTTGCTCGTTACGTTGAGGCGTGTCGTCCCGGCTCCTTTTTTCCTCGTTTTTTTTCGGAACAGTTTTGACGTTTCAAACATCAGCGGGCACGGCTACTGTGAACGAGCGGCACTGTCGAAGACGAGCAGTGGCGGCTGCTCTCACCGAAGACGTCAAAACAGCTTCGAACAGACAGGCGGGGAAACGATGAGTCCTCCTAACGGGAAGTCGCCAGAAAATGAGACAGCAACAGTCGTTTCGAAGTAAAACTCGACTTGAACGCGACGAAAACTGGAGTCTGATCGAAGTTCCACGGGGAAGGAGATGCTCAGGGATCTTCCCACCGTAGTTAGCGCCTCGTTGAAGCTGTTTTCTTCAGTGATGAGGGTGATTACACAGAGAATGGACTGGTTTCGATGAAATCCCGGCCTGGTCGAACAGTTTGAGAATCTATACTTTTTCATTGCACTCCTGGAGAACTACGCGGAGACCGCGTTTGCAAAGTTGTCCCTCAGGAACCATGAACAACTGCCACTCTTCATTCGGGGAGCTAGACAAGGGCGAGCCGGATGCAAATACACGGTTTCAGCCGTATCGGATAAGCGAAGTCTAAATATACAAACCTATCTACTCTTCGGTCCCTTGACTGTGCAAGGTTCAGGGTTTCGTGTCTTGCGCGAACACCGGCAAAGCGGTCGAGGTGTCGACGCGCCATCGGAAAAGGACAACACTTCACGAGGCGGTTCAGAATGGAACAGACATCCTTCTGAGTGAGATAAGCTCCCATGCAAAAGTTCACCCGATTGTTGTTCAGCTCTTACTTCAACCCGCGAGAGATTCTACTAATTCCGTCACAAGCGG
Organism: Neoseiulus cucumeris; assembly: GCA_021527715.1. NCBI lineage: Eukaryota > Metazoa > Arthropoda > Arachnida > Mesostigmata > Phytoseiidae > Neoseiulus > Neoseiulus cucumeris. The sequence goes on from JAJSRV010000028.1 coordinate 1,010,274, forward strand.
TCAGCAAGACTTTCCAGCGGACAAACGAGTGGAAAACATTTTTTGATCCTTTTCGACATAAGTCAACATTCCAACAAACCTATGGGGTTTCCGAGCGACGACAATGTTCGCCAGCGGTTTCTCAATACGACGCGACGGTCGATGCGAACTGAGCTCCCGGCGACAAATCGAGCACAAGCCGTTTGTCTTGTTTTTTTTTTCCTCTTAAAAAAAGAAACACAAAGTCGAAATATCTGACTGATTGTGAGTGGAAAGATTGAATAAGGTTTTATTGCGACCGGTCGGATACATCGTAGCCATTCGTCTTCATCTCGTGTTCGTGCTTCGATGTGAAAGTTTTTGTTTCTTATTCTTTGGCTTGTGCGGGTGTCGTGGAGCAATCCCGCGTATCCGCGAGTCTCATCGTCCACGACTTTGTACTTGAGAGCAACTCTTTGGTCGAAAGTAGAAAATTGCTCGAAGCGAAGCTCTGTGGCAACGATTTATAGACCAACTCTGCCTGCTGGGTCTCGCGAATTCTCAGAGGGAAATTTTCCCGAAATCCGCTTCGTGAGGCACCGAAATCTATCAAACGGAACACGAACGTCCGGAGCGTCTTCTGCAGTAACCCGTTCAAGTATCGCTCACTTGATTAACTTTCGCTTCGAACGAAGGAACGACAAAAACTGAGAGCTACGAGCTTTTTGGATACACGTGACCAGAGTCCGTGTCACGCGAAATTCGGCGTATACGCCTGGGATGAACAAATCCGTTTTTTTTCTATCTTGTCGTGGAAATTCGCTCTGAATCCGTATCGAGTCTGACGTTTTCCCGTCGTCGTTTTTTGCCCATCATCATGTTGTGACGTCAGCTCGGGCGAATTCACTTGTTCCCCGCAGCTGCGCCTTCCGTGTCGTCTCCGGCCAAAAAAAAAAAACGAAAGTTCCACCCGTGACACGTTTCGCCGGAACTTCGTCGCGGGGACCTCCCACTAAACGTTCGCTGCATAGACTTTGACGTGTCTGGAACTTCAGTTGGCCAAACTTGGGACGGAACATGCTCCTCATTACTTCCGACAGATCAGCCCCTTCGCTCATTAGGCGCAGTGATTCAATGCAAATCAAGGGACCACTGCTCAGATCGGAATCTTGGGCCAACCGGTGGGCTTGCGGCGGAGAACGCTGAAATCTGAATTCAAGAATTCGGGTTCCTTCTGCTGAACAAGATTCGAACAGAAAAGTCTGAGAAAGTCCGCAAAACGGAACTTGAGCCAACTTCTAGAGAACTTTCAAGGTGCTCTAGTCAACAACTCTGCTGAAACAAAAGACCGGTCGTCCTTATCGCTTCGTGAGAAAATTTCCGAACCCGAACTTTCAGCTGATTAGTGAGTCTGAGGGAAATCAAAATAGGGTAATTTTTTTTCGTGTTTCCGGCGCCCGATGGAAACGACGCTCCGGACTCAGGGAATATCCGGTGCGAGGGCGGGGAGAAATCCACGAATCACAGCCGAGCGTTACTCCAGTTTCACGCGAGCGGGAATCACGGCTTCGCTCAAAGACCCCTACGTGTCAATCATTGGCGTGCCGGAAAGTAGGATCAACGTTTTCCTATTTCATTTCAATCTGAGACGATCTGACATGACAACTCCGCCGACAACAACGAACGACATGAACGAAGGAAAAGCATCACGGGGGTCGTATTGTTGTCCGGTGCACAATCACTGCAGTAGCTTGATACCGGTTCTTTTCAAACGAAGGCCCACGCATCACAGAATCATCATTATACGACGGCGAGGCGAGGTCAGAGTTCACACTGTGAGCTACAGGTCACATAATGGACTATAATAATAACCATCGCGAAGACTACACGCGCGTTTTCTTTCCTTCACATCTTTTCGTTTTCATTACCTGATTACTGTTGAGTAATGCGCTTTGCCGCTCTCCGGTTCCACGTAGAGATGGCTCACGACTTGGCTATCGAAAGGCTCCATTTGGAAACCATCACAATCAGCGAATCAGTGCATAAAACAATCTCGAAGGCATCGATTTCTAAGCGACACAAACGAATAACGTACGAGTGTCGTTCATTTGTCACTTCACATTCGGCAGATCGCGACTAGAGAGACACAGTACGGAGGTCACTTGGAACTCGAATCCCGCGGTTCCAATCCGGTCGTAGATCAAACTCGAAAATCCGGGGAAGCTGGAGCCAAGGAAAAAAAACGATAGCACGAGGTTTGGTTGGCACGACTAGAAAGTCTCAACGGAACCAACGGTTTCACTCTTGATTGCGGCGGAAAAATTGAACTTCGCCCGGAGAAAGTCGATGTACCGTTGGTCGGTTGCTTTCGGAAGACGAGTCACACACGAAGTACAACAGTACCTTACCACCAAGACGGGAAAGGGTCTTCGCACGGGCGACAGAAGATGAAAACGACGACGGCGACGACCGACGTCGACGGGCGAGACAGATGAGAAAGAAGGCGAAAGAAAATTGCCACCACAGTTAGCACCTCGCGCGTGTCTCAGCCTGTCATAGTTCTATGGAATACAGCGGAATGGCGCCAAATCCGCCTGTCACTTACCTTTAAACGGCAGAGTTTTTGAATTTTTTTCTCGACACCGAAAAACACAACATCGAAAGCGCCCGCAATCAGTGTCCCGAAACTTGTCAAGCCAGATCACTTTCACTGACGGGTGTGGTGGTTGGACGAGAAAAAAAAAGACTCTGGCGACAAATACTGCGGTGACCGACGGCAAGCTTCGTAAGAGAGTTCACCCCGTCGTCTCGCCTAATTGATTCCAAAGTGGACTCGATTCCCTATTGCCGTTCGAAAGAAGCGACGGACCGCGCAGAGACATCAGATGTGCCGACGCTGTCCGTGGTAACGATGTGTCATTTGTTCTAAGGCGAACGGCCTCACGGTCTTCTACTTCAACTTACGGAGCTCACGGGGATCCTGGGATTGAATCCACTTCCAGACACTGGGACGACCACCGCGGGTTACGATGGAGGACCCACTGATTCCGAAAGGACGGTCTGATGTGGATCGATCGGTCGTTCGATCGATCGAACTTTGTCACACACAGAACTCAATCGAGAAATGGCACTAATTGTTTAATAAGCTCTTCCTCTAACGCCCTCACCGAACAGCCTTAGAAAGCAAAATGCAGTTTCAGGCATCTATGGAAGCTGAAGCGCGCACGATCAACTTCTGTAATGGCCGGCGGGTGAACGGGCGGACTGCTTTCTTACCATTTCTTAGCCATTGAATCTGGAGAGAAAAAGGCGTCGGCGGCGAGAAGGGCTTTCGTTCCATCTAACGACATCAGTGATCTAAACTGGACTGACTGCGGCAACGATGCCGACGTAGTTATGGCGGCGATGTCAGCTGATCAATCGATTTCTGCGGCTTAACTAAGAGATAGCCCCGGAGGGTCGGAGGTTAAATCGGAAGTTTCAGAAACCGGAGCAGCAGACCAGCGTCAGAAGTAGCCTAAATACGACGAGGAAATGCGCGAGGGATTGTCATCAGCACGAATTGTGGTTTACCGTTGGATGTTCACCGTGTCGGAAGACCTATCCAAATGAGGAACTTCTCCACTTTTCTGCTCTAAATATATCAACGGGTGATCGAAGAGCTCGGAAAATTCTCAATGAAATCTGAGATGTTCCACTTCAGAAATCAGAGAAAATTCACGAGCCCAGCATTTACTAGAGTTCAGAAAGTTCGAATAGATAGCAATGAAAAAATTAAAGCTTATTTGATAACGAGCAGCACAACAATTTATTTGACTTTCAAAAAAATGGCCTCGGACAACCACATTGGACAATGAGTAACGATTTCGATGCGAGCATCCATGGCTAGCCGAGGAGGATGGCTTTCTTGACGAGTTTTGTTCCAATCAGCTTCGCTCCGATGAGCTTCGTTCCTATCAGCTTGGTCTTGAGTAAGCCGAGGGATGCTTTCTTCAGGAGGAGGGTTTTTGCGAGGATTCCTTTCTTCACGAGCAATGCCGGAACCAGGAGAGGTGATGCCGTGGACTCATGCAGCAGGCAGAGGATGGCGAAGATGGCGAGGATGTAGATGACCTTCATGGTTGATGTGGTTGCTTGGAGAACTGGTAGTTCACTTCAGAGAAAGTTCACTCGATTGAATGCTGAGAGCTGAATGATTTCGGTGGCTGAGTCCGGACCTTTTATACATCTTGAGACCCCTATTGAGTTAAGCGCGAGAGACTCGGGAAAGAGTTCAGAGCGGGCTCGGGCGGGCGGGCGATCGTCTGAAGATTCGCGTCGTGCCCGAGTGGGTTCGAGAGTCCGCTTTCGTACTGTATCAAAGCGAAGAGCCCCTCTAAAGACCATTCTGTTTGTCTTTTGCATATTTGTTGTGATGTTAACTTTTAGAGGAATGTGAGGATGATTAAGACAATTGTGGAACCAAGAACGCCAGACGTTCTTCGGGGCGAAATTTGGGGTCTTGTAAAGGTGCGGAAACAAACAAACAAACGAACGAGCGTGTCTCAACAAAGTTTATCCTCATTCTTAGCGATCGCCTCATCTCGACAGGAAAATGAGTTGCGGACCTTCCAGAGTCCATTTCAGCATCTGAATTAGCTCGAGAGAAATGGATGATCTGCTCTCAAAATTCAGAAGTTTTAAAGAGCAATGTTTCTCGAGCTCAAACTATCGTACCAGAGTCGCCCGAAATTCTGCAGTCGAAATAATCATCGATGAAGGCATTCCATGGCAACCATAGGAACACAAGGTGGAACAAAGTGACAACATCAGACCCAAACAAGCGGAGACTCTTGGGAATCAAAGTACCTGATTCGAACGAAGTGGAAATCGCGACTTATTTTTCAGAGTCAAGAGAATATTTGGGATTGATTATTGGGATTTTATTCCAAGAAAAATCACGTGGGAGCGGTATCTTGCGTCATGTGAGCGCGGTGGAAAACTCTTCTTTGGCCACGGTCAGAGCTTCCTAATATTCTTATATGTGAATATTATTTTATTTGCTCCAAACAAACGCCAAACGTTCTGAACTACCGCGTATCTTGGGTGTTCGTGACAATCAGAACAATTGAGGAATTCATTCATTTGGAAACCAAGTCTTCTTTACTTTTGTCGATAACCGGGTTTGGACCTCCATATATCACTCCTAGATCGAAGCCCGAGTCTCATGCAAGGCTCGGCTTCTAGTTGTCTGCCCATTTTCCCCGCAAAGTTGATGAAGAGTAGGGCAAGATTAGAAGCTCGGTAAATATCTTTGTGTTTAAAGCGTGTCTCTGTCTCACACTATTGGACCAACAGAATAAATCCGATATTTGGATCAGTATCAACCGAATCGTCCAAAAGTACCCCACCCTGGAAAATTCGGGAAAATTTTCAATTTTTTGTGATGATTCGCGCCCACCTTGGTGTTCCTTTGGATCGTCCGTGATGATAGCAGCAATATAACGTGAAAAACGAAAACCACCCGTTCTGGTAGTTACTCTCGACGTCGATTTTCAGAACAGGATAAGTCAAGAGAGTCCAAGCCAACTCCGAAGCTCTCATTGATTCGAGATCGTTCTCATAATATGAGATCTTCATCTCGAATCAATGAGAGCTTCATATTATGATCATGTTCAAAATCCCATCCACACCCATCCGGAATTTTTTTCGGTGATTGTAAGCTTGCAAAATGTCTCAAAGTGATTTCCCAAACCCGTCGAATAATTTGACTATGATCGTAACAAACTGACGATCAAGTGGAGCACGATAAACGCAACAATTGTAACACTATCTCACGGATGAGTCGCGAACCGTATAGAAAAACAGATTCTCTACCTCGACGAGGCGCTTATCGATCCTTCTCACGGGAATAAATGAAAAATGATCATTCTCGACAATCGATCGAGCGATACACTTGGAATCTATTCTACTCCTCGCAAGTGAAGGCCGATCTTCTTCCTGAATTCTGCGATCATGAGTTCGATTCCACAAACTTCAATTACCCGAAAAACTCGACGACATTTTCAATGATGGGGGCATATTTGAGTCCAGTCGTAGCTGAGATGTGTCGTTTGTAAGCCACTCACTAGAGAGGGTCTGTGCTCAACTTGCTTCGAAGCACGTTTTCGATGATTCTTCGTTGACCGCAAATTTTCGCGTTGGAGGCTGCTCATCATCAAAACTTGGTTGTTTTGAAACACCACACCAATGATGGGCCTATTAGTCCTCGGGCATCGATCAGATTCGATGGCTTGCAAGTCACAAGTCATGAAATGAGTGGATTCGTTTGTGAGGATAAAAAGCCTATAGGTCTGCTGGGAGGATTTGTGAGTTAGACTCGGTATTCATCCAGCGACAATTCGGGGAAGAGTCATGGAAGTCAGAAGGAAAGATTTCGGATATAGTAACAAAGATCACAACAATTTATTTAACTATCAGGAGATGTATCTAACAAGTACATCAACTGCCGCTGAGTAACCATCCTGACGTGATCTTCCGTGTCTAGCCGAGATGAATGGCTTTCTTGACGAGCGTTGTTCCTATGAGCTTCTTCTTGAAAAGACCGACAGCTGCCTTTTTGACGATGAGTTTCTTGGCCACGATTCCTTTCTTGACGAGTAAGGCCGGGATGAGGAGAGGAGACGCAACGGACTCCTGGAGCAGGCAGATGAAGGCGAAGAGGGCGAAGAAGACGATGAGCTTCATGGTTAGTGCTGTGAGTGGAGAACTGGTAGTTCACTCGAGATCAAGTTCGATTGAATGACGAGAGCTGAATGACTGCAAAAACTCGATACGGAGCTTTTATTGCTTGAAAAGCCTCGAAGAGATCAGTGTGAGAGATGCGGGCGAGGGTGTGAATCGGATTCGGGAAAATCTTCACGTAATGGGGCGATCGAGGACCATTTTTTCATGAGGAAGATTGAATGTTGCAAATCATCGCCAAGATAGCAGACCACCCCAAATGTGAGCGAGTCGCAGCATCAAAAGAAGAATAAGTCGATGAGCACGGGGTGCGAGTGGCACTAAATCACTGCAGAGTTCAATGTTGTTCAAACACGGGCGCTGGGCTTTCACTCAACTTTTTGAGCCGCTGGGACCTGATTTAGACCGGCCTAAGGGGTGCTGCGTTTGGGAGGTCCGAATCCCAACGCTATCAAGAACATGATTTGCGTAATTTCGTCCGCTGTACTGTAGCCATGCCCCATCATCGACAGAGACATGGAATGTTCACGATGTTGTGGTGCAGTCATCAGACTAATGAACACTCGAGCCACAAATTATGAGCGTTAATCGTGAGAAAAAACGCTTACGAGCCCATCCATATACTTCAAGGCGATTTGCAATGAGTTTGCAGGCTTATACTCGACACTGTGATTGCACCGCGTGAACAACTAAAGTTGGCCGAGTAGTGTCTATCGAGAACATGCATTGCCAGTCAATTCCCCGCTTCTTACGAAAATTACGATGGCAATCGGCAACGAATCAATCAGAGATTGACCGAGTATGAGAAAATTCAGGCAGCTCTTATGTAGATTCAACTACCCGCCAACGTCCCGAACTTATCGCTTATCATAGATTTGAGATCCTTCTCCTGCCAAATAACCGGTATTTCGCTCTAAACGGCGGCAGTTTTGAGCATAGCGTCTTTCTGGATTGATTACTCGGAGTATAGTGCAGGCATTGAGGCAGGAAGATTCGATCTGCTCCTTGAAGAGCTGCAGCCGTCATAGGGCAGAAAGCGATGTTATTCTTAGCCTACTCATGATGAATGCGAATACAGAGAAGTAGGGTCCCGCTTAACTAACTTAATTCGTTCCGGCGGAAGGTTCGTTATCCGGATCGTTCGTTAACCGGAACACGCTTCATCATTGATTCCTATGAGGAGAAGAAGAATCCGTTCCAGGCAGTCGAGATAAACACCTTTTCGTCAACCACAACCACGATTAACTCCGCTTCGTTGAAGTTTTAATGATACGAACTTGAATCAAGAGAAGATCTACTGTGATCCTCAACTTATATCTCAAACCAGTTTTATCGTGCTCTTTACTTTCTCTACTTTTTCCCTATCTTTACTCTTTCGTTAGTGACGCCAAGGAAAAGAAACTCGTTCGACACGGAACACGTGTAATCACTGGCCCCCATCAGAGAAGAGTTCATCAGGAGAGCATTCCATACAAGAGATATTTTTGGGGCACATGAATTCTCTGTTTAATGGGAGTGTATTCATATATTCATTCCTCATTCATCATATTTTTCAAGTGGTTCGTCAACCGGATCAACGCTTCGTAGAGCGGACCAGGGGTGCGGAATCGAGCGTGTTCGTTAACCGGATCGTTCGTTAACCGATCCGTACGTTAACCGGGACCCTACTGTGAGATGGAAATTTCATCTCGCAGCACTGCTTGTGAGATTTTACCTGAGTTGACCTGAGCGAAACGAGGCTGTCTATCCGTTCCCTTCCGTCTTCATCAGGAAGTGGAAGTATGTTCTTCCATACAAAGTGCGAGTTCATAAGGGAATCATTTACAGTCGTCATATGACTCCAACAGAGGAACGGAGGGGCTCCGGAATGTTTGAGTTCGCTCGAGGCCGACACGTCCAGCTTATCAGTCACATTGGCTGTTTAACCTTATCTTATTCACTTGGATAGCAGAGGGGTATCGAGTCTGGCAGAGGAAATTGAAGCAACCGAAACTACGAGGACAAATACACCATCCGTATGAAGCCAACAGCTGGAGAACCTTTATTGCACTCCACGAATGGGAATACACAATCTTATTGTAGAGAGGAAACCGGTCCGATCTTCAATGTGCTAAAACCCATCAGCAGAGTTTCCAGCCGGAGCAGTCGCTTAAACTCTGTGTGCAGCCGCATGGTCGTCCAATATGGCCGTTTTCTTTTGATTTTTCAACAGAAAACCGGCTTTCAGGGCTTTGATCTTCTTCTTGATCACCAGCGCCGTGAGCACGAGAGGTTTTCCAACGGCATCGTTGACCAGGCAGAGGAGCACGAGGAGGGCGAACAACACAATGACTTTCATGGTGGATCAGGTCGGCTTGAGGACAGCGATCCACGTAACAGCAGGTCTAGTCGACTGATCACCAAGTGCTGGATTGTCTTCGAAGTTAATCCACTCGATAAGACCGTTTACGCGAATTAGTTTATATTATGTAAACAGAAGAGATGGTCTCCGGTTTCCAGACCGGGCGGATACAGTCAAGGTGGATGTTTTGGGCACTAATCATTCGTGACGGAAACTCGTCGCGTAAACCAGCTGTCAAGTCTCCTAGAGCGTGGCTCAAGCATTGGCTGAGATTTTCAGTTTTTCGATAGAGCCACCTTCACTCCTTCCAGACTGACGTCGTCCTCATGGAAGAAGGTTCTGAATCAATTCAGATGATTGAACTGATCCACTTCAGATAATGATCGAACATCGATTGTCGCTTCATGGACACCCTGATCTTGCTGGAGTTATCTTCCCTTCGTGGCAAATTCGGTCCGTGAATCTAAAACCTCCTCGAGTTCCGTCCCAAAATCTCACACCGGAACATGGGCATTCCCCAAATTTGTCCAGCGTAGAGTGATTGATCCGATCGTGGGAGTCATGAGACTTAGAAAATCTTCGTTCGATTGATACGCAATCGAGAACGTAGCTTGACGGAAACAATGGGTTGTGAGGATTCTTCTCCAAGCATTTCGATGAATCGACACAAATAATGCTATTTCTAGAATTTGATCGCGGCTTGCGAACGACAACGTCTGATCATGGGCCAAAGGAGCACCACTTCCTTGACGCTCGATAATTCATACGGACTTCCGTCCAAAATCCGGCTTGAATCAAAGCGATGGGTTCAAAATCAGTGATCTCTTCACAGTTCGTTCAGATCTGCCTCGAGGCTCGTCCAGGGGCACTGTTCCCCCACTCTATTAGATCCACAATGCACAATTTCAGCAACCAAGGTAGATCTTTGCCGTTTTTGGGTCTCATTGACGAAAAAGTCGACAGGTTTCCACTTTCTTCCCTCAGCTTCAGGCTCAGATTCTCCAGCCCGTAAGGATGTGCACTCTTCTGGAAACCTCAAGAAAAGCCAGCGTTCAAGAAATGGAAGTAAAAACCTCGTTGTTTGAGAAGCCATTCTTCATTGATGCCAATTTGCCTTGAATTTCCCGACCCGCGATCGAACTCCGGACTCTACGGAGTATTCATAACAAAATTTCCGTCTCGTCGATCATATCCGAATTTATCGTAACGAAAGCCGGAGTTCGGTCAGTTCTTTGCCAATCACGGACCAATCCTCGGACACGACCGGAAATTGTGGTGCGGCTGGGAACCAGTCTCCAACGATAATTTAATTTATTTATTTTACTTCTTTAATTGAAACTTTTTACTTAAAGGAAACTGTGCTCTTATTGTAAAACAACCCAACAACAAAAAAATTATAAAAAAAATTCGCGTGGCAATTCTGGTCAACTCTTGGTTTAAAAACGGGTTTCTCTGGTTTTTTTCCCAAAGCTAAGCTTTCCATAGGTTTTTCCGAGATGGCTTCTGATGAGTGGATTTAATGCTCTTCAAATATTTAAAAAAAAATACTCTGGTGCGCTGTACGGTGGAACAGCAGTTTTGCGTGTGCGTCCGATGCCGCACACCGAAGTTGGCATGTGCGAAATCTTATACGAAGCCTCGCTCGTAGTGGGGTTGCCCGATCCCTAGACGGGCGGTGCGGCTAACTACCTATTGGATTCCATTCGGGCCTGCGTAGTGTTTGCACTCATCTGACCTGACCTGTATAGACGGATTCGGGCAGCCTCGATCAAGGCGAATCCATCCAAAGCCGATCAGCAACAACGCCAAGCAATCCAGAGTTTGAGGACCGAATTCATCTACGCAGCTCCCCAAGCATCGAATGATCGTTCATTCATACATCGATCACAGCTGTTTAACGATTCCGAAAATGGAGACTCGCAGCGCAGTTCATTAGAGTCCATGCAGATCAGCCGCGGACGGCATCCTAGAAATCTCTCGTGCTTATGATCCAGCTCAGTAACAACTGAGTCTCCAAGGAGTCACTCCGGGAATCGCTCCGGTCAAAGACATGGGAAGTGCACGATAAAAATTTTAGTTGATTCGAAAACCAGTGGTCTCCTCAGATTTTTTCTTCCGAGATAACGTATCCATGCGAGCAGCCCTTCTGGTTGGTGAGACTTCGTAAATCGGAGAATCGCTCTCGACTTTGCCAGAGCCATCTGAACTCGATTTTCAGGATAACTTCTAACCGCACATTTCATCCGGATTCTGCTCGAGTGGTGGGATCGTCTCAAGCACAGTGTTCATAGAAGAAGTGAAATGTTAATCGAATGAATGAATATATCCTTGCAAGGATCCCCGAACATTGTGTTTTTTTGTGTGTTTGTCTTATCCAAGAACAATAAGCCTCTCGGATTTCGCCACTATGCACCGAGATTTTGAGTTTGTCGTATTATCTAGGCGTGAGCTGCGGGAAGCTGTCAGCGGACGATTACGCTCATCTCCCCCCAAAAAAAGCTGCTCGGAATCGCTTTTCCCATTCGTTGACCCGCTGTAGTATAGGTCGCTGTTTTATCTTTGAATTTCCTAAGCATTACGTTTTCATTGTCTGCACATCTTAATTCTTCCTCGGATCAATGCAAAAGCCCTTTTGAAGATAGAATATTCCTCACATTTGAAGCGAAATGACTTTTTCGCCCTACGACTCATGCCGTAAGTGTGCGCCAACACGATCTGCGCGCGTCGATCGGAGAACCCACTGCCGGATCGTAACGGTGCGACTTTCCGAGCTTCTGCCCACGATTTAAGATCGGAGCGGTGCGACTTTCCTGGTATCTGTCCGAGATTTAACGTCGGAGCTCTTTTGTTGCGTTCGAATACAGATGAGAGTACTTCTGGAATTGGCAAAAACTGTCATATTCCCAGAGTGAATCAAATGTGAGTTCTTGGGTTCTCCCTCGAATTTCGTGAGCTCGATGCCTCAACATGTATATGGAGGATCGGAATACATGCAAACCACCGTCTTACATCGCGGTGCACGTATAAACAATGCTCGTTTTATTTGATGTTTAGATGCCTCTGATCGTCATGACAGGCTATCCGTCAAGCGGGAAGACTCTCCGCACAAAACAGTTGGAAAACTTCTTCAAACAGAAATATCCTGACAAGAAGGTAGGTTCGGAGCCTCTGAATTGGCACAACACCAACCCAACGATGCTCATTGTCAAAAGCCTGTGTTGGCTGACGGCTTGTTCATATCGATTTTATTCCTCTACAACCTGTCTGACGCAGTCTATATACGGCATGTTTGTCACAATTTAAGGTCATCTCAGTGTCTGACAATGAAAACCTGGACAGAAATAAAGTTTTCATGGAATCGAGGGAAGAAAAAGAGCTGAGGTCTCGACTTCAAGCTGAAGTGCAACGGAATCTAAGTCGAGATTCTATTTTGATTTTTGATGCGGCAAACTACATCAAGGGCTATCGGTAATGTGCATGACTAGTTGACATAATTGCCTCAAGTTATGTCGCCGAGTTTGACAGTTGCGGTGTTTCTTTGAATCCGAGAGGGAAATCTCTCACGCTTGGCCTTTTCGTGTTCTTCGAACGAGAAATCGTGTTCGCATCGATCCGTAGCACCTGACTCATAGAGTTCGCTGCTGTCTAAGCCATGTTCAGTGTTCGATTGAATCACAGCTCTTGAAATCCAAGATTCCCGTTGGATTTCTCCGGTATGCGTTGTCGCTTTGCTCAATTGCGGTCAGCATTCGATGGAAACATTGTAATATATGTAGATACTGTTTTCAGGTATGAGCTTTACTGTCTCTCGAAGTCGGTGAAAACTACCCAATGTACCATAGCGTTGCCCGTGAATGTACAGCGCGCATGGCTCAACAACCTGAAACGGCCAGAGGATGAGCAGTATACGAAGGAAACGTTCGACGCCTTGATTCTCAGGTGGGTGAAACCACGGCTCGTGTCTGAGAAGGGAACTCCTTCAGTCATAGTTTGATTCCTATCGCGGGTGAAGAACAAGTTTACAAATTCCAGATACGAAGATCCTGATTCTAAAAACCGGTGGGACTCGCCTCTGATCACCGTTCATGACGAAGAAGATATACCATTCGACGATGTGGATGCCGCACTTTTCCAGAGGAAAGCTCCCACTACAAATCAAGCAACCATGGCAGTAAGCGAAATCGACAATCGAAAGGAATCATTTTGCGACTTTGGCATAAATTCTCTTTCCGTTTCATTCCGAGATCGAGCTAATTCATAAATCGTTTCCAGCAACCTCTCCTGTCAACGAATTTCCTGTATGATCTCGATCGCTTGACGCAGGAGACCGTGGATAAGGTTTTGAAGAGTCCTGTCGACTACGTAGATCGGAAAATCACCCTCCCCGAACTGTCACGGCTACGGCGTCAGTTCATGACCTACGTTAAACAGAATCCGATCGAAGATACCAACAAGATAGGACCTCTGTTTGAAAGCTACATAAAGAACACTGTGATATGAGCGTCGCCCGCTGTAGACTACATTGAATGGATTGTTCGTTTGGAAATAAATTTCGATATTTCCACGTTCCGAGCAGATGAACCTCTTGATTTACGTGGACATCCAGCATCAATTCCGATTCGAATCACAGAAATCAATTCCTAAGCTCTTGCTTCCTTCCAGGTCGACCCCACACCCAGGATGAAAAGCGAGAGAATCTTACTGATGCGGAACTTAAAAACCAAGACAAAACTCTGCCTTGTGAGGAATAAAGTTTTCGATACATGAGGCCTCCCGATCTAGTTCAGGCTTTTCAATTTTGAAGCGGACAGGTTCCGCGTGAATGGGACTTGGGAAATCAAAACCCTTTGGTCAAAACCCACCGAAGGTTTTTGTGCGATTTCGTGAGCTATACTTAACACGTGATCTCGTCTTTTCCGTCCACAGAACCGTCAGAAAGTAGGATTGACTCCTGTGGGCTCGGCCGAGCCTCGGATTCCAAACTCGGCGATGCAGCTTATCCAACCGAATCTCAGGATAGCTGCGCTGGCACAGACAACGAGAGCGTGACCGCTTGCAGCGTGACGTCTCGGCAGGAATCCACGATTTCACCTGAGCCAACGATTGATAAGCGGCTCTGTTTGCGCTCGAGCGCTAATTGGACGCCGCACACTCTGAGTTCGTCAACGGCCGCTGTGTTGCCGAAGAAACGTAGTCGACATGAAGAGATCCCGGAGGAGGAGGAAGCCCCGGAAGTCGCAGGGTTGCAGTCCCCGCCTCCGAGCTCAGAGCCGCGTTCAACGCAATCGTTGGAGCTAGCGCTTCAACAAACTGCAGCCTCTCTGGAACAACAGGTTGTGAGAGAATCACGAGAGAGACGATTAGCGGATGCTCAACGGAACCTGAGTGAGAAACAGTATCTCGACGAAGAAGAAATCGAAATTCTCGATGAGGTCGATCCCCAAGAAACCGAGGAAGCCCCAAAAGACCGAATCAAACGGCGCAAAAGGAACGGAACGAAGTTCACTCCTCTCGCGAAAAACCGGAAGTCCAAAAAAGAGAGTTCGTCGGTCGCGAACAAAGGCGCCAGGAAGCAGTTAACGGAAGAATCGCCAAAGAACTCGAAACTGAAAGGACCGTTGAAGGTTCAGTTTTGTGGGAAAATTTTGAATAAACGCAAGAAGGAAAGCTATGATACCGAGATCACAGGGTCGGCCGGAGGCGAAAACGAACCCCAGGTCGGGACAGGAGCCCTGGCCTCGGCTGTTCTCAATCCTCAAACCACGAAAACGAAGAAACCAGAACCAAACCGGTTACATGTCGCCGCCACCCCTGGAGTATACGCCTTGAAAAAACGAGGCGAATGGTTCCTGTGCGGCATCTGCAAATTCAAATCAAAACAAGTAACTGATATTGCCAGACATTTGAAAAACTACGATTACTACACTGCGCACTGTCCGAGCTGCAAGCACGTCGTGACTAAAACGCACCGAGGACCCGACAACAAGATCCTCAGCTGCTTGCATTGTGATTACCGAAATGGTGATCACATTGAGAGCAACACACCTAAGGAAGATATCGTCGCCATTGCTGCTAAAACAATATATGATGACGACGATGAACCTCAGATCGTTTCAGAGATAACCGATGAATGTGGGAACCCAGTTAAAGTTCTCAGCACTGAAAGGGACCTCGAGGAATTGCGCAAGATGGGCGCCGTAACCCTGAACTCGGAGGTCAGTGCCGGCTCCCTAGCCCATTTAAGCATTACTGCGGACGATTCTGATGTTATACGCATCGATGTCGCAGCGCCGACATCGTCCAAGGGATCGCCATCAAAGGCGAAACGGATTCCGGCGATTCTCCAGAGACGGAGAAGGAGATGAGGATCGGCTCAAGTGTGATTCTGAGTTGTTAGATTATCACAGTATTGTTTTTTTTACGTTCTGATTCGGTTTAAAGTGGAGAATTCTCAAGTATACACTGTAGAAATACCCTAGTCTGTATATTTGTATACATGCATATAGATGAATAAAAGTATCAATTCACATTCTCGAGATTACATAATTCCACGTGCGTTTGTCCTTCTTTAATTCAACTCTATGAAGAGAGGGAAAGTTTTCACTTCTAAGCGCTCGGTGGCATGCAGCTCTTGCTCATGGGAGAAAATGGGGTTCGGGGAAACGGTATTCAGTCATGCTCAAGGATTCAGCAGCTCACAGGCATGTGCACGTGATATTTGCGCCGAAATTAACCTCATGTCGGGCGATTGACCGCAAATTTTTTTTTGTAAAAGAGTGAGGATCGGATGTCAACATCTATCAAAACACATACGGGCGAATTCATTCGCTTCTGCTTCATGTACAGGCACTGGTCTGAATTATGTTGAATGATCGATGATTCCCATGTTTTCATCGATCCGTCAATCAAATCAATCCATCAAGACTGAAGTCGACGGGTCAACTTGTCACGGATGCTATTAATTCCATTGAAATTTGTTTCGGACGCCGGAGCAGATGCTGATTGAGGTGCCCGATGACCCCTCGGATCTATGTTGAACTTCCGCCGTCAATGAAGTCGTTAAGCGGGAGGATGTTGCGAAGCGATTCTCCTCTGACACATCGGATCAGACGAGCGAAGAAAACCGGCTCACGGAACAGAATAATATAGTCAATAAAGAAGTAATCATAGAAAAGATAACATGGATGTAGTATGGGTAGCGGCGTAACTAAACAGCATGGCGCCCGGGACAGACTCAGGTAATGGCGCCGCCCTCCATCTCTCACTTCCGTTTTAGGTATAGTATGAACACGATCGGATTCCTTCGAATGAACTTGCTAATCTCATATCCTAGGGCCCCCTGCGCCCCGGGCAAGAACCCGCTTGCGCCGCTCCAGCTATTCATGCCACTGTGAGTGTGGGATTCCACTTCGGACACGAGTTATAATCCCCGCTGGTTTGGACTGCGGCGTTGACGTTTTTCCGCAACGTGATTTAGCATGACAAAATATTCTGTGACTTCTCGTAACAGAGAGCGGCAAACATCTAAAGTCTAAACGGTCGGTGGGAAACGGCAGATTCCTTAGGATTTTTTCCATTTTTCCCTGAGCCACTGAGAAGGTCGAGAGTGTTTTTGTTATCGATTGTTTCGTAACTTCAAAAAGGAACATTAGCAGCGGAGCCCTCAATCACTTAGGCGGCTGGCGGACAGATGTCCGGAGGAGATGACTTTAGTTGGTTTGTCTTAGCACGATTCGCTGCGGCGCAGCAGCTTCTTTCGAATCCGAAATGTTGCAAGAAACCCACCTCACTGTTTCCATCGTCGTCCGGCGCTTCACTTACTCGGACGACTTCAAGTCCTCCTTCCTTTGGACGCATTCAACTCAAAATCTATCCGAACAAAGCCTCGTTCTACTCTTTTCAAACGCGCTTCATGAACGAAACCCTCGGTCGCCCAAAGAACGCATCCGACGGCTGACCCGCGGCCTTCCGATTGGATTTGGAAAGCATCGCATGCACTCGGCCGGGGCGAGTCCGGGTTACGAACAGAATCGAAGAGCGAATCCACACCCTGAATTTGAGCAGAAGCTTCTGAGTGTGTGCGTACGCTTCATTAGCGACCGCGTTGACCGATGTGGGACGCTTTAAAAGTCGATTCCGTTCGCAGGTCACGACAAGAACGGGCGTAGTTGCGACGTGTTATTTCAAAGGCCATCTTTCTCTCTTCATCGCTCATCGTCTCCATAGTTTGTGAAAGAACTCTTCCTCACGTATTATTTTCTCTCTGACGAAAAAGAGCTCTCATCATCGGTTCGGTCAGAGGCCAGGCCCGCGACGTCTGATTGTGGGAAGTTCAGACTTCGCGGACGAAACAGAAACACAAGCCGCTGAAGTTTCTTGTTGACATTCCCTCAGAACAACAGCTCCGGATGTCTGTGTGAAACGCCTACAATACAAATCTATTGTAGTCCACAATGGCCTAGCGCTGCAAACCGCGTAGTCGGATTCAACCACTATCGGGGTTTTGGGAACCAATGTTTCCTAATCTGTTGAGTCGTTGATCCGTATTGTACGACGCGTGTCTGGATCGATTTCAATGGAACGAAATCTTGTCGAAATTCTATAAGATACCTGTTTCGCAAATAAGCGTTTCCAGCCGTCGAAAAGAATTTTCTCAGCCTCTGTAGAAGATGAAACGGTTTTTAATGGACCCGATCTGACAGAATTAAACTTAGTGTTTGACCCCTTTCTTCAAATTTCCGGTCAAACTACAAATGAAAGGATACTTTTCTTGTCTGTTCTGGGCTGCGTTGATTGACGGCGACTGCACAGCCGCTATTCAGTTCCTCTGGTGGATTTTGGCGAAGATTCTCACCATCGGTTGTAAAGTTCCATGAACGGACTTGTCAGTCATTGAACTTCCAGCTTGGACTCCCGCAGATCGAAAAACTCGATGACGATGGAGTTCCAAGTGGTGATTCAATCACTCCTCCGATCGAGATCTTTCGTCCGAATAAGCAAATTCTGGATCATACAGCACTTCTTGACTCCGATCTTGCTGCTCATGAGGGAAAACGATCGGCTTGATTCGTCCATCATGCTGGTTTTCGCTCAAACAAAGGCCAGAATGAACGGCCACGACTACGAAAATACAACGGTTACGCGCGACCACGTCGTCATTTGATTCTGTTCTCAGATTCGAAAGTTGACGACGCATCAGAACCACGCGAAGAGAAGGGAAATCCATTTTTAACTCTTTCCGCTCCGTTTGTTGAATCGCATCTTTTCTTTTTCCTTGTCGACAAACCACGAAATGTGCGATAGCTCCAACCGAAAAGTACCATTCTCACCGCTTCGGACCTTAGATGGCGAGCCTGAGCTTTAGTGATATTGTGCCGGGAACATGGTTCCGTTGCCGGACGTCGCATCGTCGGAATTTCGTTTTCTGACATCCACCATAAGAACGTCGAAGTTTCGTCCCGAATAACTTCTGACTCCTCATGATCCCCAGGACTTCTCCCATGAGCCACGCGAGGCTGAGATAGTTCCACATCCACATGGACTCTTTTCTCAAAAAATATCGCGTTGTTTGGAGATGAAGACACGAAAAAAGTGTCCGTCCGCGAGTGTGAGGCTTCGTCCAACAGCAAACTCGGAATATTGCAAGACTTCCCAGATAGTCACGTTCGAGTGCTCGGACCGTCCGATGCCAGAGGAGATACCGATTCTGGTTTCTGTGAATCTGGTCAGCCGTGGATCTGTCTGGACGTTCAGAAACTTGAGCTGATGGCCGTTGTTCTGGCCCAATGGAAGCGACGACCGCGATGTCGACGATTATCTGCGATTGCGTGATGCTTGTACCGTGCGTCGGGCCGAAAACCGAAGCGAACAATACTTTGCGGCGTTTCAGCGAGCCGGCTCCGAAGGCTGACCGCATACGATCCGTTCGAATAGTTTGAATAAGTATTTGTACAGAAACGATTGTCGTTGACACCGGCGCGTGCGAAAACATTCAATAAAAGAACATCATATCCCGAATACCCATACCTTCTGAGACTATCGATCTCCCTGGATTCAGACCAACGAATACGACGTTTGAACTCTTTGTCAGAAACCAAGATCCATCCAGAAGTAACGCACTCAAAACTATTCAAAACTAGAAACGAACGCAGAGAGTGACGTAAGAAGGGTCAAAGATTTTTTTTGTCAGCTCCTTTTTATGAAGCCCTAATGGACAGCAATCGTCATCGTTAAGCGTTTCGCTCGATTTCATGGAACATGTGATGAAAGCTTTGATTCTTAGAATAGCGAGACGACGAATGTAGTCTGAAAATGGAGAAGAACTGGAAAGATGTACTCACACATGGATGTATTTGGTGCTCCGCATCGTACTGCATGGTGACGTCTCCGTTGGTGTCTGAGGATGCCTCAGAGAATTGAAGTTGAAAATCACGGACATGATTCGTGGTTGCTCGTCTCCAAGGAGATTTCAGACTCCCTCAGCTTAATCGAACAAGCGGAACATCAAGGGACAGCCACGTCTGGAAAACGTGAAGAAACATTTCATCAAACTGAGCAAGCCGAAGGTAACAGGGGCTGGGATCGGGGCAGACTCGGTTCGAGAACATCGTAGTGACAGGTCATCGAGTAGAGAGGGATAAGTATCATCCCTTATTCGCTCGAATCAATCATAGACGCCATGTGTTCACTTGTGAACGAGGAACCTAATTATCATAGTGACTACAGGATCGCAGCTGCGTTGAACGTCCAGAATGGAGACCTCTCCGGGATCCTTGACACCGCTATCTCATGAATGGCGGAGTGCACGTCACACAACGAAAGTTGACGACGACTCAACTTTGGATCAATATTGAGGTTACTGATAGCTGTCATCCTATCAGATAACTCACGAGGTGAGACTCTCTCGAACACTGAGCTCTGCCTACTTCCGTTGCGGCCGGACGCTATTTTTCGAGAATCAAAAAGTCGAGACAACAGTGGAGACATTGCCCACTGCTTATTTGCACTTGTTAAGCAGCGAAACTCGTTTTATGAGATAATTTCGAACTGGACCTTGTGAGGTCTCTTTTCGTAGTCGAGCACGACGAGCTCCCAGAAACATACCGCTACCCTGAATACCGAGAGTGAACTTTCGGGAGTACCTGGTATTTCATTGAGGAGACTAATCATCCTAATCTCACTAACGAAAATGATCCGATTGTTGGGCATAATGACGAAGTCGCAGAATTCCACTTCGATCACGTTTTTAAACTGTTCGATAGCAGGCCAGCCGCCACTAGCTCAGAGATTCGGGTAGTTTCACTCTGTCAGCAGTCTTCGTGTGCCACTCTCACAGCTCGGTGTACGCGTTCGAGACTAGACTTAGCGAGGTGGTCTGTCTCTCAGTCAGCCCAATGGCAACAACAACATCGCAGCGGTGGTCAGTGGCGCCAACACGACACGCTTTCGCGAATAACTAACCATCGCGCTTCTATGAGGCATCATACTACGGATGAATGTATTAGCAGCAGTTTATTATTAGATGATCGCACACACGCCATCTCAACGGAGACGTTTTCGACGGCTGCTTTGGCGTCTCATTAAAAGAATCAGAGACATAGGCCAATCAGTGCTGTTTGGCAGCCTTCGCCTTTGCTCTCCGAAACGACGACAGCCTGCGCCAGTTTCCCTAACGCCATCTCTTCTCCCATCGGTGTTGATCCTCAACTCTCCCATCAAACACCTCCTCGATCCTGAGAGAGAATTCCCCACCGTCTAAGAACACCGGGCAGAATGTGAAACACCTGGTTACCGTTCCACTGTTCCGTCAGCTTAACTCTCAAAACTTCCGATTGAAATGTCTGTGAAGAACACGAACTCCCATTCGGTCTTTTCGTATCGAACAACGATATGTTAGTCTGACTTACGGAAAGCACGCGTTCACGACGGAGAACACCGTGAGCTCCGAGGAAATAACCGCTCGACTCGTTGTCATAGAAACGTCACGGAGAAACTCTGTGTACAGCATCGATATTTCGCGGTTCACCTTGAAGGAGCTCTGATAACTGCGTCAGAATAGCTTGAGCCCTTTGGGACTTTTATCGAAAACATCGGTGGTGGAAGCACAGTGAACTGATACGTTGTTGGGAGACTCCAATGAGATCACCAAACATATCTTCGGCCGCAGAGGATTGTCGAACTCCGGGAACCTTCTACCGCAATACGAACTGAGAAAAGCCGGAGGGAGGCACTGGCGAAATATAACGGCAGCTTCTTCACTCAGTTCGCGCCGTCGGGAAAACTGCGTGGGCTCATCTCAATCGACGGTTTCTTATCAGGCTCGACAATCATACGTTCGCAGACACGAATCATCAGATCTCATCTTACAGAAGCTCGGCCACTGACCTGCGGAAGCTCTTCCAGCCTCCAGAGGAATTGACTTTGGGAAAGAAAGCTCAAGAAGTTTCAGTGAGCCTAGATATCAAATCGAACACGCTTTTGATCAGAACTCTTTGTGGATCCGAACTGGAGAGGCAAATCATTGATCAGGTTCGGTTTGTACCGCGCGAACGTCACTGATTCTCTGAATGGCGTTTGCGGTTGTGACTTGGAATAATTCTTAACCACCTTCGAGCACTCCGAATTCTCGAAACAATCACACTGAACCCAAATATAGCTCTAATTTCGGCGATCTCGAATTCGGCGAGAGACTGGAGAATCGAGCCATGCTCCGGAATGATTTACCAACGTTTTGGGAAAGTATCATTTTCCTGACGTGAGGCTTCATCATATGCTATTAAAGTCAAACGTCGAATTCCTAAGTCAGTTTCTTAGCGAAGGACTCAAACATGGGAACATGAGGTCACTGGAAGCTTCTTATCGCTGGGGAGTTATGTTGTTGTAGGGCATCTGACTTCGTATTTCAGTAGAAAGTGGGCGAAGGCTGTTCGACACACGATAGGGCAGAGCATCACCTTACCAGCATTGTTCGGACTTCGACCTTCGTCGTGCATAGAAAACTTCACGACTCCAGATAACTCTGCCGATAGTCTGAATAATTGCATTTCGGAGGCAGCTGAAAGGAGAGAACGCTGCATTTCTTAGAAACAAAATCGATTCCCCAGCAGGGATCGCGCACATCGAGGCAGATCAGTTCTTCGATCAGAGGCGGAGTTCATCGAGTGGATGTCCTCATCGTGTCACCTTCGCTGTTCTTCGATTCCACCGAGGATGCAGAGTATTCAACGTTCGAGACCTGATGTGAGATAATCACTCCACGAAAATCCGTTTTCTCCTCACGGCTTACATCCAGCCAGACACATCGGAATCCATTTCACATTTGTCTAAACGATGACTTATCCGTTATCGCCTGGCCGTGACAAGGATCTTCTTTGGATAATTGGTGTTGTTCGTTGACCTTCAGCTGTTTGAACAATTTTCGCGCGCGTTCTCCTCAGATACAGATCGGCCGTTCTTGGGAATCGGGGACTAACTAGAACAGCTGAGTCTCGCTACCCAATCCGCTTTTTTTCAATTCTTCAGTGGCAAAATGGAAGACGGCAGCGGCGGAATAACGGATTTTCGAAAGTTATTCTCCTAGAAAAACGTAAATATTTGCGCACTGGCTCTTTTCATCAAGTATTGAATATTAAACACGGAAAGGATCATCGATTATCAAAGGAAGTCCTGGAATTTCTCGACTTGAGGAATTCGGAATTGTTCGCTGAGAAACATTTCGCCGAACGAGGTCGTTCCCTGCCTACGTTGAGCGAGTCGTGTGTGGCCCGGCAATCAGACCGTATTCGGACCTAAATCAGGTGATCACTGAATCGGAGAAAATCGGAAGTGTCGGCAACGCTACTCTTGGCTCTGAGCTCCGCGTACGTTACTTTTATTGATATGTCTCTTGATATCGTGAAGTTTCCGGCTCATTACTTCAGGCAGCAGTGTGTAAATTTTCGGGATTCCGAAGATTACATCGACAATGCACGCACTGATTTTGAATTTGACTTTTTCGTGCTCCTCAGGATCTTGGAGTAGTCGTCGGTCGACATAGAACGCGTTTCTTTGGCAGCATCGGAAGACAATGGTTGACGTTTCACAGTTTTCCAACAAAGAGTGAAAGAAAATTCAGCTGTGGAACAAAAAAAATATAGCGGGCGGTGGGCAGAATGGGGAATCTAAAAATGATGAAGTTTTCACCTTTCCTTTTCCTGCTATTCATTCGCTGCCCTGGGCGGTTGTCTCTTGCCACGGTCCAACGGAGTAAATCGGCAAAAGAGTTCGGATTCCGGTGAAATTTCGCAGCTTCTGAAGAAGTCCGCGATTCCGTGTTCTCAGCAAGACGGCCTTTGAGATTTTGGATCAAAACCGAGTTCTCATTTTGGACATCCTCCGATGATAAGTGAAACTTTGATTAAGATGTTTCCCGAGGTTATCTTGTAACCGATACTTCAGGCTTGTGCGAACACGACATAACCTCTGCTCAGTCAGAGAAGATATCGAAGAGCTTTTGGTGCATCTTCCGCACCCGAACGCTGAGACTTAAGCACCATGTTTATTCAGCACGTTTGGACTTTCACGGATATCAACGAACACTTGCCGACCCAGAGCTACCGCTTCGCCATCATCCGGTGCGTGCCTCGCGGAACAGGTGCTTGCAGTCGGCAGCACAACCGTTGACCAAACATGAAGTCAGCGACACCCAATGAAACGTGTCGAGACAATTGTTACGAGAAGGAGAAATTATTCAGGCAACTCGGGAAAACGTCAAAAGAATATCTTCCGTTCAAATCTACAACAAGCTACAAGCTGAGGGCCGTGAATCCATCGACAACCTATCCGGAACGCTCAGCGTCTCTGCGTCGCTCAGCCAACAGAATCGCTGATCGCGGGCCGCATTAAAGCTTTTCCTGATTTGCGACTCCGCTAAGCAGCGACGCGACGTGTCGCTCGCTTTCGTCATTCGGCGCACACCCGATCCGCATTGCTTTGTTCGAATCGAAAGTGGGAGTGTGTCGTCTAATGGGCCAACGCGAGCTTTGGATAATCTCGTCTCGTTTTCAGATACTATTCCAGCTCGGGAAACATCTTTTTTCGATTTCACTTGACGCTGGCTTCAGTTCAAGATCTGATGGAGGGTATTTTCCGGACCAACCCAACAATGCTCGCAATCGGCATCGTTGAGAATATGGCGGCGGACTGATATACCCCAACACACACGATCAGCACTCTTGTGGAAATAAGTGCTATATGACCATTAAGGCAAAAGAGTGGATTTTCCGCATCTCTCGACAGTGGACCCGATGGCGACGCAGGTGAATTGAAATTCAACCGTTATTTTCGATTCGTTTCTCGACGGCCACGTCAAATCAAGTTCATGGAGTCATTCTCAAAGAAGCTCCCGACTACACGGTGACATTTTCGGAATTGAGATTTGAAGACAGGAAGGATTTTCAAGCTTAAAAGCATCCGGTATGGAACGACAATTGATGATCGGAAGGATAAGAGCGGTTCAATGAGCGGATATATCGGTTCCACCTCCGGCAAATCAACAAAGAGGAACCATTCAGATAACGGTGGAAAAATTCAACAAAACGAAGCCGGAGCGTTTACAGTGGATCGAGTTGTTGAAAATCTAGACAATGAGCGTCTCGTTGTGCCCACCAGAAGCGGGCGCCAGTGGGTGGTATGGAGAAAATGCAGCACTGCAAACACGTACGCCACGCACATGAACCATCAGCTTCGGAACTGGCAGAGCTCAACGGCAGTGTCACCTTTGACTCGTTGTACACTTGATGTTTGAATGGAGGGTTATGAACGCGTGTCCTATGTCGAGAACTGATGGGAGGCATCACTAGCGATGAATGAAGAGAGATAATTCGCGTCATGCCAGACCTGCCCCCCGGGCTCGCCTAGAAAGTTTTGCCGAATATAGCAAAATCAGTGGCGCTCAGAAGATATCCGCATCGATAAAATGAGAGGAATTATCCATCTGGATCTCAAGAAGAGGAGGATTTCAATTTCCTCGCGTTTCAGAGTTGTCACTTCAACGAGCCTGTTGTGTTCAGTTCAGCTAAGCTCTCACCAAGTCTAGTTGTCGCCGGAACCACTTGTACTCACCTTTGTTGGCTCCGTGGGAAGAGCATCAGATGCGGCAGTTCAGACAAAGCCTTCTTGGAAGCCAGTGTAATGCCTCTGTTATGTCATTCAAATGTTTTCAAGTCTCTCAAAGAAAGTGGCCGCTGTTACACGGAACCGAAAGCTCACCTGCATTCATAGGGCCGGATTCATGAAGTTGACGATGACAGTCACCGAAACTGCGGGCACGACCGCCACAATGATTCCTTATCCCACAGCGAAAGCACAACACAACTCTGAAGCAAAAAGTTTCCGCGCACTTTTCATCGACCGCTATCGCTTAGCGCTTTCCGTCGCCGTTCATCGTTTGCTGGGTCTGGACCGCTGTCGTGGATCTGCTGTCCGTTCGCTGAGCTAGCTATCAACAATGGAACCCTTGCCACTTGGGCGAAGAGGAAATCTAAGATGGCATAGCTTCTTGAAAGAATCGGCTTCGTCTGACTTCGGCATGCTGATTGCTTCTGCTCATCATTTCTCGATATCAACTACTTTCGTCTCTCCCATGGGCGCGATTGAATCTCTGAACTACACACCGATAGAGCTTGAATTCGAGCAAAGTGACTTCGTCTTATTTTCCTCGATGACGAGTATGAATGACACTAGTTCATCCTGATAGATTCCGGGGAGAATGACACTGGCTTGAATCTCGAGAATCTTCCAGTTCGTGACTGCCGAGGTCGCGGAAATCCTTTTCGTGGCCCACTATTACTCTCACTGAGTACCTTAATCAAGGCATCGTTGCTTTCTCCTCCCAAAAGGTGTAATTTTATTCCAGAAATGATGCTCGCGAATCCTCAATCGAAAGAATAGTGACTTCACGAAATCGACTCCCTGAAAAAGTGCCAGAGCGGCTTGGCCAACTCACCGCCGAAGAATACTGGGGAAAAACTGTGCTGGATAAGATCATAGGCTGAATTCATGGAGTTCATAAGATCAAGGGGTTCCTGAACGTTCAGTTTGAAGAAAGATGAAATGCTGTATTGATGTTTCATTCGGACTCGCGGTCGGTTTCAGTCATCGTAAACATTGCACTAGGGATCGACTGCAGTATTCAGGAGAACATGCGGAGCAGTCTTTG
Source organism: Neoseiulus cucumeris (assembly GCA_021527715.1). Taxonomy (NCBI): domain Eukaryota; kingdom Metazoa; phylum Arthropoda; class Arachnida; order Mesostigmata; family Phytoseiidae; genus Neoseiulus; species Neoseiulus cucumeris. Next base: position 1,036,493 of record JAJSRV010000028.1, read on the forward strand.
ATTCTGTGATTGGTGATTGCTGGGGGTTCCAAGTTTCGTGAAGAATGTTGAAAGCTCAACGAAATCGCTTCGAGATTGAGTCTCCGCAGATCACTAGCCAAGCCTGCGGAGCGTCCTCGAATATAACATTCTGTCAACTCGTACGACTCGACGCTAGTAGCGTGTTTCCACAGCTCAGCAATTCTATTTGGTTCCAGTTCGTGGGACGAATCATCAACGAGGCGGATATGTACCAGCGTATTCTTCTCGATTTTCGGAAGATGCAGGGAAATGAGTTCGTCCGCGGAACTCAGCCGGTAGAGGGGATTCCTCAAGAATATAAATATGGCGGCCAGTTCGACAAGAATTCGGATGTAGTTTTTCTTAGCTAGTTCAGTGCTCGAGATTGCATTGGGGATTAATGATACGAGTGTCCTGGATGTTCTGCAAACGGGAACTTCTTATAGAGCGAGAATATCTGTTAATGCATTAAATCACCCTATGTCGCGGTCTTAGGTACCTAGGTGAACAACACTCCACCGAATCACGGTCAACGCTAGTGATTTTGGGAATAATGGGTTGATGTTCGAGAGACGCCGGAGTTTGGAAAGCTGTCTGAGATCCTTGGTGCTGAGAGCCTCATGTCAGTACGATGGGGTTGGGGAGGGGGGGCGGGGCAAACGTCCTCGAGCTGCCAGGAGGAACAAACGTTAGCCGAGAGCTTCGTAATGTGCGGCGAACGGTGAACCTTGACGGCCATGTTTTCCAATGTTTTTTTGTGCACCTGGAGCCGGACCCTGTAGTGCAAGGAGCGTGCATGCGATTTCTTCGAAATGTGGGCATACATATGTAGGGCTGGGGAACTTTCAATCGTGTTCCGGACAGCTGCCCCTGAGCTAGGCGGCACAAAACGTGAAAAGTGACCACCTTCACCCCGAATCGGCACCCTCTGCAATGAGGATCGACATCAAACAATTGGAAGGCTGAAGCACACCATCTTGGGGCTCGCACGGTTTCGACGAAACTGAGGATTCGTCGGATATTTTAGGTGTAAGCATAGTAAACGATCCCAGAGTACCAAAGAACTGAATGGTCCTCATCGAATGTGCTTGTCACACACCGGCTATCGAATAAAGACTTTGGCCACATGGATTTAAGACAGTATCGGGCGGACGTATCCACGCGGGGTACATGTGAACACCACGAGAAGCGAGATTGAACTGGGCTATCTTTCGACTCGCCGGTACCGGCTCAAGCACGAAACAGCGATGACGATGCATTTTTTAGCTTCGATCGTCTGCATGAAATGTGCTTCCAAGTCCTCTCGACGGCTCACAGACTTCGTTGCATCTAGTTCTGATTTGGAAGAGAATAGAAATCAGAGTTCAACCATGGTTCGCGACTCAAACGCGGGAACTCCCAAGGATGATGCACGCCTTGCGGCAAACAAGTTCAATCCTGCCATGATGAATGATTCGCGAGAAAAATCCATGGGAGGCGAAACTACATATTCCTGGTGATCTATATGAACAAACTCATTGTTTCGAGTGAGAATCGAAGCGACCGGTTCCGGCCATTACCGGCCATCCGACTCGAAGGCGATCTTTTGTCTCGGCCGAGAGGGAATCTTGAAAGAAGTCGAATGGATCTGTGGATGTATTCGATTGCTGCAGTAAGGGACGCCGTCGCGTCGTAGCCTCGCCTCGATCAACTCGCGCGTGAACGTCCAACGTGATCGAGGTTTATACAGGTGAATGCAAACGAGAAAACGCGGCGTCGTTGACGCCCTTCATCTACTTTCGAGTCTCAATACTTCTTTCAATACTTTGAGAATCCACTGACACGCCTTTTCATGTCCGGAGCCCTTTGATCTTCTCCTTTGTCGTATTTGAAGACAGCAAGAATGAGGATTCCGATTCCGAGCAGCCTCAGTTTTGCAATCGAGCCGACTGCCTTATCCGACGTAGCCTGGCAACATAATTCATTCAGAATGCCGCTAAAAACGACATCCGATCGATCGAAGCGACAAAAGAGCTGAATTTTTATTGTGAGTACTCACGCTTGGTCTGTTCTCATGGCGAGGATGAGCAAGCTGAACGTCATACTTTCCTCAAATGGAAAAAGTCTATGCCTGGTTCCGGTTGAACAAGATAAATCAATATATGAATTTGGCAGAAAATAATTTGACGAGAAAATACCTGGGGCTATGGGATCGATGCTTTTCGTTCTCCATGCAGCCTCAGCTTTCGTGAGCTGACGCCGATCGGTCAGACCTTCCGACATAGATACTGAAATCTCTCATTTCCCCTCTTCTCCATCACTTAGGATAGGGGGTCAATAGTTTTTTTACATGCGGAGATTCCGACGTGTACCAACAACGTCGCAAAAACAGAAAAAGGCTATAAATCTCCCGGTGGTTGGGGCGATGTCAGAATCTGGCAGATGACAGGATCCATCGGCTTCACCGAAAGCGCTCACCGCTTCAGCAGGACGCAAGATGGCAAAACCTTGTCCTTTTAGTCGGAAACGCCGAACTGAAACTGGACCTGTTGGACGGTCGATTGAAACGAGCGAGCATCCTGCATGACATCAACCAAAGTCTCACGAGACTAAGACTTTATGCGTGCCTACCACAAGACATGAGTGGAGACTACGGATCAGAATCGTGATAACGGTTTTGACAAATTCAAAAATTTTGCTTGAACACACCGCGGGCACGTTCTCGACCCCTTCACAGTCCAGGTGGAATGATTCTAATCGAATTTCACAGCGAAACTCAGTAAGTTGAGTATACAGCCAATGCAGACATAAATCGAGAAGGACGTTTGAATCTTGTTATGAACGCTTAGAATTTCGAGTCGTCCAACGTTTTCATGATCTCTAGGACATTTTCGTCCGACCGCAGAGTGAACCGGCGACGGCGAAAATTTACCGAAGCCCATCACCTACTTCTCGCGGATTTTTGATTGACGGATTCAGATCACAAACCGAAATGCATCGCGGAAACGCGAGGTCAATCTACAGAGGTCTCTCCTCGAACAATGACCTCAAACAAGACTGAAGGGAACTTCATCGATGGATATCTGTTTTCCGCCTCGCGTGGAGGAGTGGAAACATTCCCACACGTGAATGCAGCCTCGACCAGGGGAGATTGCTAGATAACATTTTTCCGACCGACGTTTTCGAGGCACGGCAAGCTGAATTAATTGCCAGCAAGAAACCTCGATGGCAAGATCACTTCAAGGACCGAGGCTTCCCGAGGCGAATCCTCAGTTAAACAAGAGCAGCTCGAGCTAAGGTGCTCCTATATTCGGCCTGCTTTTTATGCCGCAGATCCTCTGGAAGGGTAGACTCCAGTTCTCATTTATTCATACAAAATCAGACAACGTAAGAGCAACGAAACATGTGGTTCATCTTAACGGGGAGGAAGAACGTTCCCTCCGTCAATAATTCTCACCCCCCCCCCAAATAGTTTCTTGAATGAACTTTGTCCATCTTAGGACAGCCCGGAGTTCAGTTACCAACCTCCAGAACATTACTTCAAACTTTGGAAGTCTTGCTTCTCAGCATGTAACCATTCACTAATCCTTGAGGATGGCTCGAATGAGTATACAGTGGGAATGTGGTCGATCCAAGCAAAGAATCCGAGTACAGCGGGGATTCCGCCGAAGGCTCCGAAATAGCTTCATCCGCGATTGGGCACGTCGACTCGGGATTACTTCCACACTAACAAACTCCGGATTATACGACGTACAATCACAGAATTCCCTGGCGGAGGGAACACGGGGTGGCAGGCGAGGGTCTCGAGCATACTATGCAAGATGTTAAGCGCAGTCGTCGTCGGATGCTCTGCGCGGGAGTCGTGTTGCATTTACTCAGTTGACGTGCCTGTTGAGCCGTTGGGAATTCGGCAACGAATTCCAAGTCTTCCGGAGATCGTTCGGGTGTTCTCAAGGTTCGGGGAGTCTTTTCTTTCGTCGTTGAGGTTTGAAGAGAATAATTTGGGAGAAAGCGGTTTTCTGAACGCCGAAATCGTTCAGCCGCGATATCGGTTTCCACAGCATTGTGCCTGGAAAGAATCTTTCACTCGATTATATTTTCGAGGAACTCTCCCGTCTGCCGCTCGCTGAGAATATTAGATACAAAACAGATCAAGAAGCGACGACGTATCCCTCTTCGAGGTCAATGAGACGGAAACGAATCGCGACCACCAAACTTTCAATATACAGTCGGAAACTGTTCGAGAATCGGGGCTATATTTACTCAATGCAGGCTCTGAGGATGCGGAGCTCTCTCAGGAAGTCGTCCCGGAAGATCGATCCAGGTCGGACGAATCCGTAGACGACTTCTGCTCGGAAGTTTCCTTCAACAGATTGTAGTCGTAAAAGCAACTGCTAGACCCCTGTTTCCAATATCGATGGGACTGAAAACCTCCCCTTCCGCGGGAGAGCTGAGGATCCCAGACCGTCGGGATGAGGGGAAAAAGAGAATTCCTTACAATCGATCAGCTACGTAAGAACCACATCCAGTTCTCAACAGGGACATCGAAAGCTGTGGTCTTTCTCGAGGTATACCGCGGTATTTGTGGATGATCTAAAATCTAAAAGATCTAAAATAGAGAGGCGCCCCCTTATTGGCAAAACAAATGTGATAAGCTCGAATGACAAGATTCTCAATTCATGCGTGAAAGACTATTTGAGCCGGCACGGGGTTCGAGTCCGATCTTTTTGCACTCACTTACGAAGGCCACAGGTCGTTCGATCCGGTATATATTTCTGGGGATTCTGTCACTTCGGAAAGCTGCGAACGAGATGAATATTTTTCAAGAAAGTTTCGACGGGATATAATCGGGTTTTCTCAATGCATTCATCAGATCTGCCTTGAAATCGTGACGAAATGTCCAATTGAGTGCTCAGTTTTCAAATCGAGCTGATATCTGCCACCACGAACGCCTATACGATCAAGGTTTCCAGCTCAAAGTCTAATGATTCGGCAACGATTCTTCGTAGCTTTTACCAAGAAATTACGTTTCTATGATGGTTGGAAACAGATCCAAAACTCCGAAACAAAGCCGAACTAAGAAATTAGATCACGACGAAAGTTGTTCGTCCTGAGCCCAGCTGCATGGTAGATAACCTTTTGGAACGATCTGAGGATTCTGATCCCTCCCGAGTTGCCACGAAGAAGCAATTGGAAAAACGGTTCCGGAGTGTCATTGCACCCGCCCATCTCGCCTTTAGGGACAGTACTGCGGGAAGATAGCGGCGCTAGAGTTGGTGCTTAGAACCCTTCTCAACCCGCCTCCCACGCACACAACTTGAATGTACTAGGAATCGAAGTTCGATTCCCTTTGAATAGAAACTTGTCCGCTCTTCGTCAAGCACTCGTGACCTCGCAGAGCCGGCGTTAGATGATACTTTACGTTCTTTCCCAGCACGATTTTCCATTGGATTATCTACGGGCGCGGCGGTCGCTTCAGTTATGCAGACGCTCCGGCGGCTTGCACTCTTTCCTTTAGCACCATCACCCGCTCTGGCCCCCTCCTCAAGTTGATCCACGAGCAGTCATTTAGTTTGATCAGGTGTAGATCATTACTTCACCGGAGTCCGCCGCATATGCTGGGATGCTTTCGCGAGGTTTGAATGCCAAGTTATTCTGCCGTTCTCAGGAGTCGATCTTTTTTCTGTGGCTTCGAGGCCGTCCTCCCTACTTCTATATTCTGAACCTGACGGCCTTGCACAAGCACCCGCCAAGATCAGCGGCCAATGCGAGCAACTTATTGCGGGGCCCGGGAAACGAAGACTCAGACGTGAAAATAACGAGCAATGATTTTTTATTGAACTCCCTCGCCGCTCCCCCTTTTCCCTCTCAGAGGTTCTGGGTCACGTCGTTCGAGCGTGAATGTTATAAATGGAGCAGCAATATGACAGTCTCGACGATCTTGAAGTTTCCTAGTCCCACATCGTTTCCCCGCTTTCCCAGCCACCCTTCGGAGCAACCGGCGGCCGGAACATTTTCCGGAAATACGGCGTAAATGATTGTTCAAAGAGCTGTGATTGGTACATATTTCCTTCGACAATACATGTACATATATATCACAGATGGCCTCCGTCACATTCAATGATTATTCCCTGTAGTAGTTTTATGACATCATCAGGCGTCTACAATCTCGCCCAAGCCGGGTCTTGATACCTTCCACGATGAACGCTCCTCTGTTCATCCCATCATTCTTCAATTGGGAGCACACTCGTCTGGAATGCTTCAAGATAGAATCTCAGCAAAACGTAGAGAGCGAGAGGCGGAAGAATCACCGAAATCGACGATTTCGCCATCAATATCCAACCGAAATGAAAAACTGATGGGGAAAAAGATTGTGAACCTTGCATCCACTGATTTGTATTCGGACGTGTGGAGTTCTGTAAAGGAGGCTGCGACTCGGACAGGATCGATACGTCCGAGAATACTCTCTCTGTCAATACGGTTCCGACTTGAGATCACGCCTTCAGCTAGCTTTCGATATCGGCCAACTTTTGGCAATGATTATCGGCGTCTTAATCAGAGACTCGGAAAGCATTCGGTGAGCGATTCAAACCGACTCGGGAATGCGGAACCATGGAAGGGAATACATTTCCGTGTTTCATGGAGAAGATTCTCAAAGGATCGTTGCTTTGAGTTATCGAGTTACGCAAAACTCCGGGGACGCAATAGCATCGGAAAAACGCCCGATTCCGTAATACCCGACTGAATTCGCAAATTTTCTCCAAATGGAGAATATCAGGCTGGCGAGATCTATTCGATCGTGACGACGAGCTCCTTCGCGGATCCAGCTACTATCGTTCGGTGGAATCCACTGCCGATGATCACCAAAGCGTAGAGGAGCGTCTGCAACGAGAGTTTCGTCATGATCCGAATAGTTTTGGTGCAGTTTTAAAGTATGAACATCCAACAAATGGATCCATTTACAAACTATCGTGGAGAGACATTACCGCTAAGAAAGTGACCACCCCCAAGAGCCCTGTGCAGAAGTCGTAGTTGACGTAATGGATCACTAAGCCACCTCCAGCTGAGCCAACGAGACATCTGCAAGAAAAATGGAGCGTTTGAACGTTCCAAAAAATTTTTCCAAACACTCTGCCGACAGTTTTCCCTCATTTCTGAAAGGAAGAGAAATCAGTCCACTTCGCACTTGCCCGAGAAAATAGGATCCTTGGAGACAGCCGCTCAACAACGAGTAACAGGTGAAATCTTCGGGAAAACCCAGATATTGGCTGAAATGACCGAAGATTCTTCATTGATAACGCACTCAATTCAGGAAAGAATGAGCCTCCGAACGTTTTAGAGGAATACGGGGAAAACTCACGTCATCTTCCTGTAGGAATTATTGCAGGAGACAACGTAGAACACTCCGGCACCGAATCCTATCGTTGCTTGAGCCGCTATCACGCATCCCAGTGTCCTGTAACGAACATGAAGGTTAAGGTTCATTGTCGGATGAGTTCTTCCAGTACAGCAATCTAAACGACGTTCGAATCCCATGCTTTGGGTCACTGAACTCGGGTTCAACGGAAGGGTCATAGCATAATCAACTCAGAGCATCGTTCTCCGACCCGAGACGCAAAATTTATCCCAGGTTCCTGGAGAGCTTGGGTAATTACTCAATCGTTGCTCTTAATATAACACCAGTTGGAAGTTCGTGATGCTGTTCAGGTCGGATCCTGAAGTTAGGTCGTCTATGAAAGATGAAAACTAACAGCGTCGTTCACATTCTCGGGAACCGTACCAATTTCCAGGTGAACTTTGCCGATTCGGACTCCAACCTCGATGTTTTCATTCAGAAATTTTCCGAACAGTTCGATGAAAGTGAGTTTCTGAGTTGAGAAGGGATTGGAAGAGGTTTCGAGAAATAAATTTTGAGCGGCTCCTTGAAGTAGGACGAAACTAGAGACTCGATGAGGAAGCAGAGTATCGGTCAACTCATCGATTGAAGACTTCAATGAAGGATGCAATCTGTAGACTCCCGTTGTTGAGCTTCTTTCACCCCGAGCAGTCTCCAGCTGGCTGGCTGCCTGGCTCAGATGAACCAATACTCTGCGTATCTGACGTAGTAAACCTTTCATATGAATCTCTCGAAGCTTTCCAGAGAAAAAGTTACACTGCGTTCTCAAACCGGCTCAGATTATGGCGAAGAAAATGATATAGATGGAAACGAATTTTCCAATGGCTGTCATCCTCGAAACGCTTATAGAAGCGACTCATCGATTGGCTGATCACCTGCCTGTACACCACTCCCTCACTTTTTGCTACGCTGGCAAACTCTGCTCGAGGCAAGAGAAACTTTCATCAGAGTGAGAATGTTCTACTAGCTTACACGGTCCACACGAGATGATTCGGTGACATCATCAACCACCCGGCTCCGATGAAAAGTCCTCCAAAAACTGACCAAATGCGCGCATCGAACTGCGAAAAGAAAATCGATTCTTATGTAGGCGTCAAACACTAACAAGTGAAAGCGACGCAACCGGTGTCGCGATCGAGCAACATCAGTGCCCGCTAAGTAATCCTATCATTAAGCCATCAAAAGTTGCCCGAGGTTTTTTTTCTTGTCAAGCAGCTCCCGTTGGCGGGAACCATCGATCTCTAGCGAGCGGAAACTTTGGGTGGCGCACAAATCCATTTCTAACAAGGAATCGCTTCGAGCATGGAACGCTTGAGCTAATATATTTGGAAGGCTGAAGCAATAGCCAACTGGGGTCGTTAATCTCCATGAGCAACTACATTCGCGACCGGCTTCGCAGAGTGAGATGGGCAAATTACATCAGCCTATAAATGCTATCATACGAGATGCATCTCTCTGTTATAATGCGAGTCTCCTTTGAATGGACTCGGCGGCGAGCGTTTCTCTGCATGTGGGCGGACACGCGCATCTAGATGTCTCTGACTCGTGTGTCGCGATGATGTTGCCCAGTCGATTGAATCGATTAGGGCTGTTATCCTGAAGGGAAATCGACTCCTCTCGAAGAACTGATTCCAGGTGTTGCAGCCACGAGCGGTCGAGTTGTGAGTTCGTCGTGACAAGAAAACGACGAACGCCTTGGAAACGTCTTTTCATGACATGTTCCCCGGCGATCTCGTACAACAACTGAGGAACTGGTTTCGCGCAAGAATATCAAGCTTCCGACGTTCCCGTGCTGTCGTCTTCCAGCACTCGCGAGACTCCTGATCGCTGCGAGATCTATGTTGCTGAACAGGAACGTCGTCCTTTATGCTGGCCCTGTTGCTTTAGCAGACGGAAGCGGAGAACACACTGACGTCATTGTAGAGGGTCGATATGCGTTTCCACACGGAGTTTCATCCAATTTTCCGGGTCGAGTTCAAGGAGTCCATCATTCTCAATCTCGCCAGCCTCGACTGCTTTTATGCGGGCGTTTGACGAAACACATTAAAACATTTTTGAAAAACAACAAATATTTTCTTGCTTGACCATCACTCACGAATATTTTGGAGATACGCTGCGCGAGCAGGGATGACATCGAATACATGGACGCTGACACGAGGAAGATGAGTCCTTTTTGAAACGAGTCGAGGTCGTAATCCGAAAGCTTGACCGCAAGTGTAGAGTCGTTGAAGGCTATCGACATGAATGTCAAAAACAGTACTAACAGATCGGACACAATTTCGATACACAGCATGCGGAGGAAGCCTCTGTTGTTCCGAGAACAATCGCCTGGGTAAGACAGTATTGTTCATTAGTGGACACTGTTCGCAGATGCATCAATTCGTCATTGTCCAAGCGAGGAAAAGAAAACACGGCGCTCGATCCCATGGGAGCTCGCAGATGAGTTCGAAACAGGCTTCGGCAACTTGTCTTCCGATGAGTGGCTACGACATTCGAGCATCCGCCTTGCAGCGTCCATTCACTCACTTCGGCCGTTCGCATGCCCTGCAACACTGATCTTCTCATGAGGCGGTAGAACTTTAAACAAGCACAGAGTGAAGAGGACGATCAGGATACAGAAGGCCGTATAGGGTGCACTGAATCCCCAAACCTGGAAATTTTGATTCCCGTGAATCTTCCATTCTAAGAAGGATGTTCATCATTCTGAATGACATTGTAAGGTCGCTCTCCATTTCTGCCTTCTCGTCATTCCAAACCAACAAATGCTTCCTATTTGCCAATGAAATGTGTTCACGAACCTGGTAAAGAGCACCTCCTATGGCAGGCCCAACCATCACTCCGACGCCAGCGAACATTTCAAGGACAGGCTGATAGGGAAGGGACTCTTTATTAGCCTTGAGCAGAGAGAAATCTTCAGAGAATACGTCGGAGCTGTATCAACTGTTTATCAACTCACCAGGAAACCGTCCATCTTATCTCCGAAGGCTTCGGATGCCACGGCATTGTAAGCAACACTCGATGAAGTAACTCCCGTGGCTTGCAAGGTACGGAACGCGAGACTCGCTCCGAAGAACTCGTTCGCATTCCGCAGTATATCTGTGAAACTACACGACGGAATTCAAGCGAATGTTTCCGATCTTTTCCTGTTCCGTCGCGTGTCATTCATTCTGGAAACTTATTTTCGATCTGTGGGCTCCCTCACCTGAAAGCCACCATGAAAATAGCTTCGACGATCAATCCGAAGACCAGCACCCGTCTGGGAGAGATGCCGTCCTTGATCTGGATAGAGGTAAAACGATCGTTATCGTCACTGGGTTCTCTGTCCTCGCGACACCGATGAAGTCAACGATTGACTCCCCACAGACGTAGTTCCCAAAATAGTTTAGTCAACAATAAGACGAAAGATTCGACTCCGGGGAGCGCGCATAAGATTACATCATTGGATGTTGGATTATGTCACCAGCAGGAAGGGGTTATAGAGATTGGTGGATGTGCCAGTCCAGCTAAATAAGCATTTCCGTCGTTATTCAATCTTCTCATTTCCACTTTTGTACAAGCGCCGTTCCTCGGAATTTCCACGGAGTTCTATTTACTCCGAAGATCATCACAACAGAGAGAAAGCCGAACAACATGTGATAACGATCGAGATTCAAGCCGCTCGCTAATTCCTGGAAGCCGGTGGCAGCGTGTTTCGGGCAGCGATTCTGTCACACGGTACATCCTCATACTGATCGGGACTAGAGGTCCGCGCTACGTTTACCAACTCCGATTGCAAAGCTCAAGGAGCGAGGGCGGAGAGCTTTTTCTTGAGCTTTTATAACAAACAAGTCCTGAGCCGACGTTTTTGTGAGAATTTTTCTCAATTGAAAGCTGCGTCTGTGGCGCCGTTCCGGAAGCTGATTCTCCAGCCGCCTCTAATCCTGTCCTTAAAGAGTAATTGGCTCGAGCTTCGTCGAGAATAGCTTCAAACTGAAACAGTCGCTTGCCGATGTGAGCGCCATCGGAAGAGACTGAAAAATAGTGCTGAATGTCAGAGAATTTGATTATATCCTCTCTTCGTTCTTCGGCGTGAAAGCTCCTTCAACTTCATCCGAGAAGCGCGCGAAAGGGAGGGCGGAATAGGCGATAGAGCTGAAATTCGGCGAAGCCGGAGAGTTTGTCGTCGATGAATGTTGATAGGAATTTCTACCATCATGATAATAACTAGAGCTTGGAAGTTTAGGCATTATTCATTAATCACCCTCCATCAATCCATGGATAAAATCGGAGGCCGATCATTCCATGATATTCGCCCAACAAAGTCGTGGGCTGAAAAAATCAGGCAATATTTCACCAAAAATCCATCAATTCATATAGATTGATGGAGGTTCAAAAATGATTAATGCCTAAACTTCCAAGCTCTAATAATAACCAACTGATTCAATCGAAGCCAACCATGTCGAAGCTCAAGCCAATCACAGTAGATAGGATCAGGATCTACTTGCCCCATTAAAGGGACCGGCGCACAGTGGGCTAAAACAGCTGAAAAAAAATCATGTCTGTGTATTGCGATTTTAGAGAGTGGAGGATGTTCCCCGATAGCTGAAGTGTCGGTAACACAGTTGTTTCTTGCGCATGCTGAGATATGCCGGATTTTACAAACATATCCATCGCGGTACCTTGCAAGGTTTTCTCCGAGAGAGAACCCTGGGCTGAAAAGTAATTTTAGCCCACTGTGCGCCGCCCCACCGATTCAATCCGAAGTACTTTAATATCGCATCGAATCAGGTCGCTGGTCCAACACTTCGAAAATCCAAAGGACTGTTAGTGAAACAGGTGAGAGAATGGAGATTCAATTCATCCCGGGGAGCCATAACTTTTGACTGAGATAGGTTAGCGACCTGATCTCACAATCAATGTCATCTCGAGGCCAGGTTGATTCCCTCCAAAATGACTCCAAAATCAGCTCGCCAGCCCCTCTTGAGAGGGAACGGCAGCGCCTTCAGCTGGTTTTATTCGAAAACTTCTGATGGAATCCTCATCGGAATTTTCAGGGGCCAAAACAAGGCTCAGCACAAAAATGCGCAAGGCTGGGAGATGGTCGATGAGAAGAGACTTCCGAAAAAACAAGAATTTGGCGGGGGCAGAAGGCAGCAAGCACTCTCCGTCAACGGTGAAGGTCCATGAAAAAATCATGGACGCGCAAAAGCATGAAATTACGATCAGATGAAATCCGGAATATGGTCTTATACAGCACCGAAATCGGAGTTCAGGAAGGATTGTAACTCACGGAACTTTTTCTCCTCCATTGCATGAAAATCTGGAGCACCCGTTACTGCCAAAGAAAGCTGAATCGGAGCAGGTATCGCCGAGGGTTCGATTGAGCCTCCACTTCGAGGATATTCTTCTCGCTCATTGGGAGTGTCTGATCGAATGTTTTTGTGACATTCGAGTACCTAACCTTCGGAGAAAATGATTCGACATTCAAAAGACTGATTGTCCGACCCTACTTTCTCCCACCTAGAGTAGGATTTTGCCGAACTGTGCAATGCTCGATGCCTATAAGGAAATTCCCATTAAGAAAATGACGAATCAATCCTGAAAAATGAAGCATCAATCAATTTTTCTACAAGTGATGCTAATAGAAAATTCATCAAAAGATACGATTCCCCCGAGATGGCAGACAAGCCAAGCTTTAGGGGAGAGGGTTGCAAACAACTAAAAGTAAGTACACGAAGGATCTTTCACTCTGTTTACGATGGGCTGAAATGCACTGAAAAATAATCCAGCCTTGATATCCTCACAGGGGAGCGTAGCCGCTGAGCCGCCATCGACGACCTGAAGCGCGCTCACTCAAACCAGCAGAAGTAAACTCCGGAATGAGAAGGTGAACGCAATGTATCTAAAAATATCTCCTTCCTTAGAGGCTCTCACTCCAGCGAACAGGACACCATGCCAGAAATACACGAGAAGCTTTCATGATACTCTCGAATCGAGAAGGACCGGCCTGCCATAGCCGCACGACAACACTAAACGACTCGCTGAAGACGGGTCGAGGCATGAAAGATATACGCTGTGTGTCGGAAGGATTGAGTTGGTTTCGAACTACATGCATGTTCACCTTTTTTCCGATGACTGGGCTGAGAATGAAGCCGACGAGGGGGAGACAGGCGAACACGAGCCCGATTTGCACGGAGCTGCACCCTCGTGCTGATGCCTGGAAAGGACCGAGCAATCAAAAATACAATGACGTCCAGTTTCCGAAAGGCTTCATGTGTTCCCCATATTACAAGAAGAAAAAGTCTTAATCCCCTTCAGGTTTTTTTCTCCTGCGAGCAAGATTCCAAGACGGCAGATTGGTGAAGGATCTTTTGCTTCTGTTCGCTAAGCTGACTTCGTTGCATTTGGGTTCACGCTCTCGCATAGCAACGCCCCAAGAATTTCCAATCTTCAACAAAACTGATGGTCGGAATCCCCCTAGCAGAGGTCGAATGTCAAGTTGTGCAACAGATGCTTCCAATTATCGAACGTGACAGTTCTCATTAAGCGAACGGCTGGGTCCCTGTTCTCAGCAATATTGGGAATCGAAGGAGGTGCGAGAAACATCAGCATTGCTGCTTGGGAAAATCTCTGCCTCGTGAATTCAGAATGGAATCAGGAATTTTCGCCCCGCGTCGGTTTTCGATGAGGATAATTCTTCCCTTCTTCATCAGAACCGTCGGAATGTATCTGTTTCAGCAGCGAGAGAACGCGATCTGTTCAATCCACGTTTCCGACTGATTCTGGAGCAAAACGCGCTCACTGAGGAATTAGCCTTGAAGGTGAAAAGCAGAGCCCCGTCGAGGCCTCACTCAAATTGGAATCAAGTCAGTGGCGAGCTATGTAGTACACTAAATTGCGATCGGTGCCATGGAATAAGAGGAAGACTACGAGGGTTTCTACTCTCGTCGTCGGTTGGCCTCCGGTGCCGCAAAGGCCTGAATGTTTGACAAGATTAATCACTCCAAAATTAGCAAAGTGACAGACGTGTCCCGTTTGCTGCCGGTCCTGTTTCGTGTCTGATCGGAGATTTCTTGCGGTCCCGGGTGCTCAGGCCCTCCACTGTTTGTCGAACCTCCACTGTTGGTGGTGCAAGTGTGTACTCGATGCGGTCCACATCAAAATACAGTCGAGCTCGAATGATATTTGTTCTGTGTGTCGAACGGTTACATTCTGGGGAGAAGAGTTCGGAATCTCAGAAATTCCGAAAGAGAGATGCAAATGTGAGATGAAAATATATTGGATCGAAGTGGGTCCAAAACGGGATCTACTCTATTGTACTTCCAGGTTCTTCCTCACACACTGCCGTGCGACGTCAAAAATTTCCATTCCATCAAAGATTCGCCCTGTTAGTGCTGTTTTTAGATGGCCTGTTTTTCCACGAGTGAATCCTCTCGAGTCTTATGGGTCTCTTTCTAAGGACAATGAAAGCCTTACGGTCGACTTGGAGCAGAATTTCCGCCGAAAAGTTTCGGTCGGATTTGTGGAAAAGAACATGCGCGTGAGTCTCTTCGCTTGGATCATGCGGAAACAATCAAAATTAGCTCCGTAGGGATCAGAGAGGTCATTCCACGGGCTCCAGATTCACCCGAGAACCATCTTCGCTAATCGTCCACGAGAATATGCGCTTGGAGAAGATGTCAAGGACGGGGCCCAGGATTCTGTCTCCATCAGGACGACCGTTATGGATAGTCCCTCCGAATGAGACGCTTGGAACCAAGGAACTGGTCGGGGGTCCCTTCATGCGAATTCCTCCATCCATGAGATCCAAGATAACGATGAACCGCTGCACAACAGGCTCTTTGAAAAAGTTTTTCGTTTTTTTCGCAATTTCGCGGAACTTCTAGACGATTTTCCGTCGCCGAGCAATGGGGCCCGCGAAATGCCGCGATATACGCCCAGCCCTACCTGTAAATGTTAGAAATCTCGATTCTTTCGCGCTCATATTCTCTCCTTCCCGAAAATTGAATCTTTGGAAGGGTGTCCAGGGCGGAATGAGCGTACCTCACGCGAGTGACATCCCGGCCATGGCTAAGTATAAATCTTGACATCTGGCCGGATCTGGAAGCTTGAGGCTGCGTCGAAACTTGCTCCAGGCGGAACCACTCGGACACGACGGTCAAGCGATCTTAGTTTTTCGTAGTTCTTTCCTCACGTGTTCGCATCAAATTTTTCCGAACATTGATTTGAGCTCAGAGCTCAAGCTGGTGTGGCTCACATGACGCCGCGCAGTGCTCTACCATAACGCGCGACGAAGCGTGACTTCTGATACCATGCTCTCAGTTGACTGTCTCGAAACAATTAGACCAAGGAGTCTGGTGAGTCGGGACTCACCTCCGTCGGATAAAACGGTGCGATGCCGAGTGCGCACATCATGAGTAGGCATTTTCCAGAACAGATCAGGCCGGCATCCACGAGCTTTTCCTTCTTCCAAAATGTCATGCTGATTAACGACAGAGTTTGTCCTGCCCGCTTTGCGTCAGTGTAACGGAATCACCCTCCTCAGCAATGGTAAACATAAATGAGCAAGCACATGATACTGAGCGTCCGCGAATCACTCTGAATGAATTGATTGTCACAAGTTCCAACTATGATTCAGTTCAGTAATTTGCTGTTACGACTCTCAAAGCGCATTCGAAGGAGTTGCTGCACGCTCGAAAATAGTTTCCCGAGACATAGCTCGTCGACTCCGCTCTCTAATCGCGGAGAAAGTGTGCGTGACAGTTCTATCGAAGTTGACCGGCGGGAATTTCCTAAAGAAACCGGAGAAATACAAACACAAAACAAAGGACACGGAAGAAACCTCGTTCGAAGCGTGAGAAGTCCGCTGTTGAACAGCTGATCGACTCATTCGAAGATGTTCGAGCTGGCGCTCGTTGTGCGCATGCGCAATCGTCCGCATTGGCCCCGAAATGGAAACGAAGTCTGTCAACATACGTCTCAAATAGGAGTTATTTCAGTGTTTCCTTTCCATTTTCTGACGTAAAAACGGCCCTCGTTTCAACGGAAATACTAGTGGATAGTCCTTCGTCATCTAAGTTGCAGGAGCGAGATGTTTTTTTCTGTCGTAGAAGTCTGCTTGTTTTGAAGAAGAGAAGCCTCGATTTTCCTGGGAATGTTGCAAAATACGATGTAATAGCACTCGAATCGTGAGTCATTGACTTTACGCAAGAAAACGTGAGAATTCCGGTAATCGATTCGGAGAATCAGGTTGACGTTTGCGGATCGGATGTGGTGCAGAGAATCTCCTCGAAAGTCTATGACTCTGAGTGTTTCTGAGATCACATGAGATTGAAATGTAAAAATGCTTACTGAGCGAAAAATAACTCAAGAGTTCGTCACAGAATTGCACTTTCCTTAATGATTTGCGGAAGTCAGCTGGGCGGCACCCGATTCGATTCAAAATCTTTTTCTACGGAGTGAGCTCACAATAAGGTCAACGTCGGGAGGACTCGTATTCACATTCATTTATTATCTATCACTAGAGCTTGGAATTTCAGGCATTATTCATTGATCACCCTCCATCAATCCATAGATAAATTGATTGGAGACCGATCACTTCGAGGATATTCGCCCAATATAGTCGTGGACTGAAACAATCAGGCACCACTGAAGCGAATCAATCATATTGATTGATGGAGGTTCAAAATTGAATAATGCCTTAACTTCCAAGCTCTAATTGTCACTTATCACCTGCGGTCAAAATATTCGGGATTCTGTTCGAATCCCAGACTCAAAGGAATCGCGGCCTTTCGGTTCCGGAACATCTGATCTCAGAACGTTAAGAACGTCGATTAGCTGCTATCTGGTTTGTAAACAATGTGTGAGTGGTGGCTTGTACGCGACGTGCGATTCGCATTGCCACTCCAAGACTCGAGCTATTCCGATCGGAAATTTTCCGAACCGAAACATCGTGTTTCAAAATTTAGATTTGAGGTTAAACCGAAGCCGCGGTTTTGCAAATTGCGGTTTTTGGCAGGGCCTTCAACGGGCTCAAATTTCTGGAATTCGCTCATTTTAGTCAGTCGCGGCCGTCGTCATACTGTCCCATCGAGGAGGAGCGCAACCAGGGGGGCGCTGGGTTCAGCATAACATGAGGTGATGCTGGCAGTCGAAGGAGTTAGTTACTTAATGGAGAGAGACGAGGAGTGGCAGCGGACGGCGAGCGAAAACGAGAGTGGCGCTGAATGACGGTGCAATGAACTTACAATTAGACGTGACGTGGATGTCAAGGTGTCATCCGTCCTGCATGTGTGCTTTCATTGAAGAGAACGACTTTGTTCCATTAAGATTATTATTGTTACAATTGCAATGACTCTGCATGGTAAAACGAAGTGGATGGACCCTTCGAACGTTTGTAGCACGGAAACGAGTTGAGTCTTTCAGCTGACTTTTCTCGGAAGTATTGAGCATTTCTGGAACTCCGCTGTGTTAAGGATCCGGGGTGACACATATTGCTCCGCCACATGTTCGAAACAAAATGAAATACACTAATTTCACCAAACCGATTCCGGTTATTGGAGTTGAATTGGGTGCATTATCGGGGAAACGGAGAAAATACCAACAAATCCAAAGAGAGGCTCGGATTGACGGACTTGGAAACAGAAGCTGGTTGCGCCCCTGCGAAAAATCCTTTTCTCGGACGTCCTACCAGGTTTATTTGCGGAGGGTTCTGTCCACGGTTTGGGCTCTGCTGTGGACATGGTGTACACCGGAAATTTCAACTGTCGCGAACCGCGGGACGCACTGGTACCTGAACTGACGGGAGTTATTGAACGCGGGCTCATCATGAGACCTGAGAGACAATAATTTCCTCTCTAGAGGTCAGAATTCGTCGCTGCGAGTGGCGGTAATGCTCACTGAAACTGAATCTTGCAATGACCACGTATCTCTGGTGCTCATATCATCTCGAGATCTCTTTATCATCTGACTGAGGGAGCAAACTCGGGCCGCAAACCAAGTGCTCCTCGCGGACTCAAACTTTATGTTTAGTCACGTCGACATGTGACCACCGTCTCGAGAACCACTCACATTGCCGTCCACTCGATTACACTCAACTTCTCGAGAAGATTCATGGTTTCTCTCTGTTCTGCTTCTCGTTGAAGCTGTACTTTTTGAAGTCGCAGCCGAAAAGACTTGATTGGGATGTTCAAGATTGTCTGCCTTGTTGAACAAAATGATCGCCGTCGAGGTTAATTATTTGTGGGAGTGATATCGAGGATAACGAAGACACTCTATGCATTGATGCAGAATGACAACATTGACGACACGGCACAGAAAAAATCTGAATCGGATTTCGTTGATTCATTGAAAATGAGTGTCTCGAGGATTTGCAATGAGCAGAATCCCCGAAAACCCGACTTCCAACGGGCGAAAATCATCGGGACCGAACTGGACATATAGTCGGAGATGAAATAATCGTGGCCCGTTCGCGTAAGCGCTGAGATTGCGAATCTGGGTAACATGAACGGTTGGTAATGTCACTATCGACAGGGATACGGGTCCCGCTGCGTAACTTCCTCTCGCACTGATTGATGCGTTACACAGCTGCGATCGAACATCGGATGTCGGGTCGAAATCCCGTTGTTCCTCTCCTATCTCAATTGCTGGAAACAGAGCAGCGTCGGATCTCGACCGAGTGCGCAAAGTGTGATATATGGTCATGTGGATGGATCAATCCTTCTTGTTGTCGGAGACCATGTCCAAGGGACAATGAGCCCGTTTTTCTCGCCTGTTCAAATGAGATCAATCGTCCCTTCGCAACTAGACGCCCCTTTTTGTAGATGGACGTTTCGCAGCTGTAAGAGAATGCCTTTGAGGGAAATTTGTCCTCTGGCCAGCTACACTCTCAGTTCCTGTAGTTCACTGCAGAGCCCTGCAATCACTGAACTCGATACCGCCAAACACTTTTGTTCAAAGGACGAGTTAGAAAATCCGGTTTCGTCGATCCAGCGAGACATGCTCACTTCTCAGTTTTTTTTTGGCTTTGAGAGCATTCCTTCCTTTTGCGGGGACCAGGAAGAAAAAACTGACGTTGTTCGGCCACAGCCCGGACACGGTACTGTGGGACTCGCCCGCCCACCAAAAACCTGGTGTATCCCCAACATTCACTTTCGGGTGAGAGGTTGTACACCACCTGCTTGCAGCTCTGCTCCGGAAGTCGAGAGGAACGCGATATTCTTTCTTTGGTCCCCAAACGACAACGATGGAGAGTGAGTATTCTGTGGGAAACTGAATACCCTAGGTTGATGAAGTCTGAGAAAACATCCTCAGACGATTAACAATGTTGCTCCAACACGAGAGCACTCTCCGTCAGAAGCAGTTCCATAGGTCGTCACGGATTAAGATGACACTTTACACGCAAAGAATATCAGAATGAAGAATCAGTTTTCAATCGTGTCTTCGCGAAGGGAATAAATACTTCGGGGACACTCAAAAACTGAAACCGCCCCCCCTCGAGCCATTCCTGGATCCGTCACTGGATGTCAGGTGTATCGAGAATATCCAGTTCGTTTCGATTGCTGCGTTTTTGAGGAAAATACCATGTGTCGTCGCTTGTGGCTCTCATTGATATTCGGATAGAACTATCAGTGGTCTCCTCTTGGACTTCCTCTCCCGCCAAAGCTTCCGTCCATCCGGCGCCTCTCGAACTCTTTTTCATCCTTCGGTGAACTTCCTTTCTCCGTGAGCAGTCATTCACGCTCGAAGCAGTCCCATCGTCCTTGCAGATGGAGAGTCAGGATGACAATGGTTGTGACAGTTCTGTTCCTGCAGAAAGCTACAGACATCGACGAGAATATCTGAATTTGAAAGCGGAGAAAAATCCTCGGTCGGACGGAAAACTCAATTTCAAGGTTTGCCGCACTCAAAGTTATTCCGTGCCGACGCAGCAGGTGTTCCGATATCCGTTCCGGGTATGTTCCTCACACGGCATGTGGGAAGTGAATCACCAGAAAGATCGAAAGATTTCCACTACGACCACTGAAACGTAAGGAATGAACTGGCAAAGGCCGCGAGGAGCTTTTTTGCCTGGGAGGCGGTGGTCATATGGCCACTGCAAAGGAAATCTTCGGCATGGACCGGAGGCACTCCCGAAGAGAACTTCCGTAGCTTTGGCTCTTCGGCTTATTGTGAAGAAATCCGGAGGAGCCATGCCCCCCCCCCTCCAAAATTTTCGTTCGGCCCATAGAGTCCCATTGAAAAGATCATCATCATCATCTGTTGCCCCCCCCAAAAAAAGAAATGCGCACGCCCCTGGTAGATGATGTAAGCAACCCACAACCCACATGGACTTTTCGCTCAGAATATAACCTAACCCCACCTCACCCGGTACCCCGCGTTGCTCCACCAGGCGCTGGTTTCCGAGTTATTCTTTCGGACGAACAGATTAGGGCAAACAGCGTCGATGAATCGCGTTCGGGGGACCGGGCATTCCCCCTTTCGGTCATTGTTTCTCTTACTTTTGGAAGACCTGCTCCACGTTTTTCTACTTGAAATCGTATTTCAATTGATATTCATCAGGTTTCGAGCAAGTGCGACGTCTAGTCTGAACCGATTTCTCTTGAGCAAGGGAATCCAGTTCCTGACCGCCTAGAATCGTCAAACGAGGAATATCCTCTGAACATATCACTGCTGCGAATCCCAGCCATGACCCGTCAAGGTATGATGGTTGTGCAATTCGCTAAACTGATAAGAGAATTCAATCTGACTTTGGAAAGTTGCTATGTTGCAGTTCGCCAGCGGGAAAATGCAGCTTCGGTTTCGGAGTGATGAGATCCAAGATCTATCACTGCCGATACCGCTGGCTATCTTATCACGAGATTCTAATCATTGCCGAGGGCGTTCCAATTTATTTCAGGAAGCTAAACACCCGCTACGTGGCGGATACCGAGACGAACTCGAAATGAACGACAACGGTGATATTTTCCCTGACATCGGACGATCCTCCACACTGTCAGGAGAACATGTGAGTCGAGTCGCGAACGGAATCCGGATGATTTCCTGCATTTCGAACTCAATAGTGTTCGGTACGTCAAGCGTCCGGGTCGTCTCGAGAAATTTATTTAGTCAGTTATCGAATGTAAGCGGGAGTATCGGAGCGAAACAGCGGAAATAAGGTACTCAGTTCGAAGGCGTTTCAACGGAATGACTCCTAGATCAAGCCGTGGGAACCGTAGTGGTTGTGCTTTGTTTTTCGGCACAGAAGCTTTATGGTGGATAATAAGCCACGTTGGTAGCGCAAACACGCCTTGTTCGTTATTCGCGTGCACGTTCAGTGGCTTCCTGGGGTAACTTCATTCGGAAATAAGAAAGTCGGCCGCACGAACGTATACAAAACCTCTTCGGTGGCAATCTGATTCGGACCGGCATCTTCTGAACTTGAAGAAAACGAAAGGAGGCAATAATGAAACCTCAGAGCATTCCTGGAAGGAAATATCGAGCGACGAATCAGAAAAACTTTCGAATCGAAATGGCTTCCAATATAGAGTCATGCGCAGATTGAACATTCCATCGATTGGTTTTTCTGTGCCACAAACTCTGACGTATCAGACGTATATTGCGCTCGAATCCCCGCTCAATTCTAGGGCGGCTGATCTGATCTGATGACTTTTCCCTCTATAAGATTGTGGTGGGATATGTAGAGCTTTGGAGTTCAGGCATTATTCATTAATCGCTCTCCATCAATCCATTGACAAATTGATCGGAGGCCGATCATTTCGATGATAATTGCTCAACAAAGTCGCGACCTGGGACAAATATCCATTGATTCATACTGATTGGTAAAGGTCAAAAAATTATTAATGCCTGAACTTCCAAGCTCTGATAATTAGACGGTGAGGGTGCCTCTTATACTACGTCCGAACATGCCATACTAGCTTGTTTACGAAAAAGAAATGGTAAGTTTCAAGTCGTTCTAGCATTACTCAAAGCATACATATCTTGAGAAGAAAATTCCGGATTCAAAAAAGCAAACTAACGTCTGCTTGGGATCCCACTTGCTCACATATTGATTCCCTTGGGAGTTGACTTCCTCTAGATGCCATAAGATTCTCAGAGACTTGGTTCCGGCACGAATTGAGGGCTGCAAGACAAGCCCTAGTCTGATGCTCTCGAACAACTGACACACGCTAGGTGTTTGTTTACCAACGAAGTTCCAAAGGAATCGCTTTCGATTTCCAATCCGGAGCTTGCAAGCCATTTGAGAGGATAACTCGATTCATTCTATTTGCTTTCCTACTGCGCTGTGTTACTCATCACTTGCAACTTCCGGGAGGTTGTTCCCCCATTTTACGAAGGAAGTGAAACGTCGGAAGGAGTCGAAAAACCTCTCGCATCCTTCAATGATCGGCCTGTAACTCAAAAACTACGCTTCTGACAAAAAAATGTGTGATGGCAAAAGTTGCGTATCTAGAGCTCAATTAATCGATAAAATACTTTCCGACCCTTTTTCCCCCCACTAGTAGTTGAAGCTCGATAAAAACGAATGAAAATGTTCAAAAATCGTCTCGATTGAGTCTCTCAATCTCTTTGGCGGCATGGCATGTTGTTTTTTGTTTCGTGCGATCAAATAGATTGGGCTAGTTGGCACCAAAACCACGTTTTGTTGCCCAAGTCGGCCAGGTTTAAGCATAGACTGGGAATTTTTTTCGATCGGCGCATCAGACCCTCTTCCACAACTTCATGCTGTCAGAGTAGAGATTTCGCTCTTGCCCAAAGAGTCACCGGCATCTGAAGCGACCCAACGACGCAATGCCAACATGTCCCGGTGGCGGGGCACGTTGGCACGATTCCGGATGTTGTATTCAAGGGGCGAGAATGTTTGATAATGGAAAATTGACAGATGACTTGTTCACTCGTTCCGATTGTCGGACTCTTTTGCGCACCATTGTCGAGAAAACGAGTTGCTCGAGAGTCGTCACAAACAGCCAACTTGAGCTATGTGTANACAAATTGATCGGAGGCCGATCATTTCGATGATAATTGCTCAACAAAGTCGCGACCTGGGACAAATATCCATTGATTCATACTGATTGGTAAAGGTCAAAAAATTATTAATGCCTGAACTTCCAAGCTCTGATAATTAGACGGTGAGGGTGCCTCTTATACTACGTCCGAACATGCCATACTAGCTTGTTTACGAAAAAGAAATGGTAAGTTTCAAGTCGTTCTAGCATTACTCAAAGCATACATATCTTGAGAAGAAAATTCCGGATTCAAAAAAGCAAACTAACGTCTGCTTGGGATCCCACTTGCTCACATATTGATTCCCTTGGGAGTTGACTTCCTCTAGATGCCATAAGATTCTCAGAGACTTGGTTCCGGCACGAATTGAGGGCTGCAAGACAAGCCCTAGTCTGATGCTCTCGAACAACTGACACACGCTAGGTGTTTGTTTACCAACGAAGTTCCAAAGGAATCGCTTTCGATTTCCAATCCGGAGCTTGCAAGCCATTTGAGAGGATAACTCGATTCATTCTATTTGCTTTCCTACTGCGCTGTGTTACTCATCACTTGCAACTTCCGGGAGGTTGTTCCCCCATTTTACGAAGGAAGTGAAACGTCGGAAGGAGTCGAAAAACCTCTCGCATCCTTCAATGATCGGCCTGTAACTCAAAAACTACGCTTCTGACAAAAAAAATGCGTGATGGCAAAAGTTGCGTATCTAGAGCTCAACTACTCGATAAAATACTTTCCGACCCTTTTTCCCCCCACTAGTAGTTGAAGCTCGATGAAAACGAATGAAAATGTTCAAAAATCGTCTCGATTGAGTCTCTCAATCTCTTTGGCGGCATGGCATGTTGTTTTTTGTTTCGTGCGATCAAATAGATTGGGCTAGTTGGCACCAAAACCACGTTTTGTTTTCTAAGTCGGCCAGGTTTAAGCATAGACTGGGAATTTTTTTCGATCGGCGCATCAGACCCTCTTCCACAACTTCATGCTGTCAGAGTAGAGATTTCGCTCTTGCCCAGAGAGTCACCGGCATCTGAAGCGACCCAACGACGCAATGCCAACATGCCCCGGTGGCGGGGCACGTTGGCACGATTCCGGATATTGTATTCAAGGGGCGAGAATGTTTGATAATGGAAAATTGACAGAAGACTTGTTCAATCGTACCGATTGTCGAACTCTTTTGCGCACCATTGTCGAGAAAACGAGTTGCTCGAGAGTCGTCACAAACAGCCAACTTGAGCTATGTGTGATTCTGAGGAGGCATCATTCCTCAGCGTCGATATTCTGAGATCGTGTTCGGAAGCTGACAGCTAGCGATAATATCGTATGTCTTCGTATGTCGTATGTCGTATCGTATGTCTTGTCGTGTGCCAAGATGGAAACCGGAGATTCACGAAACTTACTTCGCGTGTCTTCTCGCTTATTCGGTGAATATGTTAAGCTATCGACTTCCGTCGAACTAATTGAAGAAAGAGAGGCCAATTCGTGGTAAGATTTCTAACGAAATCCATCATCTGATACAAAAGAAGCCTACTGCCTGACGTAAGATTTCTAACGGAATTGATCATCTGATACAAAAGAAGCCTACTGCATGACTTCACACAAGAAATCAGCGACGTCACATCCGTTGCATCGAACCATTGGAGCGACCCACAGAACGGAAGCCTCCGTTAAAAACGGGCTTATTTTTCCACCCCTATGATATCTAACGGCTGTCAAAGCCTACACGAAGAAATCCGCGATTTGATCAGAGCCACAAGATGATCCACAAGATCCTCAGTCCTCAGCATGGCCTCGCTAAGCGGTGATGCCATCTGTGTACTCGCTGTCATCGAGACGAGCACCGGAGTGGGTGTTGGAGTGTAATAAATGTAGAAGAACACAGATGTACAGGGTGGTTAGAATTCGACGCTTCACATGGTTATTGTTCCCATATTCTTGTGTAAGACCATAAGGACACCGCGTGGGTGACATTTTGTAGCCTATCCATGGGGAATTCTAACGGTTAAAATCCGGGCACAGCTCTTGACGTATTGCGCGATTGCCGATCGATTAAGCGGACCTATAGGATGCGTCTGTAGGAAATAGCATGAGGACTAAGCATAGATCCCGTTCAATCGTAAAAACGGCCCGGTTAAATGGAGCTTGAACGCCACCAGAACGATACTTGATTCTGAGTCCTGAAGGTCCGGAGACCTCCTTAGTCGGGATAATTCACATGGAAACCTCATATTCGGTTCCGGGATCCCCTCAAAAAACCTGCTGGACGGGAGATATCCAGCCGTTCTAGTTCCGTTCAAGCTCCGTTCAAAAGGGCCGTTTTACCGTTTGAACCGGATGCATGGCTAATGAGGGCGCATTCCGGCCAGGGAAATCTGTGTAAACGCTCGAATCTATTCAACGGAGAACATCTGCCAAGCATGATTTCCCATAACTGAGTGAGAACGACATCCATCCACGCAAAATCGGCGCAAATCCAGTGTGATTGAAATGAAACAGTATGCAACAGAATGAACTCATAACCCTCGTGTCTTGACATAATCACGAATTCTCGTTTCCAGCTGACCAATTGAAAAGCAGACGCCTTGCCTGTTTCGGTCACACACCGTTTCGGTCGGAATTCGTCGGGATGAGTTTCGCAGATTTGAGCGTTTCAACCGATTTCTCTGGCTGAAATGTGTCTTCAGGTTGTTTCCCGCAGACAAGGAGGCCTCCGATGGGTCCGTTGGATCGCTCGGCAATTGCCCAAAGCCAGTGCATAGATCGCTCAGACGGCAATGTAAACCGTATCAGTATTCACGGGGAAATGTTCCGGGAAACGGCACGCAGAGATATTGTACTTGAGATAGAGTAAAAATCTGTGTTACGAACGAGGGAGTATACTCACCCGGCTAACTAACCAAACCTGAAGCCGTTTCCTGTCAAGACAATCGAGATTACCCGCCTCGTTATCTACACTCCAGCTGAAATCAATCTATGAGGTTTTCTCCGTCCGCTTTGTTCACTCTTTTTATTTGAACAGAATGCGTTCGCGACCATGAGAGCTCCCTCGGGAGACTAGAAGCGAGCTGTCTTCCAAGAAAGTGAATGCGGGCACCTCTCACTTCTTCGAAGAGCTCGAGATGAGACTCCCGTTCATCTTGATCCTTTTGGCTCAATTTCAGCTTATGTCGGGGGCTGTGCGGGGCACCCCCCGCAACCAGCGAGCGAAATCCTTACGCCAACCGAAACCGGTCAACTGGAACCTTAGTTACTACTCCGAGCCGTTCAAACCCTGCAAAACACGGAGGAAATTCAATGCTGTAGAGCAGGCTAGAGTCCACGGCGTCGCAGTTACAGTTTTCCGGAAATGCGGGCCGAGATTCATAGTTCCATACGCTACGCGCTACAAATTCCCTGCATTCGGTGAGTCAAAAGTTTCCCATTCCAGTTACAATCAACCCCAAAATAATTAACGCGTCTGAGTGGAGTGGGCCATCACGAGCGGGTTTTGTTTGACGAGCGCGTTCTTTATCCGAGGGTTGACTGTATGTACTTTGAAATGAATGCTCTTGGTTCTCCTATCAGAATAGGACGGATGGATGCGAACGGAATTCGGATTCTGATGTTCGCGTTCATTGGATACGATCGTGATGTTCCACCTGGGACTGATCAAAGTTTGAGAAATCTGCTCCTGAAAACTATTAACTTTCTTCCACTGAATTGCAGCCTTACTCAAGGCGGCAGACTTCGTATGCTTCCTCAGCAATGTCGCCATCGGTTACTTTGACCTCTACGATCAGACCAAAATTGTGACCGATGATGACGTCGAAGATGTTCTGAAAATGCTGCAAAAAGTTTGTCATGCAATGGATAGAGGAAATCTCACGATGGTGGCGAAACACGGAAAAGAGGAATACGCGATACCATCCGGGTTCTGTCACGAGTACCTCTACGATCTCCTCGGGTGCTCAATGAAAGAAGGTGGTAATCGAGATGCGGATGCGTCAAAGTACGCAGTCGGGTATTTCATGAAACTACTTCTTTAAGATTTCTCGTGAAAGATATGAATATGAAGAGCGTAGATCCAGAGCGTCGTATTTACTTTTCTTTCGAAATAGAGATGAAAGCGGCCCCCGCTTAACGCTGCAGCGTTAACAGCGCGCTATGGTTTGGTTCCTGAGAAAAAAAAGCGGCGCTAAACGGACCCACGTGCCCGAATGCAGATCGATACCCAACGCAACTTTATACATACAAGAGTTCGAATATCGTAGAAGTATAACGTTTTTCTCAACAATTAGATTGGATGAGATGTTCCAAATGAGCCGAAATATTCAATCAAGTTGCCGAGTTCATCGAATTTTATAATGTACCTACGTTTATTCAACGATTAGCGGTGGATATTAAATCTTTTAAGAAAGGAAAGGTGGTTCCGGAAAATAACCACGCTATGGCGGATCCGCGCTGAACGGGACCGCCTGGAGAGTGTAAACGTCGGAAGCCCGCTTTATCTTGGTTTTGGAAATTTTTTGCCCCTCGTGTAATTTTCCCACAAGGAAGCGCTGTCTAGATCCAGGATGTCGCAATTCCACCTCGAGGTCGCTCATTTTATAAAGATACCAGTCGAATTTTCGAGAGGTGTTTTCTGGAATCAAGAGGTCTTCACACGCTCGATCAACTTGCAGTATAAGAAAAAAACTCCATCAAGGAGACATTCCCTCACAGTTTTTCGCGGTTTTCTAGAAAAGTAGAATTGCGACACTGTTAACGTGGTAGGACGGGGGCGGGTTGGTATCGCCGGAGGAGGGCTGAACCAAGACGACGCTTTTCAAGGGCCGTGCCGTTGATAGCGGACAGCAGCATGAGCTCCTCAAGGGCATCACGAAGGGAATTACATAGTTCGGTTAAAGAAGTGGAAATAACGACATGTAAATCGATTTCGGTTAAAGTTAGTAGAAGGCCTCGATTGATCATTATTCATGTCCATGAACCACTTCCCCCGATGAATCGAGCACAAAATAGATCACTAACAATAAAAATTGTTTCAAGCACAAAATCGATCGTCGTGATTCTACAGAATTAGATATGTATCCAGAGCCTGTGACTTCTCTGTGATCGCATTCATACAACGAATCCAGATATTTGATTTTCTGCCAACTGTCCCAAAACTTCTCCTTCGTCTGACAAGTTTCACCATCCCGGGGGATCTGGATCGGTGCAAGTAGAATCTCATCTCAATGCGCATTGAAGACCAAATGAGAATTCTTATGGATATGGACAGTGGCGTGCAACTAGAAGATGCCGCCCGAGGAAGAATCGGCAATCGGGAATGCGGCCCCTCCTCCACTGGTGATTTTTTTCCACATCAAGAGCATTGCTGTTTGAAAATCCTGGTTGCCGAAAGCAGTTGATTCAACTCCAATTATCCCTCGAACAGTTTCAATCATTTGCGACGTTGACGCTTGTACTATGAGGGTCCTTTTTTTTGTTTTCCGTACATGGCAAGAATTATCCTTCACGACTCATTCCATGGAAACGGAGCACACGAATTGCGTTTTTTCGTCTTCCCGTTAACTTGATTTATGCTTTCAAATCACGACACAGCAAACTCGACCCATGAGAATGACACCCCCTGGAAAAAGCCGCCCGGGGCGAAACTCCCCTTCATGCTTGCCACTGGATACAAATGGCATCAATTGAAGAAATCCGTTCATTCGTTTCTGAGTAGAGTGTAAAAGGTAAAGGTAAAGGTATTATGTGATCCTTGTTTGGAACTCGCATTTTTTCACTACAAGTTCCATTCGACCCTGATTCAGGGGCGAGTTATTCTCAGCAGATCCGGTCACAGTTTTTTGGGAGAGTGCACACCGTTGAACCCACTCCCGACTGACCCTCGATGAGTGTCAGTCGATATCCCCATGGACGTGCACTTCGTTGTGTGCACGTCACATACGGTGCATCCCGGCGGCCGATGGGATTCGAACCACCATCGAGTCTTGGCTACAAGAATCGAACTGGTAATCGGCCGTTTTGATCCCTTTTCGGACACACGGGTTGAGTCAACTCCTACCAACGGTGCCTAGGTGAAGGGAGCGTCCTACCGGACACCCCAGCGGACACATCCCGGCACCAGGGGGAACGGACCGAATCGCCATCGGTGCATCTTGACGCCGAAACTCAGCCCCGCCGAAGCACGGTTACAGCCCCATGCCAAGGGGACCGGCATGTATTTATCACCTGTTAAAGTGTAAATTATTGTTTTTTTTCCGCCTTAAACGGGTGGAAACTTGTGTGAGCACAATTTCATCACTTGATAGGGCGACTTGCCTGTCTATAGCAAGAAAATATGAAACAGGGTATATTTATTTAGAGATATTCGTTCAGATCCTCCAGGAGAAAATATGTCTTACAATTAGCGACGTTATTTTTACGTACGTCGAAGAAATGGTCAACGAGTTGAGGATCAAGTAACCGCTTGAGAATTCTAGCGTCTTGTGCCGAGAGTAGGGAGATCACAGAGGGCAACTGCACGGTGCCGAAATATCTTCTGACGGACTTGAGCAATTAGATGTGCTTAGCCTTGAAGGACAGCCACACAGGGCAGCAGTGAAGGAACTTGAAGATAACTAGGGTGTTGTAAAGACGCAGGTAAACTTCTAGGCTTCTAAAGATAATACATCGCTATACCGTATGTTCTCTAATATAAGAGCATGCTCTTCTATTTTTCTTCGGAGAGTTCTCCTCTAGTAGAGAGTGCTCTTCAATTCGAGGTTGCTCTTCTATTTTTCAACGTTTCTGTAAGATGCTCTCCAATTATATTTTGAACTCTCTTGGATCGCTTGACTGTGGGTATCGATAGTACAACAGGTCCGAAATTGAGTTGAATTCGGGAATAGTTGAACAAGGCTTGGTCCAAAAAAAGAAAGCATCTCACTACTTGTCGTGCAGGTGAACGTTTCACCCCGAGATTCCGTAAATTCGTAACAGCTTGGCGAATGCTCTTCTATTAGAGGGTGCTCTTCTATTTTTCGACCCTCCGGAGAATGCTCCTCTATTAGAGAGTGCTCTTCAATAATAGAGTGCTGCAGGGGTATGCAGTTGACTAGTGGCCCAGCAGAGTTCGCGACGGCAGAGATATGTTCGCTGAAGTCAAGATTTGGGGAAACAGTGACCCCGAGGTTGCAGACGGATTGCACAACTGCGACGACGACACTGTTAACGCGGTAGGACGGGGGCGGGTTGGTATCGCCAGCGCCGGCGGAAGGCTGAGCCAAGACGATGATCTTCGAGGGCCGTGCCGTCGATAGGGGAGTGGAGCATGAGCTTCTCAGGGGCATCACGAACCGGACAGTAGATCTTCAGGTCGTCGGCCAACAACACGTTTTACCTCCGGGGATAGGAATCGACTTATGACCAGCACGAAAATGACATAGATGACGGGAGACAGAGAACCTCCTTGAATCACTCTGGATGTTACCAGTCATGTTGGAAGTACGGGCAATCGGAGGGCGAAACCGAGGATGCGAAAAGACGGCTAACGTTCAACTCAGCAGCATCAGAAGCGTCAGAAAGAACCTACAAAATTTCACGACAGAACTCCTTAAAGATGAAACGGACATGATAGTTATCATAGAGACTTGGCTAAACGGGGAACAGGAAACATTATTCAGCATTGACGGCTTCAGCTCATATTTCAAGTCCAGCAATGTAAAAGTGACAAGCTAGGCTCCGGCAGATGAATACTTTCTTCTTTATTCTAAGAGGATGACTTATCTACTGCCACAACTCTCCCGCCCCGAAATTCCTCCCCTCCTGGAATGGTATTTCAGAACGTTGCTCATCGCTGCGGACTTTCGACGGCAGCCCTCGCGGCATTCAACCCTTTCCAAAACTCCTTGAATTACTTCAACCGCGGTCAGTGGGAAAGAGCCAACAAACTGCTCAGTGAGACATTCTCGAGTTTTCAAGAGTGTCGTCTGTCTTGTTTTGCTGGGATCTGCATGCCGTCTCTTTTTTTTTCTCCCCAGCGTAACTCGTTCCTAACACCTAACCGTTCGTCGGCCCGGAGATGTGACGGACTGCCGCTCGAAGCAAAACCCGGAGAGCAACCTATGGTACTAGAGTGGGATGGGTTGTGATGTCTTACAGCTGCCTCTAAACGTTCTTTCCATGGCACGCGAGGATACATAGAATCGAACATCTTCGAAGCCCTGATTAGCCGTTCAGCCAACCCGTTCGATTTCGAATTATACAATGTTTTTATTACATCTCAGTGAGATAAATAGATTTCGAATTACAGGGACTGCCCACTTGGATCTCAATATCTTTTCGGGCCGCCCAGTCGCGCAAACAAACGCTCTCGTAAACTCTTGCACGATCCGAGATGATTAGCTTGGTGTTCCTGAAAACTGTGTTCTTCATTAGTGACAAGCTCGAGAAACCGCGTAGCGAGTGTTGCGGTCGATTGCAACGAGGAGCGCCCGACTTTTGGTGTGGGGACCGCTTCACTTCGACAACACCGCGAAGTCGAGGTGAACCGTATGCATCGGTGGCTTATCGTTGGATCGAAGACACAACCTGTGGCTACGCGGCCGGAACTACAGATCTAACGAACTAACGAACGCGGCCCGAACTAACGAAGTACAGATCAGAAAGTTTCTGAACAGTGACTACTGAACGGTGGAAGTGCGCGTCTGCGACACGCATGTTCAACCGGCTAGTATCTACCGATCGCCGTCTTCGACCATCACCGATCAGGCTCGTTTCGTTCAGACGCATATGAGGCGTGTTTTTGACGCCTTCGATTGGAGCCTGGACTGCGTCGATCAAGGGGACATGAACGTGTATCTGCTAAGCCCAAACGCAGATGCCCAGGCCCACCTACGGAGCAAGATGAAATTTTTTTTTTCGGAAGCAGCTCACAAAGGGGTGACCCTATAATTCTCAAAAGGAACTGTGAGTACAGAAGGAAGGAAAACTGAGCAAAGGATAGACGAGCCATAGGGTAAAAAAGAATGCTTTTACGCACGACCCAGAAGAGTGGAAAATTCAACTGGAGTGTGGGGCTCATGAAAGTAATACTCACTGAAAAAAAAACCAAGCCTCTTTATCTGGGAGATGAGAGCGGATAGTGTTGGATTTGAAGAGTTTGAGATTATACGTCGAAGGGAAGACATGAGTGGGGAGGGCATTCCAAAGACGAGACATGCGCGGAAAAAAGGTAGAGTCAAGATGAGAAGTACGATTGGTGAAAAGTTGAACAGAATAGGAGTGCTGCTTGGCACGCCGTCTGGTTACACGAGCGGGGACCGAAATGGGAGGGACGAGGGAAGAGATTTCGGCTCAGAATTTTCCATGAAAGCACCGATAAAATAGACAGAGGTTGGAAACCTTACATCGAAAGGACGAAGATTCGAGAGAGGAGGACAGGGCTTTATCGCCGATAAGACGAACAGCACGCTTTTGTATAGAATCAAGGATGGAAAGGAATGAAGGAGCGACATCACCCCAGACATGCGAACAGTACTCGAGAGAAGAGCGAATTCAGGTTTAACATATAGAGCAACAGAAGATGAAAGGGAGAAAAATAGCGCTTGGCTCGAAAAATGTGCTCCTGGGACGGTGAAAAATCTCTTTCTAGAGATGGATGCTGTATCTCCTCCAGGAGTCCAAGTCTTTCGAGGAGATCATCTTCCGTGAAATGGGTGTCGTTGCATTCGAAGATCATGTGTTTTACATTTTCTTCGTAAACGCCGCACCTTTGGCAGGTTCTGCTTTCCTACCTATTGGAATACATTGAGTGAGTTCTGGTTGGCAGCATGCCTGCTGCCAGAAGAGCGTCACCTCGCCGCTTTTCGTAGAGTTGCGTCCGTACACCGAGAGATAGTTTCCCTTTCCGGTATAGTTTCAAACAGTGTAAGAAGAGCATATCTTGTCTCCATCCCTGCTCAAGGATTTCACGAATTCTCTTATTGAATTGAGCATTGTAAGCGTTTAGAGCTGACCTCACCTGCGCCGAGAATACCACTTAGATTTAATAGCAGCCGTATTTTTCATTCAGTGTCTGGGTTCGGGTCACGAGTTCTGTTTGTCTTCCAATGATTTCCATCAGATTCAAGATGGCCTTTTGCCACCTCTCGTTGGGCATCGACTGGATTCTCTTCATTTATGTATCTGAGTTTGCTATCGGTTTCTCTCACGTCAGAGAAGAACCAACCTAGCTAAACCTTTGTGAATTCATGTTCTTTCTCATAGACAATCGCTCGGCAGTCGTGCACTTCTATTACATAGAAAGCGCGAGCCTTCAGGCAAATAACCTCATCGTTTTCACCGAAAAGTCCACCGCGCAATTTTCTGGAGCTTCGGATCTAATGGAAACAGCCAGATGAGATTCCATGAACGGCACGCAGAGATATTGAACAGCTGGAATCAATTTATGAGGTTTTCTCCGTCAGCTTTGTTCACCCTTCTTATTTGAACAGAATGCATTCTGGATTATGAGAGCTTCCCCGGGAGAGAATACACGAGATGCCTTCCGAGAACGTGAAAACCGTCCGTAACTTTTTGAAGAGGCCGAAATCGAGAACTTTCCCTGTAGCAAAAGTTTCTTATTTTGAGTCAAACTACACGATAAAGGAAGTTTTCAAATCGACCCGGTGAATTTTTTATGCGACAGGGAAAAAGGTCGAAAAAAAAATAGGCCGCGGAACTGACTTGCAAACTTCTTCATCGTGTAGTTTGGCTCAAGATTAGGAAATTTTGTCATTGGAAAACTTTTCGATTTCGGCCTCTTCAAAAAATTACGGATGGTTTCGCAAGGAAGCCAACATCAAGGGGGTCGAGGGGTGATTTTCATGAGTTCTCGCATTACCGTAGCTGCCGTTTTTCGTATTCTCAACCAATTTTTGCGTTTGGGCGAGCGTTTTAAAGAGGAGATCGAGAGGAATCTTTTCGTTTTTCATTTTTGAAAATTTGATGGAAGATGATTTGCGAGCCATTTTAAGCGGGACACCGAGAGAAAAAATCCAGTATTTTCACTCTCTAGTGAAACGTGGAACGGAGGATTCCATTGAGGCACCGTGATCGATGAATTTTTCCCTGGATGTTTGGAGTTCTCGCGCAGTACCAATCTCAGAGCAATGGGCCTATAAAATTGAACGATCTCGTTGCGATCACGATCACGTGGCGTTGATTGCACCGAGTTGTACTCCATGATCAACACAGTCAACTTGAGCTGCTTGATGCGCTCCGCACCTCTGGCTCTGGCTCTCTAACGGTTTCGGTTGCAGAATAGCGCCGCTCTCAAGTCGCAGTCGCCGCCTAAGCGAAGCCGCCGAAACTGCTCTGGGAAACTTTTCGGAGTAAACAGGGCGTCTCATGGGAAACCCTCGCGAGCCCCGGATGAAATTATTTCCCGACACACACTGCTCATGACGTTCGTACTCTTTTGCTTGGTGGAAGCGGAAATCCCTTCGGTCATTCGTCTGAGCACCCACAAAGAAATGTAGAAACGACGGGAAAAACGCTGCTGTGGAACTTGAAAGTCCTTTATTGTCATGAGAAAGTAATGTAAGCATGAAGCGCACGATTCATGTCCAAGGAATGAGTCCTTGGAGGAGTCAGGATCGCAAAGTCCCTCATTTCCTTACGATAGGATTTTTTCATTAAAGCGGTGAGCCGCCATTTTGAATTCTACCTTATGAGCTAGACCCGGAGCCACGACCCGCCGCAGTCAAGGGCATCCTCTGACTATCAGCAACACACAGTCGCAACGACATGACGCTTTGAAACGCTCTGGAAATCGCTGGCCGCTGGTTTTAAAAGAAAAACGAGGAAGAGAGATAGCCCGGATGGCTTCTTTGTCTGAGTTTTCGCCTAAATGAGCCAGGCCAAGAAATGTTGCAGCTTATAGTACACACGCTGTATACTCATTCGGCTAGCTCACAAAGCCTGAAGACATTTTCCATCAAAACAATCGAGATTAAACGCCTGGCTATCTATACTCCAGCTGAAATCAATCTATGAGGTTTTCTCCGTCTGCTGTGACCAATCTTCTTATTTGAACAGAATGCATTCTCGACCATGAGAGCTCTCTCGGGAGACTAGAAGCGAGCTGTCTTCCAAGAAAGTGAATGCGGGCACCTCTCACTTCTTCGAAGAGCTCGAGATGAGACTCCCGTTCATTTTGATCCTTTTGGCTCAATTTCAGCTTATGTCGGGGGCTGTGCGGGGAACCCCCCGCAACCAGCGAGCGAAATCTTTACGTCAACCGAAACCGATCAACTGGAACCTTAGTTACTACTCCGAGCCGTTCAAACCATGCAAAACTCGGAGGAAATTCAATGCTGTAGAGCAGGCTAGAGTTCACGGCATCGCAGTCACAGTTTTCCGGAAATGCGGGCCGAGATTCATAGTTCCCTACGCTACGCGCTTAAATTTCCCTGCATTCGGTGAGTCAAAAGTTTCCTATTTCAGTTACAATCAACCCCCAAATAACTAACGCGTCTGAGTGGAGTGGGCCATCACAGGCGGGTTTAGTTGACGAACGCGTTCGTTATTCGAGGATTGACTGTATGTAATTTGAAACGCTCTTGGTTCTCCTATCAGAATAGGACGGATGGATGCGAACGGAATTCGAATTCTAATGTTCGCGTTCATTCGATACGATCGTGATGTTCCACCTGGGAATGATCAAAGTTTGAGAAATCTGCTCCTGAAGACTATTAACTTTCTTCCACTGAATTGCAGCCTTACTCAAGGCGGGAGACTTCGTATGCTTCCTCGCCAATGTCGGCATCGGTTTATTTGACCTCTACGATCAGACCAAAATTGTGACCGATGACGATGTCGAAGGTATTCTGAAATTCCTGAAAAGCGTCTGTTATGCAATGGATAGAGGGAATCACTCAATTGTAGTGAAACACGGACACAAGAAATACGTGATACCACCCGAGTTCTGTCACGAGTTACTCCACGATCTCCTCGGGTGCTCAATGAGGGAAGGCGGTAATCGAGATGCGGATGCATCAAAGTACGCAGTAGGGTATTTCATGAAACTGCTTCTTTAAGATATCTCTTGGAAGATGTACGTTTGAAGAGCCCAAATCCAGAGCGTAGTGAAACCATTTTTTCCAAAATTAAGAAACAGGCAGCCCACCCTTAACGCTGTAGTTTGGCTTCTGACAAAAAGCGGTAAGCGAAACAGCGCTAAACTGACCTACCTACCTACCCGAAAGAATATCTGTAAAATTGTGGCCTCCATTTTTGTCGACTCCAAAGAAGCGCGCGTCTTCCCTCCCTATCAGAAATTCCGAGTTTCTGTGGCAAACCCATGGAATCTCACCAGACTTGAAACGACGGCTACGGAGACCGCGCAAAATCGAAAATCGATTTCCTTTTCAAGGTATTTACAATTGTGATCAACCACGTGCTGAGCAAGCTGAATAGTAGAGCATACACTGCCGATGGCAACGAAACCGAATCTAATAAATTCCGAATCTTTCTCAAAGCAAATCGATCGTGTTCTCAAATCGACATTACAGTATCGATGCCAAACGCTCGGCCGACCCACTTAATTAGATCGGATAAGATGTTCCAAATGAGCCGAACTATCCAATCAAGTTACCAAAGTCAACGAATTTTCGAATGTACCTATGTTTATTCAACGATTAGCGGTGGATATTAAATCTTTTAAGATGGAAAAGGTGGCTCCGGAAAAGAACCGCGCTATAGCGGATCCGAACTGAACGGGACCGCGGTAAGCGGGGCTGCCTGGAGAAAACGAATCGCCCACACGTTTTTGGTTTCGGAATTTTTTTTGCCCCTCATGTTATTTTCCCATAGGAAAGTGCTGTCCAGGACGTCGCGATTTCATATTGTGTAGATCCCAGTCGAAAATCCGAAAAGTATTTCCTGGAATCAAGAGGTCTTCACACGCCTGAACAATTTGCCGAATATCAACAAAACTCCATCAAGAAGACATTCTCCCACAGTTTTTCGCGGAATTGCGACATTACGGATCTGGACTCTTCATTTGTATCCTGAACGAATCTGTGATTTATGTGTAATCGCATTCATACAACAAATCCAGATATCTGATTTGCGTCTCTAGCTTCTTCGCCTTCATCCGACAAGTGTACAAACATTTACTCAGCACGTCCCTTTCACCATCCCGGAGGATTCGGATTGGTGCAAGTAGAATGACATTGGAGACCGAGTGAGAATTCTTATGGATACAGAAGGCATCAATGGAGAGGGGCCCGACTCAGGGCTCCACAAACCTCATTCAGCAGTCTGTGGCTCCAGACCCTCCCCACTTCTCGAGTCGTTAATCTGGTCCCATCGCGAAATTTTCAACCGTTGCTGCTTTGAGATTGGGTAGACCTTTGTGAGCGCCACGTCTGCGCTCAATGCGGAGTCACTGTGGGCACTGTTGGCGCCCATGGACTGCGATGCGATGCGACGGCCGTCATTCTTGCCACTCAGAGCTGAATTAGAGACTAGCCAAAGGATTTGATTTCTGTCGGGATTCCTTGCAGGCGAGAACTAATATATTTTACCAGCCGTCTCCGCGGCCTTCGGCCGCTCGCCGGCTGGCATGCTGGCTGACGCGCTGCCATTTTGTGTATGTAATGCTTTCCGGTGAACTGTTCATTTGCGCTCCCATGGAAGCCATGGCGAAGGAAGAATTGTAATTACGGATCAAATCGAGGAAGTTTTTTTGTTTCCGTTGGAATTCGAGGCTGTTATCGGAATTTTAAACGAACAGTGTTCTGAGATACGCAGGAAACGCGGAAAAGTTGTTCAATACGACTCGACCCAGATTACAACAGTCTAGGTAGAGATTCGGATGTTGAGGCTTCTTTTCCACGGTAAAGTGCTTCGCGCCGCAATGTTGACATTTCTCATACATAGGAGCTAAGTAGTGAGTCTCAACCTCCCTTGAAGTAAGAGCTACTTGCTGAGTGATGGTCACCGCCCGTAATCTACGGTGCAAGGTGGCATCAGCACGACGACGGTGGTCAGTTTCGGCTTCTGATTCCAATGTTCTCCGAGTGGCATGCGACGCCGCATCTTGGGAGCGCCGTCGACGTGCTTGTTGTTCCGTTTCACGAGCTCGGCGAGACGAATGCGCAGCACTATCGGAGACGCGACGCTTCGATCGCACTGCGGGTGTTTCAGAAGCTCGTTGTACCGAACGATCGACAGCGTTCTTGCGTTTGCGAATCTTCTTTCCTTCCGTAGATTCACTGTTACGTCTTTTCCGTTTCGACGTCGCCCATTGATGCCTCCTCTTTTTCGCTGGTTGGTATTTCTCATCACTATCTTCGTCAACATCCATCTCAGATGAATCAGACGGTCTGTCAATGGCCATGATACTGGAATCTCTGTCCACACGGCATGCCCTTCGAGGAGTCGTTGAGGAACGCTGCCTGCCTTCGGTATCATCTCTCCTCGGTGCCTGAGCTTCGGAATTCGCGTTGGGATCCTCCATCACTGCAGTTCACAAATTTTTACTTTAGTTTTTCGGAGGTCAACGTATTGTTGGGAATTTTGAATTCATAATAATTTCGGGGTCAATATATCGGTCGTGAACTCACCACAGAGGTACCGCCTGATCACTCCGCTTGCTCACAAAGTACAACGAACACAGCCAATTAACGACACTAAAAACTTGCACGCACGAAAACGTTGTATGACACACTGTGTCGGCAACGCTGAATCCAAACAGAAGACTGATGCAGACTCAAAAGTAACGGTCCTCTCGAAAAAGCAGCGACGATACTCTGAGACGATTCCGCTCGGCTACGTTCGGAGCAAGCGAGAAAAGATGCTACTTGATACGCTCAGTTGTCGAAACCGGCGGTCGTGTTTACGTTGTCGTCTTTGGAACAAAACTCGATGGGAACTCTGATTCTGGATACTCTCGGCACTACAGATACCTTCTACTTTTCTACAATTCTTCTGTTCCCATTAGTCTTTTGTCAGAGCAACCTAAGAATCCCCCTCGAGTTCGGGAGAGATCGACTCCCGATGACCTCAATGTCCGCGAACTATGATCGAACCTCCTCCCACAGACTCCCTCCCACACACTGCTCCAGCGGAACCTATTAGGGAATCAGATCTCACGCGGACATGAAGGAATTGTAACTCAAGGTTCAAGCGCGATTTGGTCGCTGAACCAAGTTTCTTCCATTTGAGGGCAAGGAACACTAACTTTGTGCAGAGTTTCATGGCAGTTGGAGACTTCGTGCGTCTTTTTGATGTTGATGGTGACCGGAAAAAATGTAACTTTTTGAAACTTCGAAAATTCGACTCTAGTAGAATTACTTCGCAACACCAAGTTTTCCCCACTCAGGGCCACAAACTCTGCACTTCAGCAAAATTTCATGGAATTCGGACCTCTTCTTCGGGATTTTGTGAGGGCATGTGGGTTCATGTGACCGAAAAAGACGAAATTTTTCCCAACTTTGAAAATTCGTATATCTAGGTCCAAATGGAATTTCTTCGCGAAACCAAGTTTTTTCCACTAAGGGCCACGGACTCTACCTCTGTGCAAAATTTCAGCCGAATCGCGAAACATTTTTGTGGACCGACAGACAGACAGACTAAGCCGATTATATATAGTATTGATGCTGCAAGATGGCAATTCGCCGGGATCGATGGGATCTCTGTCTGACGGCTGTCAACTGCCAAGGCCTACTCGGAAAAATCAGCAACTTAAGGGGGTTCAGAAGTGAAATTTTTGCAATTTCCGTCAAAATTACAGATCAGTTCAATTTTGTGTTGGATTGGTAGTCCTCCGAGGAAGCACCACCGGCAATGGGAAAGCCTGGCTAGGCCTAGATTTCAATATACGGCGCAATTTCGAGTAACAGGGTGTGCTGCGATCTGGAGCTGCTAAAACTGTTCATGGATCCGATGTGATAGGTGATTCGAGTCAGCTGCGCTTCATGAGGGCCAAGTTCCGCTCTTAAACAATCCTGGTTGTCGATTTGAGAAGTTCGGAATGTCAGGAACGAGTTTTGAGTATTACCTCGGAAAGACTATTTTTACGGTTAAAGTTTTGAGGACGTTTTTCTCGAAACGAGTTTTCGCCAAGATGAGGTGAAATTTCAAGTAGGCCAAGCTTCCCATTGAAACTGATATATCGATGAAATGCAGAATTTAGGGTAAATTATTACACGTGGAGCGTTCATGGTTTTGATAATGTCTCATTATTCTCTCTAAATCAAATATTTTACCCAGAATATAGCCGGAGAAGAAATGGGTTCCTGAAGGGTTCCTTGGAGCTCTCCGGGGAACCCTTGAGGGTTCCTGGGAGAGAGAAAGGTTGGGAACCACTGGTGTAGCTCATGCATGGGAATTCGAACCGCACAAATCTGGGTACAGTTGTATGCTTATTGGGCGATTGCCATTCCAGCGATTCCACGGACCTAGCGTCCAGGAGAAATAACATGACACCTCCCGCCCAGGAGAATCGGTGTAAGCATCCGAATATATTCAATGGAGGACATCTACCAAACATGATCTTGACCCTTGTAGATCCAACATGAGTTGGCGTTCCTTTCCTTTCGTCGTGTGATTTCTGTTGACTCTCAGAACCTGAATTGAGTGATTGAGGGACCCAACCTCGAGATTCGCGAAACGATACAATCCTCCCCATGATAACCTGAAAGAATTTCGGAAAAGCTTGTTTTCCGTCCGAATCGATCAGTCATGTGATGGTTGACTTCAAGATCGCTGAACAAT
The DNA here is from genome assembly GCA_021527715.1 of Neoseiulus cucumeris. NCBI lineage: Eukaryota > Metazoa > Arthropoda > Arachnida > Mesostigmata > Phytoseiidae > Neoseiulus > Neoseiulus cucumeris. The sequence goes on from JAJSRV010000028.1 coordinate 1,077,567, forward strand.
GATCGCTTTCAACGGGAAACAAGCTTTTCCGAGACTGTCGAGTTCTCATGAGGTTGATCTTGACTTCTCGCAAATCTCGAGGTCCGATTCGAACGAATTCGAGTGCGTTTTGCTCATGGCAATCGATTTTTTTGAAGTAAAATGACCGTCTCTCTTTCTTTTTTTTTCTTACCGCGTCAACATTTTGCGAATCGCATCCTTGTTGACTGGCTTGGAGCCGCTTTCATGGAACGATGGATTCGTCTTCTTTCGCATAAGTTCTGTACACTTGTCATTTGACGGAGAAGGAGCTAGAGACGCATCTGATCACGCTCCTGAAAAACCTCGAACATCGCTTGAACCACACGCTGTTTCGTAAAGACTGTGTGTTTTTATACAGTTCGCGCAAATCAAATACCATATTTCCTCCAATAAAAGCCTCCCTCTAAAAGAAGCCCCCTTCTAATGGACGCTTCTTAGCCGAGGTATCTGAGAAAATAGAAGCCTCCCTCCAATACAAGCCCCCCTCTGACTCTCCGGAGTTCTTCGGTAACACCCCTCGCGTTGTAACAATCCAAGCTAGAATGGCCTCCCGGTCCCATTGAGCTTCTGAATCGTACTTTGAAGCCACAGAGCAAGGCAGTGTGCTACTATCTGCCATATGTTGACGGATACACCCAGTCAACCTTCAGGTGGCCCCACGTGCTCATCACGACGTGCAACGTCGACTGGAAATGATCGAAAAACAGCGAGAATCGGTTTCCGCATTGTTCCGCGGAAGTTCCTCAGAACAAATTGCGACCAGAGTCGGATGTGATTTTAGGTGGCTTCGAAAAATGAATCAAGCGTCGCCTGCTGAAGTCAAAATCGTGATTCGAAGTAGATTTCCGACAACCGAAGAATCATGCGACATCGAGTTCTCATGGTCCGAAATTTTAGAAGCCTTCCCCCAATACAAGTCCCCCGGCAGAGACATTTGAAACAATAGAAGCCCCGGCTCTCATTGGAGGAAATACGGTATCTGGATTCGTTGTTGTACTAATGCGAATACACATTTGCAGTAGTTGTAAGCATAAGTAAGCGGGTGGTCAATGCCGCAGGCAGATTGGGGCGGAGACCGAAGAGCGCGAGCGACCAATTTGAGCGGAGCGCCGAATCGAGCGAACAGGCGTTTTCAGCGAATGCAACATTAGAGCGCAACCCATCTGAGCGTCGCCCACTTTCAGGGCGGAAAAAACATAGTTTCGCGTTAGCCAAATCAGAGGCAGATGGAGTGGTGTTTTTGTGATAGACGTGCGGCGAGTGGGACCGCGAAACCGCCAATATGCCTTCGAGGCGACCTGAGCAGGCTTTCTGATCGACATGTTGTTCGCTTTGATAGGCATGCGGCTCACATGGCACAATTTCCTGCCGTTTTCCCCCTCGAATCGGTCACCTCGAATGTCCACTCTTCCGCCCAGAACGGACGCCCATATTTATCACTCAGATTACCGTTCGCTCAAATCGCCACGCCACGCCAATCCGACCTTCGCTCTATTTTCCCCTCGCTGAAATTGTCTGTCCCCGAACATATTTCATGAAACTTATTGGCAGTCAAATCATCTCAATTTTTCCCGATTGAAATCCATGTTCTCTGGCCTCCCCCAGGAACTAGGCCATCCAAAAAACCGCATTTGAGAACCGCGGTTCGCGGCTCTCTGGGACTCGCGGACGGGGAACCGCGGGTAAGAACCGCAAGTTAGAACTGCGGTTATTTAACTATTTATTCTGCGTATTTTCTCCACCCCGTAAACACTTCCACTCGAAAGAGCTTCGGAGGTTTTTTCGCAGGGGGTCATAGACGGGAAACGCGTGGTCATCTGTATGTCAAGGCACATCTTTCAGGGAGAAAGCATGCAGAGGAATATCTTCTATGGGAGACCGTGTTGGCGATACCGCTCAAACAAGTTGAAGTGGAGAACCAGCTTTGCCAGCGATCACGGAGCGCGTCGTCCACATCTCGCCGGTTCTCGAACTGCGCACTTGATTTTGACCGTTAAGTCGACTGTGTCATCTATAACCTTCTTGTTCCAGTTTGTTTCTCGCATAGAATTCTTGAAGATCGTATGTGGTATGGAGGCGCAGCACATTTTCTTGCTCCCCCATGAAATTAATTAACTCCCACTCATCCTTTGCAGCGCTGCGGATCTCTAACTCCGAGTGATTCAACAGTTTCGTGGTTGTCCGAATTCTCCGAGAACTAGATCGCGTACTCGAGAAAGAAAAGTTCTTCCGCAAATAGAACAGGAACATTAGCAATGAAAGGGAGCGTTGCCCCGGTGACCTTAGCCAGGGGCGCGATTCATGATCCTCTCATCGTGTCCGGCGGCGAAATGGCCCGGCGGCGAGGTGACCTGATTCGGATTAGGTGATCGGAGACGCTACAGAATACATAATGACTTTGTATCGAACGTCTTTGTTCGATTAGAACTGCTTAGAAGACAACCATGGAGAGAAGCTTTTGTGAGTGTACATGCAAGGAACCATAAGAAGTCTAGCTTAACGTCGTCACTACAGCGAGCTCCTCAAGCAGACTCAAATTCGAACGCTTTCCTTAGAATGAAGATATTGTTCAGAGTCTCTGGTTTTAGACTGCATCTGTTCTCCCCAAGTAAATGCTTTACAACACCGAAGTCGGCGGCACACCAGGGAGAATCTTGCGACACAACTCAAGAAGTTGCCAACGACCTCCGCCGGCTTTGTGCAGGTCGAATTCCTTCCTGAGGGTCACGACATGCGGGCTCTTTGGAAACAGAATTCCAAGACATCATCGCCTGGAGGAAAAGAGCTTAGGTCAGATCAATAGTCCGAACGATGCATGTTGTTCATCCGGTATTCATCAAATCTGTCTAATCCGCTTATGAAAACTGACAGGTGACACATACTGAAAGTGGGGAGACGCACGATTGTCCCTCCTGGTTCTCCATCGCGATCAGAATACGTGGTGCCAGCCAAAATCTCGAGGATCTCATGCTGTGAGAGCTGCCATTGTCCTATTTCTGTCTCCCGTTCAAAATCGCATTGCGGAATTTGCAAAACTGCGACAACACTCGATAATTACGGCCGGTTCGAGCTGTAATCATGAGTGCGGTTCTTCGCGGGTAGAAACCGCAAAAATGTTGCGGTTCCATGCGGACAAAACCCGCCAAAAATGTACAGTTCTTGCGGTTCCAGAAAAGTGGTTCTGGCACCGTTATTACGCTACCAGGAACAACCTCGCGCCCCTCTCAAAAATCGCTTCGCACCTCTTCGGTTGAGAACCACAGGCTCAGATGGTTCCCCGGATCACCCGATGAATGCGATCTACAAGTCCGGGGTCCTGTTTTCTAAAGCATTCTGCAAATTATCCGATGTCTGTTAAATACGGCAAAACGGAATCGCTGCCTTATCTATCACTGGAGCTGAAGGATCGCGACAAGTGTCGCAGTTTTTCTTCGCAATCTGAGTATACATATTCTGATTGCGACTGCGTCAACGATCGCCGTCGTTAGCGGCACGACTCTGTCCATCGCGATTTCTATTTGGAAACACGCTTCCCAGCGTACCAGAGAGACTTCAGTGAAGACGAAAACGTTTTCCTGAAACGTGAAACTCTGAGTCTAGAGAGAACAACGTCTCGTCTTTTCTAACCAATTCCGTTCTGTCTCCGAATACAGAGAAAACAGAGCCGTCTACAAATTGAACATTTTTATTCTTCGGTCCAGACCTCCGCCTGATGGCGAATACGAATTAAAAAGTCAATTCGAAGGTCGTCGTGACGAATATTTGCTCATCTAACTATCATCGGACATGGAAACCTGGCGTAGGTTCAATGAGTTGTTCGGTGATAACATCCGGTTCGACGACAGCCGAGTTTCATGTTCTGGTGGAAGATGCAGATCGCGCTTCACAATCCCTGCAAGCATTTTCGGCTCATAAACCAATTATGTGATGTGATAGTGAGTATGACGATCGCAGTCTGGCTATGACGCGTCCAGAAAAGACTCATAAACTGTGCGAGGACCAAGCTATAAAGGGGCTAGTCGGCAATCTCAGGAACCACACTCACTCGGTCATTCTCCAGTGGACGAAAATTGTTTCGAACGAAAACATGAAATTGTTTGCTTTGTTACTCATCCTGCCGGCAGTCGCGTACGGCGCTCTCATTTTCGGAGGAGCCGACACAGCGAAGCGATGCGGCGAAGTTTTAGTGAACGGCACCGTCAAAGACACCGCGCCCGATACCGACAACTGCTCACAGTGAGTTTCGTACATTGTTCATTGTCATCCACGGATAGAGGAAGCGTAGCTCGGTGAAGATTATGGGGAGCACGCCGTCACGATGATTATCGAGTGTCTGCGTTCGAGTGTGTTCGCTTCTAATACAGCACTAAGAATAGCTCCTCAAATGTTCACGTTCGAAAAATCAGAGGCTGAAGTGAAAACTTCCTTTTTCTGGCTCACTCGAGGCTCTTAGTTTGTCGAAAGAATCGATCATTTCCAACTCTAACGATGAAATTTAACTGATTTATGATTCTAACCCCCAGATACTACGTATGCAGCATTTGGTTCCAATCGAAGATGAAGTGCAAGAGCGGGAAGCATTTTAGTGCGACAGAGAAGAAATGCGTCGACCCGTGCGATGCCGCTTGCGATACCACTCTAGTTTGCACGACGACTTCGGCGCCAGAAATTTCAACTGAAACCGCCAGCACCATACCAGCTACCGAAGCCGTGGTCTCGGGGTCTACCGCTGCCGATGTCTCCCCATCGACGGGAGCTGGTAACGAAGGTTCCACACAAACTGCGGCTGGCAGCACCAAGAACGATGCAACCGACGCTCCCGTGACTGTGACGGCGGCCGCCGCGACGGAAACTGATGCGCCTTCGACAGTAAAGGACGCCCCCATCGAGGATACGACGATTGCCGTAGAGGACACAACAATCACCGCCGAAGGCAATACGCTCGCGGCCGAAGAAAGGACTGCGGGAACCGAAGCTGCGGCATCAGAAGACATCGCCGGACGAACCTCAGATGAAAGCACTGAAACGTCAACGGCATTCTGGCAGACCATCGCGAAACACTTCAATCAGCCTCCTTCTACGATCCCCGGTCTCCCCGGATCCGTTCCCGAGTAGAGTTGACTTGCGGATAGAGGGAGACGCGTGATATAGCTGATGCTATTCGGATAGATATGAATGTATTTGCCATGATGATATCAGATTTGGTGCAAAGACCCTGAAAAGATGGGGATCGGATCAGTCCCAATAAACCAGAAGCAACACTGACCTCGAAGTTTGATCTCATTGAACTGAACAAATCACGTTTCAACGTTTCCATATACTCGACAGCGAAAGTCTCTATATTTCCATCGACTCGGGCCCACCGGTGCACTATTCCGCTAAACGGCAACCCTCGAAGACGATTCAAGCTCGCCCCTCCCCCAAGTTATGTACCGGGTCCAATACTGGGGGGTCCATAACTGGTGGGGGGCCCATAATCGGTGAGGGGGTCCACAACTGGTACATTTACCCTAGCAGTGATGAATGAGTATATGTCACCGAACTGGGAGGAATCTTTAACGACGTGTTGATAAGCGAGGAGTAATAATGAAAATCGGGCGACAAACATATATTCTCGATGAGAAAAAACATACATTCGCTTCTGCGACATTTTTTCCGTGCGTATTTCGCAGCTAAAAATTTTGAAAAATTCATCAGGATACCAACTCGATACCACCCTGTGAATATGGTCGCGATCCTCCTAACCTTACCTTCTGACCCTTCCCTTGTTAGACTGCAATTCCAACGCCACTCCCATCACCTCAGGAGATAGAGCGGGCCAAATGCTAAAAATTATGGATTCGTTCCACGAGAATGCTTTCGCTGGTGAGATGCATGATCAGAACAAGTTTGGAGGACGCTTCCGAATCGAAGTTTGATATACCGTCTCCACGGAAACCTAAAGTCTTGCTGCAGGCACGATAATCATGGGAATCTCGGAGAAATGAGTTCAAAGAAAATGCATTCCTTTCTCGAAGGGCAACGATGCTCCGAGTATACAATCGTTGGCGACAAAAAGAAGGGTTCCCTCGTGCTGAGCGTTCGGAGTTTTGATCAGGGCTTGGCTTTCAGTAAATCGCCCGAGAAAGCTCCTCCGAGGCTTGAAATAATCAGATTCTTATCCCAATGGCTCTGATGATTATATGTTCGGAACAGCTCGAGATTTGATACAAATGCCGATCCCAGATAGTGAAATTCATCAATGTTCACGGACTGCCGTGGAACACAACTTTTTCTGTCTTCGTGAACACTTCTAGCGCTCTCTTTACTCTTTTCCTCAGAAGCATCGTGAACAGACGCTCAAATCTGATTTCCATTACTAAACACTCCCATTGAGTCTCTCTCCTTAGAAATCGGGAAAAATCAACTCGCTGGGATCGCTTGCCGTCGAGAAAGGCGAGAGATATTCCAAAGTTCTCAGCTTTCGCTACATACGGCATGGAATCAAGGAAGTCTGCCTCGACAAGGCTGCAGTGGAGTCCGCAGCTGTTCGCGAACAACTCAAGAAGATCTGACTGACTGCTGAGATGAAGATATCACAATAGCCAGAAAATCTCTCAAATTCGAATGAATGTTCGGATTTCTTCTTCCAAAAGCTCCACAACTGCCAACAAAATCGGGGTGCTCCGGAATAATCTCGACTCAAGGATCCGTTGACAATGTCGCTTTCGGAGCTTCAAGAAGTTCAGAGAAACTCCGGAGACATCATTCCATGGCCAAGAAGGAACGTGATGATTCTTCTCCGTGCTCAATTTCATCTGAAAAGAACGTTGACGAGCCAACGACGGACTCCGGTCTAGCGGGGCGCTGCAGTGACTCTGTCTCCGTTCCCAGCAGGCGCCCGAGGAAGTGCTGTGACATCATCAGTTTGTCCGGATCTACCGAAAGTCAGCAAGAACAAGGAAGGAGGAAGTCTGGCTCGGCTCAGTGTGGACTTTGGAGCTCTGAATCTGCGACCGGCGGCAAGTCGAGAGACAAATAACAAGGTCTGGCATTCCGCTGCGAGCCCGACAACTTGGTTAAAGCTCAACGGAGACAGTGGGCGAAAATTTCATTTTCAAAACATTCATAGCTTGGCTGGACGTCGATGTTCGGCTAACATCTGGCACTTGCTTCACGAGGCATGTATTGAAATTTCATGACACAATTCGGAGCGTTGCCAACTTTCTCAGATTTCATATCCAGGGTTCGTGGATTTGTTCACTTCTTTCTCTCGACAAAATTTTCGCCTCGTTCCATTCGTTGTCTCTCTCCCTCAGTATATGGAACAAAGCTCTCGAAATTTTCAAGGTATTCCTGCGTCCTCTTGCAATAATATCGCCACTGTGCAGGCGCAGACAACGTCAAGGTCGTTGAAATATCGCGTCACTGTTGAAATGATCCCAAAGTAGAAAGACTCGGGGTCTGCTGGTTGTCTGGTTGACAACGAGGCACGAAACTTTTTCCGAAGTCCCGCAGTCACGCCGGGACAGCAGAGAATTTGAGTAATTTTTTTGGCGTGCGTGCGTGGTCCGAAGACTGGTACTTTCAGCATTACGTCTGCCCGCGCATTCGGCAACGACGACTCTGCTCGCTCCTTGTTTCCAGAGATGGCAACAAAATCAAAGGTTTTTACATCTATCCGACCTGCAGTTGCTCCGATAAAGAGTCAGCGTGACTTGACGCGTATTGGGAATGGGCTCGGTCTTTGATACTGCTCGTCAAGCAACTCTTTGATATTGTTGCTTGACTTGCCGGCCGTCTCTTCATCCTGACCACGCTGCCACATGATGTCGGGGCTCTGATCTTCGACTCCCTATAAGACGCCCTAATATATGGTTTCATCCTTCAAAACTCTTCGAGGTTCGACAACATGTTTAAACCGCACTTCATTCGTGCATCGATCATAAATATGGGAGTGAATTCGTCGCGGTCGCGATAAAATAAACGCGATAAACCTACCGTATTTGCGCACTTTTAAGAACATGTCACTGAGCCTGCGTTAAACGGACATGTCACTAAAAGCGGGTATATAGACATGTCATCATAAAGTGGGAAAAAAATGGATGATTTTAGCGTGCTCGAAAGCAGCACAGACCACCCGGGAATCGCTGAGCAAAAGCTCCAAGCTAAACAAAAGCCTTCAATCAAAACTGGGGGCCAAATGGACGGAATGGATGAGAAGCGGGGAGTTTCGATACGCGAAAAGTGGGGATCGTGCACGAGCTTCGTATCAACTCGCTTGTCAATGGGTTCACGAAGCTTGGGATGATATTGACGTGAGCTGATAGGGAGATCGTTCTCAGGCTGCGGACTGGCTTCCCCGCGACCGAAGAGCGAATTGCATTCGGATTCGCGGCAGTTGATTGAGGAAGGTGAAGTCTGCGCTGATACTTTTCATAGTGGCATCACCGCTGACGAATCATCCGGTGGGGAGAGCGAGACGGATCTTCGAGTATGTACATACGTCATGAAAATGACAACTCTGTTAATAAACGCTGCTTGTTGGCTGCTCATTGGCTGCTCATTGATGAGACGTTGAAGAATTCTTTCATAATGGCATGTCAGACTATCACTCGCGTATAGTGACATGTCAATATGGGTATCCAGTGTCGTTGTGCAGAAATTTCGCCAACTCGGTTACAGTGACATGTTCTTAAAAGTGCGCAAATACGGTAACCATAACCAGCAGGTCTCGAGACCGATCTTTGCGAGGCTTCCCTTGCGAGCGTTATCAGTCGCGGGAACTTCGCGGAGGCTGATTCACTGCGGTTTCCTAAATTCGTTTCTCGGAAAAACTAAGTCGTCTGTGAACCCATTGTCGCTCGCCATTCGTTGGACATTTACGTCACGTACGAGTGACAATGACCGTGAGAAGTTTTACAACCCTGTTAGGAAACGTTACCTTAGCGTCTCTGGTTTACTAAGGTTCATCTCACCGGAACCTGAGTACTGGAATTTGGCTTGTTATCAAAGTTGAATCCCATTTGTTGCTCGTTGGGAAGATCTGCGATGATCGAATGGATACACTTAATCGAGTCTCGAATCTACTGCTCGTCGGATTGGTTTCAAACTACGAATCTACATCTAACAAGGAGCAACCGACACTTGGAATGCTCCGAATTCACGGAAATTCCGTCAGCGGATCGGATATGCCATGAGACTAACTAGGTAACCTCGTTTTACTTTTGCAAATCAGAGCTCAGCCCAATTGATCACGTGAAAATCGTGTTGATTCGCGCAGTTGGGATCCCGATAACTCGCGCAATCTCAACATCGAGAATAATCGAAGGTGCGAATCATCTGGATTCTACTGTATTGATCTATTTTGTATAGTTCCCATGTTAATCCAATGGCGACCTCCTCATATCCCTAATATACGGTACATATTATCCAAACCGTCTATTTCGATCAGTTGTCGGACCCTCTATAAAGCGACAATGGGAGAAATTAAATTTCAAAAAAGAATTTACTTCAATTCTGATTTGCCGAAGAAAAACAGTCGGACTCAGTCAGTTTCCAGACGAATCCGACTTGTTGGCGAACTTCCAGTCTTATAGAAGCACCGAAAAATGACGACGACACCTCGTGAGTACGGCATTTCTTCCGCGTGCGCAGTTTAAGCTATACGCTGTTAATCCAGAGCGGTTTTACAAAGAAGTCACGTTTTCCGTAGAGCGGATATCCGATGAAAGAACGATGCTCTCTCACATCGGATGTGAGCACGAGCACTCCGCAAGTATTTTTCCCACAGCACGAGAGTGGCCCGGATAATGACATGTTCTGAGAAGTCTTGAAAGTTTTCCCGTCATTTGTGTGACGCATGATGACAGTTTTCTTGTGCAAGGAAAGAAGGTAGATACGTTGCGAGGAGGCGGGACCCGGAGAAAAAAAACCTAAGCTGGGAAGCTCGAGGGAAATGATGAGGAAGGAAAAAAGGACGCGGACTCCTGCAGAACGCTCCTCCAATGAAGTCGACACCGGAAACCTTTTGTGTGCAGTTTGATGATCTCCATTGTGAGCGCTGAGCTCTATATTACTTGCCAGAACCAACCAGAAAGAACCAACAGTAAGATTGGAGTCGCTCGCTTTATTTGGTGAAAAGGAAATGTATTCTCTGAACAAATATTCTGGAGAAGTATCCGCCTCGTTAGATGGAAAACGAGGGGTTGCGTATCGCTGAAAATATTTGAAAAGTTGGATCCGCCCGTTCTCGGTGATTTGGCAACATCGCGCGACAATATTATTTGGGTTCGGTTCGCTGGATCCGCACCGAACGACAGCCGCTGTCTCTCAGAACGCTCTTGGAGCGGCAGACGGAAACTGTTTCCGATTGTTTTTATGAGGCTGATGCGGAACACTCTCAACGGTGGAGGCTGTTGTGCCCCTGAGCGAGCGTCTCATCAGACCCTCGTGCAAAGAGAGGCGGGAGCGGTTGAGGCATTTGCATCTCACGTAAAAAATTCATTTGTTTGTTTTCTCATTTACGTCACGGCGACGGAGCTCCAATCGGAACGTGTGTTGACGGCCCAGTATCTCCATGACGACTGTTTCAGGATCTGGAAGAAATGTCCGCATGCTTTCAAAAGTTTTCCATGGCCATAAACCGAGACAGTAATCAACGGAGAATCGTCGCGACGGTCGTGTTCATATTTTCAGAAACTTTGCTGCAGATTTCTCCATGCATGTAACCGTCGATCTTTCGCGGATGAACGAGGACGATGCTATTTTTCCAAGCTTCGGGCGGCAGCAGCAGCAGATAACAAATATGACTTTCATAATGGAATAGATGATTATCGACGCGTTGTTGATGCGGCAAGGGAGCCGGAGGAAGGAACTCAAATATTTTCCCTAACTGAAGTTCGATGCTCGACTCTCTTCTCGAGTTTCTTCTCGAGAGCGCCTTGAGTCATAGTCATCCAGGCTAGGAATCCAGAACGTCTCGGAACAATTCTAAAAACTCGGGGAGTCAGGAAGAGAGCACTCAATTTTCGGATTCAGAAATCTGATCAGAACTGTCATCGAGAAGAACGGAGTCCATTTCCGCGATTCTCCCAGTGCAAAACCCTTTCAAGAAAGCAAGACGATGTTCGAAGAACCACTTTCATAGCTTCCTTGAAAATAATGACAGATCGCTTCCGAAGTTGCTATTTGCAAGAGAAAGAAACAACCGAAAGGGAGGTTCGCGCCAATCCTAACCTTGAGCACATTTACATCCCGACCGTAGAGTGTGCATTCCTCCGTAAACAAGAAGTTTCGATAAATTGGAATACCCTCTCGAATCCAGTCCTGTGACGGGCTCGTAGACGTCCCGCAACTGAATTCGTCGAAATCAGTCTTTCCCCTCTTCTGTGGAATTTCAATGATCACCGCTCCGGAGCTTTCGTCATCCTTTAATTGACGGTGCCAACAAGATCTAAATTTTCTTGAAAGAAAGACGACAGCGATACGGGTACGATGTATTGAATTCTAGGACTGACAATGGAAGAATCGATCGAGTCAGGCAGCCAAGGCAAAGAAGAACGTAGAGCCTTGGCCGAGTGTCATGAAGCGGAGCGAAGAAAAACTTGAGGGGGCATGCCGCGGTCCGCTGGGAGGCTCTTCAGTGCTCGTTTCCGATCATCTAGCTCGACTCGATCGATTTGAATATCAGATCGGTCGCGACTTCCTCTCGGAATTGTGTAGCACCGTAGCCTGTTCGGTAGCAGGGGTCGAACGTAAGAGACGTTTTTCTTCCCAGGGATAAGAAGTATTCGAACGCGTCTTATATCGTGTTCTTTTGTTCGAAAACTCATTGTAGTTTCTCGAGCTCGCTAAACTTACTTAGAAGAGATCACGCTGAGACTTCACAAATCGAAAGGTTCATCCATCGGAAGGAAGATCGCGGTTGTGGGGCAGAAGCGCGCTGTGGAGATTTCTTTTCTTCGTAAAATGTTTTCAGAACGGATCGGAAGAGCCGACGTTTTGAGCTCGAGATTCACTGAGCGCAAAGGAACTTTAGAATTCGAGAACTCACTTCCAACGTCCCAGGACGTGCAATAGACCCGCTTAGGTCAGTAATGTCTGGAAAAACACAAGCCTAAACGGGAGATTCAATTCCGCACGACGTCATCCCTCGTGGAAAAATTTAGTCCGGAATTGTGGAACAATGCTTGCGGACGATGTGAGCGCGATGCGCCCCCAACCTTCGGATAGCAACTTCCTAATCGGAAAACAGCAGAGATTCTAATAGCCTCCGAATGAACTCAGAGAGCGTTCCTGAGTTGTAAAATCCAGAAGAGTTCTCGAAACACCAAGTGACACACAAGATGGAATCCTCCGTCGGACACCAAATCCTTATCTCTCGGATAGCTTTCCCATTATACAGGTTGGTCTCCCAAGGGCTTGCGAGCAAACGAGTGCGATGCAATCATCGTCTCTTGTGGAAACCATCTTGAGAACTTGTTTCACTACTTAAATCAAGTGGGTGAACATAATACCAAGATTTCCTAATTATTATTTTCAACATTCGCAACGAGATAACGACCGAACCCTAAACATGCTATTCAAATGCTTTGTCATAAGTAATGCAGATGTCTTTATCCGCCTCTACAAAGCCATAATCATTCCTTAACTCATCTATTGAATTCCTGTATGGAGACCCCCACCTGGCTGAAAATATCACGTTGCTGGATAGTGTGAATTCCTGTTTCAAAAGAAGACTCCTTGCCCGATGTCCCTTGCCCGATGCGGTAGTCCTTCCAAGGCTCACTCATCTGTTGAATGACTTGTACCCCAGAGTACTGTACGGCAGCGTTTCCCAACCTAGGTTCCGCGGGTTCCGCGATTGATTTTTCGGGTCCCGCCGGCATTTTTGTCGCGGAACCCGTAGGTCCCGCGACCGTTTTCTCCACACTGTCAATGGGGGTTCACACGGCTCTTTGCCTCCGGTAGAGACCCGAATTGAGAAGGTCTCCGGTAAGAGATTGGAACCGGGAGTAACAGATGAAGTGAAGTTTCTTATTCGCTGATAAATACAGCTCTCGGCGACGAGGGAACAAGGAAAAGAGAGAGAGAGGGGAAAAATCCGAGGTGTGAGTTCCGCGGACTGGGTTGCCCCTCCCCGTGGGTTGCGCGGAGCAAAAAAAGGTTGGGAACCGTTGCTTTACGGTATTGTCACAATTCTGTGGGTAACTTCCTAGATATAACAAACTCCCATCTCAGAAAGAAGTTGAATGTTAGACCTCGGTTTTCCGCCAGGTATGACATCATTGGGAATCGTTGTGCTCAGTGGCGGATCTAGGGGGGGGGGGGGNCCCCCGTGGACCATCGAAATTCTCCTGTGGACCACCGGTGGGCCACCGCTGCCTTGGGATATCAAGAGCATTTAGAACCCTCGTTGAAGCCCCGAACGTCTTGGAAAAAAAACGAGTTCGAATCAGTGGTTATTTAGATTTCATTGGAGGTCGCTTGCAGAATCAAAACATGAGTTATCCCGCTAAGTCGGCCTCGAGGGAGCAGTGGCGGATCTAGGGGGGGGGGGGCAGAGGGGTTGCGTGCCCCGGACGCAGGTCTCAGGGGGCGCAGATCTCATCGTCTGGGTTAGCGGAATGAAAGACCCGTTTGTTTCCAACGAACGTCATTATTATCGAAACTGATAATGTTGAAGAATCTCCGCTCCTGATCAAAACGGAGAAGCTGCGCCCCCAGGGGATCGAAGAGTTTTCTTCACGAAGCACAGATTGGGCTCAAGATATCGTATGAGTGAACTGGATCGCATGCGAAGTTAAATACAGCTTCAATACTTGACTGTTATCATCCGGGCATATTCTTATCCTCGCGGCTTCGTCGTCATTATAATGCTGGAACTCTAAAACCAGGTGGGCGCCGATACTTGACGATGGCCTAATCGGTTTTCTGACTTCCACGGCAATTGCGGATCCCTTTTAGATTCAAAGGCTCCTTCCTGACTCTCTTTGGATTTTCGTTTCGAGGAAAATGTGTCAAGGGTGGCCCCTCAAAGCCGTTCAAAAGACACAACATGAACATTGAACTTAGTTTCTAAGATCTGACACTGAGCTCGCGTATCTTCTATCTTCTATCTATACCTATAAATCCGAATGTGTGTCCGCGATGTGTTTGTTCGCGGAATATTCGGTGATCCGAGAACGTGGAGGGGTGAGGTCTGTGGAAGAAGACCAGAACTGGTGTCCCGTAGATAATGGGAGATGTTTCATTCTTATTGAAGTAGAACTTGAGGAGTTCTGGTGGGAAAACGTCCTAGGTGAGAGACTTTGTTGTTTGTGTTTGGGAGTTATGGGGTGAGAATAAGAATCGCTTGTTGACTTGGAAAACGAAGTTCAACTCACGGAAGGTTATCGTGTGTGTTCTACGCAGTGTATCTGTGAATTTCGCCGGTAGATTTCGAGGTAGAAAAATGTTTGGGCGAAACTCCGGGAGCTAAAAGAATGAATATACAACGAACCGCAGAGATTCGTTGTATCTTCATTTACCGAACAACGTGAAGTGCAGGTCGGATGTCAAAAAAAGAGGAGAGTGAGGATTGAAAGGAGGAAATCATCATCAAAATCAAAGAACAGTCAACAAAAGAACATAGTGGAACCAGTGGTGGAAACACGAGAGATGGAAGGAGTGGAGTCGGAAACTGTGTGTGGGCTTGATTTTCGTCAGTTGTTATTGGAAACGGTGGAAGGACGAGAGAACGTAATGGAGTCAATGGTGGAAACACGAGAGCCGAATCGTGAGGGAGAATCGGGTGCTGCGCGTTTGATTTTCGTGGTGGCGAACTAAGCTCCGGCGCCACGTGATCGGAGTGTGGTCGATCGGTGGACAGTAGAAGACGGAAAGAGTGTAGATCGAGGGAGAAGATTGAGAAACGGCGGAGTCGAATGTTGAGTAACCGGGAAAGGATGAAACAAAGAAGAGGATCTGCAATCACGGGGTTGCGTCTGGCGGGTCGAGCCTATGATCCTGAGATAGATTATGGGAGTCATCCGAGTGCAGTCATTGGGAAACTGGATCAAGTGTGTAGGTTTTGTGGGGCGTTGAGATTCAAATCANTAGAAGACGGAAAGAGTGTAGATCGAGGGAGAAGATTGAGAAACGGCGGAGTCGAATGTTGAGTAACCGGGAAAGGATGAAACAAAGAAGAGGATCTGCAATCACGGGGTTGCGTCTGGCGGGTCGAGCCTATGATCCTGAGATAGATTATGGGAGTCATCCGAGTGCAGTCATTGGGAAACTGGATCAAGTGTGTAGGTTTTGTGGGGCGTTGAGATTCAAATCAGAAGCGCCAGGGCTCCGTTGTGCGGGTGGGCCCTTCCGTTTCGCCACCTCTTTCATTTCACCACTCATAATTCTTCCTCTTATTTCTTCCAAATTCGCTATCCTACCTCTCCAACTCTCTTTTATTCTCTCATCCTACCCCTTTCATGTCAGTTACTTCATAATTCCGCTCATTCCTGAATCACATCTTTCGTCCTTCTTCCTTCCTTCTTCCGATCTCGGACAACAACGACCCTCCCCTCTTTCCCTCCCTGTGTTACTCTACCCCTCATCCCACCAACCGCGGCGGAGCGCGGTCCGGGTACGCTAGTTACCAATACAAAACGGTCCCCAAGACCCTCCAGATCGAGATGTTATCCAATTTTGAGCAAAAAAAAGGATATTTCGGAGCCTGTTTTTCCAAAACGCCGATGGGGGGTTTCTATCGCAAAAAAAATCAAGCACAGTGTGTATACATACATCAGAAACTGGACATTTCTCAAAAACAGGACCGAGTCCATCTTGTGCTCCAAAAATCCGAGTCCTTCCAAGTATGCTTCAAGGTTTCCTTGTTATGATTCGTTGTCACGGATCGGGTGAGTTCTCGACTGCGCCAATTGATATGACCGCACGGAAGCACTAGCCCGAGTAGGAATTGAGTAACTTCTTTATTCGATAACTCTCCTTATATACGAAGCTGGGGAAGGGAAAAGCGATTCTTCGTTATCCGGTATGCTTGGATGCAACATTTCTCCCCCTCAGCTTTTCACTCCCCTCGGCGGAAAAGGCGGCTGATGCCGGAGGCGAGATAACGATAGTCCTTCGGAGTCTTCACGCTCCGACCCGGTTGCTGGCGACGGCCGGCGGCCGCGTCGTCCTCTTGAGCTTCCGGAGCATCCGACCAGCTCGATTCGCCGTCCTCCTCCGCATCCGTGAATCCTTCCAGGGGCAGACCTTCATCCCTCGGCCGTTCTAGAAGCGCCCCACCTTCGGGTTGAGACGACGGACCTGGAAGATAAAATTCTGTTGGCGGGACCTCCGGCCTGGCGGGGGAGCCTTCGGCTGCCGGCTCCGACTGCGCCGATGTAGACGGCAGGCAATCCTCCAGCAGGAACTCGTCGTCCTCATCCGTTATCGCCAACCTGGATCCTGGTCCGATGTCTCGCTTCCAGACTTGATTTCGGTGCCGCGTGTGGACGTCACCGCCCACTTGGAGCTTCACCATCGCCTTGCCAATGAAGCTCAGAATGGAAGCTGCGACCCGCTTACCACCGTGGAGCTCGATGGTGACGTTCTCCCCCAACGCGAGTGACCGACTCACGGTCCCATGGTGTCTGTCGAACTGACGTTTCGCTGCTTTCCCTGCCTCGGGAACTGCCGGAGACCCCGAACGGAAAACCGCGAGATGGCTGCGCGCTTGACGGCCGAAGAACACTTCCGAGGGTGTTTTCCCTCCTAAAACAGGGTTCGGAGTTCCGTTATATGCCGCGACAGCCTCATCGAGTGCCCTTGCCTCTCGACCTGACAACGCATTCTTCAACGTATGGACCATACGCTCAGCTTGACCATTGCTCATCGGCATGCCTGGGGCGCAGCGAAGATGCACAATCTGGAATCTGTCACACACCTTCGCGAGCTCTAGCGACTTGAACTGCCCGCCGTTATCTGACACGATCGTCTCGGGAGGGCCGAAATGGCGGAACAGCGTCTCGAGGTACTTGGCGAGCGCTTCGCCCGTAGCCGGAGTCATCCATGTTGCATCAACGTATTTTGAAAAGGCGTCCACGACCACCAAAAACGCCCTGCCTTTCTGTGGCTCCGCAAAGTCCAAGTGGATTCGCACCCAGGGCTTTTCGGGGTCCGGCCATGGGGTCAACGGGACCTTAACCGGACTCGACGCGGTCTGTGCGCAATGTGCGCAAGAGCGCACTGCGCGCTCGATGTCGACTGTCATTCCTGGCCAGTAAAAATGCAGCCGACCAAGTGCTTTCATTCTTGCGATTCCCGGATGTGCCTGATGCAGCTGATTTAGAAGCGTGGGCCGGAGCGCAACCGGAATCACGACACGCTCTTCCAACAGCAGAACGCCGCCCGTTTCGCATAGGACGTCCGATTGTTGCGCGTACGGCCGCAGCTGCGGATCCTTGAGATCGCCCCTCAGCCAGCCGTGTTTCAGGCGCTGGAACACTTTCTGCAGTAGCGAGTCTTTTCTTGAGGCCTCCCGAATCTTGTGTCCCATGGGCGTGAAGAATTTGGGGCCTGACGCTAGACTCCGCAGATCTTCTTCTTGGACGTTCACGCTGGCGATGACTTCATCCATCTCCGGGTCCCGGGCGACGTCCCTGGCCTCCTGGATGAGCCGGGACAACGCATCAGCATGGCCAAATTCCGTGGTGCGAACATATTCGATATCGAAATCATACCCGACCAGCCGGAGCGCCCATCGCCGCAGCCGGGCAGCGGTGCGTTCCGAAAGCCCCTTGCCATGGGAAGTCCTGAACAGTGCGAGCAACGGACGGTGATCCGTTTGTAAAACGAAATGTCTTCCCCAAATGAACTTCCGCAGACGTTCGACCGTTGTCACTAGAGCCAGAGCCTCTTTCTCTATCTGGCTGTAGTTCCTCTGGGCGGAACTCAGTGACTTTGCGATGTGGAACACAGCTTTCGTAGAACCGTCGGCGTATCGCTGCAATAGGACTCCGCCAATACCGGTATCACAAGCGTCTGC